>CM028367.1:46098570-46529203 GCA_016624345.1 Platycodon grandiflorus | reverse complement strand
AACTCATAACTCTAGTTTTTGAGGTTTGAGGAAGATGATTTTGGAATTGGCCATGTTAAATTTAAGGCTTAAATCGCAATTTAGTCACCCTACTTTGACGAAAAATGCATTAAGCTCACCCTACTATTTTCTTAATTTTATCACTATACTTGACATGTTGAGTCAATAAGCTCACTAGGCTTAACTTCCTTTAGTTTAATTGGATGACGGTCTGCAAAAAGACAATAATTCCGGTACGTGTTACTCGGAAATTTAACAATGAAGTTGTCTTCCTACGGTCTTATTCTCAAACCCCATTACAACTAGTCAACTCTCAACTTTGACCGAGGCTAGTCAAGCTCACAATCCATGGCTAGAGTCACTCCTCCATGAGCGGTGCCCTCCTCTTCAAAGGCTTCTATGTTACCTCCTCCTTCCAACTTCAATGACATCGTTGGGCTTTCGGCTTCCACAAATGTCTTATGTTAGCGAAGCTGGTTCGCCTTCAAGTTGTTGACAGTTTTAATCGCCAATGAATCCCCACCAGAACAGAAATTCATTTCCATAGCAAAATGTCTCACATAATTTTCTCATATTTCGATTTCATTTTACTCCCCGGTTTAATTTTGTCATAATATCTATTAATTTCACTTTCTCGGATCATGTATCATTTGGATATTATGAATTTGGTGTTTCTTAATTGTGAACCATAATTTCCCTGCCTCTATAGTCAGATTTTTGAATTTCTCATGAAAATATTCGGGAGCTTCGATTGAGCAGGGATTATTTATTTATTTATTTATTTTGCCTTGGAATTGTTTGATCTGCCTTGGTTTTGTATGAGATTTGTTTAATTGAGAGTGATTAGGGTTTTGAGTCCAGTAGTGGGTTGGAGTTCATGATCAACACTTTTCTTGGGTTTGC
Organism: Platycodon grandiflorus; assembly: GCA_016624345.1. Taxonomy (NCBI): domain Eukaryota; kingdom Viridiplantae; phylum Streptophyta; class Magnoliopsida; order Asterales; family Campanulaceae; genus Platycodon; species Platycodon grandiflorus. The sequence continues at coordinate 46,528,300 of CM028367.1, read as the reverse complement.
TTTCGCATTAGGGTTGAGTGTGGTGTGTGATTTGGCTAGATGTCTGGGTGAGATGGATTCAGCGAACAAAACTCTCTCTCTTCCCACTATCGCGCTAAACACCATTGATGTTGGTGGTGGTCTGGTGGGGGTGGGGTTGTTAAGGGTATTTTAGGGTTTAACAAAAAAATTAACACTTTTAACCAAAAACTTCACGGAGTGATGAGCGAGACTCAATATAAAGTATAGTGATTAAATTGAAGAAAAAAATAGTAAGTGAACTATGAATTTTTCATCAAAGTAGTGTGACCAAATTGCGATTTAAGCCTAAATTTAAAGAAAAGTTACTAACATTAAATGGTCATAACTTAGTCATTTTAATCAGAATTGAATGATTCAAAAGCCTAAATTGATTATTTTTCCAAGTACTTTCCAATGGATTTAGTTTTAGAATCAGATTCGGTGTCTATTTCAAATTAATATAATTTATTCGAATGTGTTGTAAGTGATTATATTTACCATTTATTGCTAAAAGTATAGAACTTAAAGTTGGTTCCTAAACCGTTTCATTGTGTTATATGCTTAGATTGAAGTGTGTTAGCGGTCGAGCAATTGGAGTATTTTGTCCTTGAGGAAGGGTTCTTGTTAACCTAGTTACCATTCGTTTCTTGTTATTCGAACCCTTCAATTTAAAATTGTTCGTTACCTTCAAATTGAACTCACTATTGGTTTTTCATTCATTTCACCTGGAATTGATTGTTCTCATTTGTTTTGCTACTACCATATACACTTTGAGGTTTTACTATGATAAAAAATGATAACGTCATAAGTTGACTACTCCATTACCGATTGTTGGTATTGTGCGGCTCTTAGTCAAAGTGGCATATGCGGTGGCAGCTTTGATGTTTGAGTCGATTGTTTGTAGGTTGGGCATTTTGCCGACTCAAGTGTTATGGAATTTGGCTTGATATCATTGTTAATCGTTATTGTTCCTCACTCTTTCAATAGAGAAATATGATTGTTTAGTTTTGTTTCATAACTATTGTTATATTTAGATCTATAAAGCTACAACTTATATTTTGATAGACCTTGGTACTACTTGTCACATCCTTAAATGTTGACGGGTTCCTTTCTTGGGCAATTTGTTCTCACCCTTTTCGCTTCCATTTTTCCTTCTAGGTGATAGTTAGAGGGCTGAAGTCGACTCGAATCTTTTAGCTAGGAGTTGTAAAGTGGTTTTAGGAGCCACTTACTTTTGGACCTTGTATTTTGCCTATATGTATAATGGAGTGTGTAAAACTTTTAAAGTTTGTAAACATTTGGGATATCAACAATTTTGGTGTGAATGTATCCAAAGGATAGTTGGTCGATGTACTTGTACTCGGTTGTGTAATATATAGTATTTTGGTTTATTTGAAAAAGAAATGTTTCTAGATTTGGCTTTCGCTTTAGTTATATTTCCGTGTTTGTTCTTCACCCCTCATGAGACATGTAATCATGATCTCCGGGGCATGACATTTACAATAATGGCACTCGTGACTTGTGTTCCCAAATGACTTATTCTACTGTGAAGGGTTGCCAAGCATTGCATATGAAGTTCGAGTTTCTTCGGCTAACAACTCATTAACGACAAGGTAATAGAGTTCGATGGAAGAGCGGTGCACGTCAATTCTCATATTCAGGATGAAGAGCTATCAACAACTAAACCATACGTTGTTCCTCTACGAGAAAGATATGGTACACAAGCTCTCATCAACAGATTTTGTCATAGCCAATTGATCCCAAAGATGAATCATCTCGAATAGAAATCATTGTACACGAGAGCTCGAATATTAGCCTCTAATTGATATTGGACAACAAAGTTAGAACGCACATATAGCCATTTCAAGTGATCCCGAACGTCCTTAGCCGTATCATATATATTTCGCCAATTGAATACCAATCTTGTTCTTAATAGAATTATTAATCCAAGTAATTATCTTTGAATTGCACGTCTCCCACGTATTCAGTAGTTCTCATGCTTATCGATTGCAATGAATCATCACCTCCAGCCATTGTGGACAAATAAACAACTCAATCCAGACCAAAATCAAAACAAGCATTAATCTTATAACACGTCTCACCAAAAAATTTACCAAGTGCAATCACAAACTACAAAAATAGTGCAACCAAATCAAGTAGGAGACTCACCAAATCAAGCAGGAGAGTCACCAAGCAAAAATGCCAAGCAGATTTCGAAACCGAAAGGATTTCAATCCCTAGATTTTTTGATAATCCCTTTAACAAAGAAGATCAAGAAGTGAAGAAGAAAGAGAGAAAGAAAAGGAGGCTATCATAAAAATAGAAAAATTAGGTTTTACAATACGAAAAGTGGCTTATATTGCCTAAAAAGATAAAAGATTAGAACACCCTTGTAATGGCTAAGTAATGAAATATAAACACATGCTAACGAGATAAGATGGATTTTTTAATTCGGAAAGAGATGGAAACCAAGCAATGTTATAGAAACACAATTTTGTATGCAAGATACGGTCAAATAACAGACCGACGGCTTGAACATCGATATTGAGAAAGATCATAAGCCGTAGGAAATTGTATTCATGATCTCAGATCAGTTCTTGGAATCAAGAAAGTGCTCAGCTCGGTCGCTTTCTTAGGGTGAAATTCTTTATTGAAGTAACATCCCATGTTCAAATACATTTATAGAATTCTCATTTATGCATGTCCACTTTTTAGCGAGGTAATGGTGAAATCCGGGAGACATAGTGGTGATCGAAATGGGGATCAACTCATATATGATCAAAACGAAATTCCAAGCTAACAACTATTGGGAAAGCAAGATAGAGAGTGGAAACTCGAGAATGAATTTTATTTCCTCCAAGCCAAAGCCCAAAATAATAGCAATCTAAAATGGAAGCAAGGATCATACTCTACCCATCTAAAATAGAAACAATTTCTAATCTTAGGCGGAACAAGCTCAATCCAATTTTCTTTTTTGAAGTACATAGGTCATGTTCATATACATGGTTCATTTATGCTTTATGATTTTTTCTCGTGATTTTCACTCTCTCTTTCCTTAGTCTTAGTATTTTTCTCCTCATATCTCTTTTCTTTTGATTTAATAATTACAAAATTAGGGACCATATATAAAACAGATTTTCTATCCAAAGAGGGACATGATTTTAAATGTTGATTGACAAAATTTAAAGGGCGAAGTATAAAAATTGAAATGCCTACTCACGTGATTTTTGTTAGGTCTGTTGTGAGAGAAAAAGAGACTATGAACAAGCTCGGCTTAAATTGGTACACGATTACGCCTACAAAAAATAAAGGTTTCGATAGGCGACAGTGTCCAACCATACTTGACGTGCCCACGGATCACATTGTTACATACATAGTCAAAGAGCATATATTTTCAAACCCAAACATTATATAGATATTCATAGTCAAAAGAGCATATATTTTCAAACCCAAACATTATATAGATATTTATTCGTTTTGACAATTATTAGTAGGTGACGATAGTTTGAAATCCTCGTTGACTCTGGTCTAACGTGCTGCCTGCAACAACAAAATTGCGGACCCACCACGTTATCAATAGGAGGATACCAAATCAATGACATGAACATCTTTTAACCTATGGTTCAAGAGTTAGCACCTTGGGATGTATTTGATTTGTTGGGTCCGATGATGGGTAGGGTAGTTTTGACTTTTGCTTTCCATGAAAAAGTAAAAAGTAAATAAATTTGTCAATACGGTGACGTAGGTGAACATAATTTCGAAGAGAGACGAGCCTAGAGCATTTCGAATTCGAATAACAAATGTGAAGAACACACTACTTGTTTAACAATAGAGGGGCTATTCACACATCTTATTCCATCGGCAGGGTTATACTTGTTCGTATTATATCTCGCATTTTTCAAGTCCAATAATTTAAACCTTGTTGATTTGAAAAGTGTGTTCTAGCTAAAAACCCTCGAATCATTTTATTTTGCCGCCCTAACTACTTCAATAGTTAGATACTCGATAATTTTTGCACGATAATTTTATAAGCTATTCACCCTCCCCAATCTAGCCTATTTCCTTTACTTAAGGCTAACAACAACCTTGACCAACATTTTTAATGCTCCATGGTTATGTCATTCATACTTGGATCTTGGAGCCATTTGAAGGTTTGAATGTTCAATTTGAGATCTAAAAATCTGGGTGCATTAAATGCAAAGTCGTTGAAGATTAGTTGCATGGAATGACTTTTTTACTTTTTAACTTGTAACCTTCTAGCATTAAATGCTAAATACAAATCTACCTAAAGTAGGTAAGTTAATAATTCAACAAACTTGCAATGAAATTAGTTAGCTAAAAAGAGGGAGATGCTAAATGGCTCAAATTGGGACATTCAAAAAAGATATTTAAGTAATTTTTATCATTAATGTTAAGGACGTTGAAGTTATTTTATAATTTATATGACCATGTTATCCCTAATTCTAATTTAGTTGGCTCCATAGTTATTAGGGACAAAACAGTAACATGTTCCTTCTATAAAAATATTATGAGTTGCTCTTTAGAAAACTTAGTTTTGAAAACAAGTGCCCCTATAAGACTGATTAAGAATCTAAATTATGAATTTTACATTCATAACCAACATCAATGCATTGAGAAAATTTAAAGTGCGCAATTATTTTTAATGCAAAATTTCAACTTTTCGTTAGAAATGCATTAAATATGCTCATTGTTATTCAAAGCCTTAAATACCAATTTGATCACTATATTTTCACCAAAAATTCATTAAGCTCACTTTATTTATTTATTTTTTTACACTTTAATCACTCTACTTGGACTTTTTCAATCAATAAGCTCAATGATTGAGTGAGCTTATTGATTCTCCAGTCCAAGTAGAGTGATTAAAGTGTGAAAAAAAAAACGGTGAGCTTAATGAATTTTGGGTGAAAGTAGAGTGACCAAATTTGTATTTAAGTCTTATTCAAACTATAAGTATAAACCTCAACTTAAAAGAATATTTAAAACCTTCAACAACCAAGGTTTGAACTTTGAAGGGAATACAATCAAAATGGAAGGTGGAAAGCAATACTAAAATTATATGTAAGATGCCTAAAACTTTTGGTAATAAAGTAAGAATCTTGTTAACTTTAGCCCTAAACGCACATGTTAAGGAGTATTAAATAAGATAGTTGGTGGTGAAAATTTGTAAAAGTAGGCATTAATTAAAGTAGTTGGTAGGGTGGTTAGTGTAAAAGAGATTTTGTTTTGTATCCTAAGGGCACATGTTAAGGAGTATTAATTACGATAGTTAGTGGTGAAAATTTGTGAAAGTATGCATTAATTAGGGTAGTTGGTATTAAAAATTAGGGTGGTTAATTAATGTGAAAATAGGGCAGTTAATGTGAAAGTAAGCATTAACTACCACACCAATAAGCTCTAGCTCAACTGGTACTACTTCTCTTAATGGAGATGTTGAGTGTTCAAGTCTCACCAGAGACGACACCCTAGTACTTAAAAAAAGTCGGGTGTTCAAGCTTCACCAGGTATCGTTGTTGTTCAAGTCTCATCAAAGGCCTATTTAGTCTGCTCACTTCTCTTAATAGAGAGGTTGAGTGTCCTACACCATAGCCATCCTAATACTTTACTAAGTCAGTTCACTTCTCTTAAGAGAAGTTGAGCCATCCTGGTACTTCACTAAGTCAAGACCCATTTAGTCTTGCTCACTTCTCTTAATAAAGAGGTTGAATGTTTAAGCCCTACACTAGCGTTCAAAAAATTTGTTCTAGCCACACCAAAATAAGGATTGGGGTAAGGTCTATCTCCCCTCCAACCTTCTTTTTTTTTTATTTTAAAAAAATCAACAACGCAATTAATGCTCTTTCCCTTTGAGGCCCATTTAGTCGCTTACTTCTCTTAGTAGAGAGGTTGAATGTTTAAGCCCTACACCAGCGTTCAAAAAATTTGTTCTAGCCACACCAAAATAAGGGTTGGGTAAGGTCTATGTCCCCTCCAACCTTTTTTTAAAAAAAAAAAAACATCAACTACTGCAATTAATGCTCTTTCCCTATTAAATATTCCTTAACATTAGTCCTTAAGACACATGTTAACAAGACTCATAAAGTAATTACAAGATGGGAAACAATTATGTACAGTCTTGGGAACCATTAATGCCATCCGCTTATGATAACGATCATCCTTGTGCATAGAAATGACTATAAAAGCTTAGCCCAAGATGTGAATAAACAAAATAAAAAAAAAAATAAAAAAGGCTCAAACACTCATTTGTATATCGGTTCCTTTTATAGCAAAGAAAATCTTCAATTATTTACCTTAGTTGGAAGTCAAATAGGAGATCACAAGCTCAAGATGAACAAACACTTACCGGTATTCTCCCTAGATTATTAGTTTTTGAAGAGATTTTTTTAATTACTTATTTTTGCTTTTATGTAAAAATTTAAATGTGAAGAAGAAATTTGACTTCTCCACTGTCATTCTCTAAGATAAACAGTTTCTTTCATTACTATAAGGTTGATTATGTTGATATGTAATGTTGAGAAACAAGATTGGATCACTTCCAAAAGAGGAAAAATAGAAGTTGGAATTGTGATTAGCAGTCTTGCATGTTGTATGATAACAACATAAACTTAACAAATCATATTCAACAAAAAAAAAAAAAAAGGACAGTTTTGTTATATTGTCCACTTAATAGGAAAATAATTAAATTATAATTATAATTGACCGAGTAATAAACAAGATACATCATGTCATTAAATTATTTTAATGTATAAAAAGAACAAGCGATTTTGAATAGGAATGCATTTTATGTGCTAGGAATTATAAATAAAAAAATTCAAACTATTTCGAACACCAACGCACTTTGTTTGTTTGTTTTTTGTCAATTTGACTAATTTTTAAATGAATATTTAACAATTTGGAGAAAATAGCTAAATTTTGTCAAATATATATCTAAAAATTGGTGAAATTGACTAAAGAAATCAAAATGTATCTCTTTTATTGACCAAATAATGATGACAAACATATTGTTCACCCAAAAAAATGTTCATCTACTTTACTTGGTATACACTTTCATTTACAAAGTTTTTCTTTTAAAAGACGGGTGGCTTGCATCATTTTCAAAAGACGTTCTTTGGGGCATGTTCTGTTCATCCCAACCTTGAGAACAATGTTCTAAATTGGTATTGCATTAGATGTGATAGAGCGACTGCAAATCGCACCACATCATACTCTCGGCCATAAGCTAGTCAAGATTTATAGACATGTCCACTAGGATGTTGTCCGCGTTGCGGCATGGAGAGTAATAGCTGTTCCACGATACAGGTACTTTCTCTTCACATGAAAGCCTTTTCATATAATTGTATGAATATCTTGGTTTCACTCACATTAAATTGTGGTTTTAGTCGTACAGATGCAACCTGGTCCTTGCTCGCAACCTCTTCCCCATTGCGGTGCGGGTGAAGAAAATAGAGAGCATGCTTGTGATGTATGCGGAGAATATTGCATGATCTGTGCGTGGCTTCGCTCAATCGCACAAGGTAGGACAAGAACCGGCTAAAATTTATGTTCATTATATTACTTCCCTTTCTTTGTTTGTTATCAAGCTTCCTTCAAATATTTTTCGGGTGACGGAAGTTCAAGCAAGCACAGGGAGGAAAGGAATACCTCGCGAGCTCCCTTTAAATGAAAGACTTGTCGGAGCATAAATCTGGCGTGCCTTGAACAAATTTGTTTTTTCTTCATGTATGTTGTTTTGCGAACCACCGTCGATAGACCATAGAATTTGTTCCAGTGTGCTTTATTTCTTAAAAATGGCTTTGGGAACTAATTTATATTTTGGTAAAATGTTGAAATAAATCACTAGATAACCTGAAAGTTCAACAAAACAAATGCAGAACATCAAGATATTTCAATGCTAGAATTTCAAAGGTAAATCTCAATAATAAATGTTGGAGCTTTTTTTCTAATGAGCATGAATGAAATACATAGAACTGTAATGTTGTAGCTATAAAAGAATTAGATTACTAACATGGGGATTGTGAAAGAAACAAAGCCATAAAACCAAATACCTAAAATTATCAAACTAAGTTTCAAATTGTTCCAGGCTTTGAATCACATCAAATTTATGGGGATTAACCACTTTGTGGTAGAGTAGAAAAAGGGAATCACTGTTTTGTTGTATTGATTTCCAAGAGATTTCTGGGTGGCAGAAAATAATTCTTGTATTCCTAAATGCCAATTGGAAGACGAAATGTCAAAGATAGTATTAAGATAAAATGCATGTGTACTGTTTTGAATGGCCAAAAGATTTCTGTGAAATTTCATGGTCCGGAGTTCTCAAAGAGACCATGAAAAAAGCACAAGTCTTACAAATCAAAATTCAGACACAAATTGAAAAGCTTGGAAGGGAGACAAATCTATACCATAGATACGTTATAAATGGATGTGGGAGCTTAGCCAAGACAAAATTACTATGGGCCTTTGCCCCTCCATGTGCCCAAGATGAAAACAATTGGAAGGAAGTGACTTCATAGCAGGCTCCACATAATAGGCAAGTGAGGCAATTGCCTTAGGCCATTGACAATTTTAGACCCTAATATATAATTATATATATAAAAAAATAATTAAAGGATTGTATAAATAGTAACTATATTTTTTTTAGTTAATTACATATTCACTCCACTTTGTTAGACCTTGAAAAAAGGAAACCGTTATCTTTCCTTTATAAAATTATACCTATCCTTTATAAAATTATATGTCCATCGTTTGAAAATTAGGAAAAATAAAACTTTCCAAATTATTGAAATCAACTAGACCTTCCATTTTTCAAACAATATTTCTTTCTATCTAAGCTTTGGAAAGACAAAAGTCAATCTTCTTTGTTGTCCACCATCAATCATCTTCTTTGTTTTCCAAATGCATAGATTGTTTATAGGATATTATTGACAACACCTATAATGGTTGCTTCGGCTGAAAGAAGTTTTTCAAAATTGAAATTAATAAAATCGCACCTAAGACATTGGATTGAGAATGTTATCAATTGAAAAAGGTATAATAGAAAAATTAAAATATGAAACATTAATTAATAATTTTGCATCTGAAAAGGTTAGAAGAGTGCATTTTAAATAAATAAAAAGTTAAGTAGTTATAAAGCTAATAGAATTAGGCCTTAATTTATTTTTCATGCACTCATGCTTTAAGCCCCAATTTAGATAGTGCTACCCTGTTCATAGCCTTGAAGCTGTGGTAAATCAGTAATTACTTAGGAAAGACGAGGAATCATGCCTACACGAAAAGATGACACGAAGTTCGGGCAAGCAGGAGGAAAGGAATACCTCGTGGAACTCCTTTAAATGAAGACTTCAATGTGTCTTCGGTTCACTCGGCTTAAATCTGCTTGCATGAACAAAAACTTTTTTTCTTCATGTATGTTGTTTCATGAACCACCGAATCACCGATAGACCTCGGCGTTAGTTACGGTGTGCTTTATTTCTTAAAATTGGCTTTGAGAATTAACATGTATTTTGGTAATATGTAGAAATAAATTACTAAAGAACCTGAAAGTTCAACAAAACAAATGCAGAAGAACATCAAGATAGTTCAATGCTAGAATTTCAAAGGTAAACCTCAATAATAAATGTTGTAGCTTTTCTTAATGAACTTGACTGAAATACATAAACTGTAATATTGTAGCTAGAACAAATGCAGAACATTAAGATATTTGCCCCTCGATGTGCCCAAAAATAAAACAATTGGTAGGGAGTGACTTCACAGCCTTGAAGCTGTGGCACATCAATTATTACTTCGGAAAGACGAGGAATTCATTCCTACACAAAAAGATGACTCGAACCCAAGACCTAGCCAAACAATGGAAAACAAGCCTAACACCTAGTTAGAACACACTCGATAAGTTCGTCACATTACACTTTAAGGTATTGGAAGAAGATAGCCATTATTTTGACTGAGCGCTTCAATTTTTGGGCAAAAATTTTAAATTTTTATTTGTTCCCTTCTCTTTTTGATGGGTAGTATCATAGTTATTTTTCTTTCATTTCTTTGGTGGCATGCGCCATATGAGAATCAAGATTCCAAACTAATCAACAAGATGGGGAACCCCTAGATGCGGTAGAAAAGAAAACCACAAGATTTCAGTTTTTTTTTTTTTTAAAGAATATTTCAGCATTTTATCTATCCTCAAATGAAAACTAAACCATAGAGGTGAATGAAATGAAGAGAAGTTTCAGGAAATTCCTTAAATGTATGGAAGATCATTCAGAATAACCAAAGCTCCAGTGCCAAATTATTATTCAATCAAATCTTTATAAGGAAAAAATTTGAGATTCGCCAAAACAACAAAGAATTTTATCTGAAGGAAATTACGTACGAAGACCTTGTGTTTAAAGAGGAAAAACCTATAGAAATCTTTCGAACGATATTAGGTGACACCATTCCTAAGTTGGGATCGATTTAATGGCTTGGAGTGGTGTTCAATCAGATTAACCGTGGACGAAAGGAAAGAAGTACAACACCTAAATCAGTCTAATATGCCTCAATTAAAATACAAAGCGAAAAAAGTTCTATCTAAAATTATGAATTGAAAAAAAAAAATCAATCAAGAAGTTAGTGATAAAAAAGTGAATGAAGTATTGGTGATCAATAGAAATTCCTGCACACCTTTCGTCCTGCAGCTGGAATGCTGGGGATCTCTCAAAGGTGTACGCAACCAAGATATGGTGCAGAAGACATCTCAACCTAGTCTCACTAAAATTTTAGTGCTGCAGCCTTATCTGTCCATGAAAAAAACCATTTGGGATCTCAACTACTGTAATAGGAGAGAGGCGTCGATCTACAGATCTACATGATCAAGATCCTCTTTGCCCTCCGACAAGGGGGCACCTTCTGAATACAGAAAAAATAATACCTGCCTTAGGGAAAATCTCCAAACTAATAAAACCTTGGACGGTGGTGATTCAAGATTTGTCTGTTCACAAGTTGCATTCTCGGAATCAACTGCAAAAATAGAAAAATGTTTCAAAGTGCTCAGTAAAAAGTTATTGGCAAAAACAAATTGATTTCATAGAAATTTATCATCAGAAAATCTACCACAAAGAAAACTCCATATACGGTATAAGATAAAGCAGCTTTGATCTATGGATCTATCCGATAAGGATCCACTTCGCCCTCCAACCATGCAGCCGCTTTGATCAATTTGAGAAGAAAGAAAACAATAACCCTCTTAGGGCAAACCATGAATTATATAGAAGCTTGAACGGTGGAGATTAAAAGATAATCAATGCCACAAATCAACGTATCAGATTTTTCTGTACACGTGTTAGATTGCAGGAATTTACACAAACAGAAAACTTTGTGCACGAATCCCGAAAACACAACTTTGGCGGTTTCAAATATTATACCAAGAAAACCAGAATTGGTAATATTGAATGTGTTCCATTCAGAACTAACTCTTCAAACCCACTCCAGTAGACTATTGGTAACAGCGAGTATGTAAATTCGCTAATAGCAGTAGTAGCAAACTTAAATTAACTCTTGCTACTAACTAACTCAAGTGTCGTCCCAACAACATATCTCTCTGACTCCTCTAAACTCGCTACTAGTAATAGAGAGTTTTAATTTTGCTACTGCTAGCAGCGAATTCACATGTTCAATTATTGATAAAATCGCTACTAGCAGTAGCAAATTAAAAAAAGAGAGAGTATAATTTGGGAAATACTTTTCGAAAAGGATAATTAGGGAGATTGTTTCAATAATAGGTAAATTTTGGAAAAAGTTCATACTTGAGTGAGAAAAGAAAAAATAAATAAATAACCAACAAGAGAAACTATATTGCAACTGCTTGACACAAGAGACTAGACAGATAAGGAAAAAACTATATTTTTACAGTCTTCGGTCCTTTTCCAGCCAAGCTCGAAAATCCTAAATTCTCTAACCTTTAAGGAGCACCACACCTGAACTTTCCTATTCCTTTTAACATTCTAATTTCTTAGAAAATCCTCAAAACCATATAGAAAAATAATCTGGAACTCAATGATTGTTATGATCTTAAAGATGTCAATTCCAGTCTATCCACTGCTAATGGGTCGTGCACAGTGACATGTCAAGTAGAGGATTGGCAAGACTAAACCTAGCAGAGAAATTTAGAATTTTTTATTCGAAAGCTCAAACCATTAAAACAAATTCCAGAAAATGGTAAAGGAAACATTATCATATACAAGCAATGAAGGCAAGGAGAGATTGAAGCATTTAAAACCAAATTAGAAGAAAACAATAAAAGTTAATTACTTAAATCTCCTAAGCTCTTCCACAAAAAATATATGAAAGGGAAGGCATGACATATACAAATTGCCAATGCAGGTCAAGTTTAAGAAAATAATAGTGCGAATCTTACCATCAAGTAAAGCCATTAACCATCAGATAAAGGGGAAGCATGCTTTTATCTGCGCACTATAAGTAAACATACAATTAATATGAAGAACAGTGCAGAAACCAAATGAAGCAAAAGGAAAAAGAATTAAAGGGGAAGGAAATCTGAATCTCGGTTTTGATATAGCATCTAAGGACCTATTGGAAGATTCTGAACCATTAGAGTTACCAAACAAAACCTTATCTTGCTAATGACGAAAAGAGATAGGTACATGGATAACGGCATCGAATCAAAGTTTTCAATGTAAGAGGGAAAATGCAACATATCTTAACTTATCGACTTATCTACTGTCTTCTACATAGCCCCTTCAATCCAAGAACGATTTGGCAGGGCCAAGTACTAAGAAGCTGAAGCTGATAGAGAGAATGATTGGCAAGTAAATCAGGGTTGCAAATCTTATCATGGACTTAAGCATATTCATTATGGCTTGACTAGAAGTATGTTATTATATGAGCTAAGAGATAAACATGCAGAGTCGTAATCACCCAAGAATGTACCCAAACCCAGTGAAAGGAATGGACTAAAGGTAAGTGCTATGAAAATCTGAATATATTTCCTTAGCACGGATTATGAATCAATGGGAATTAATCTACCTAAAAGATGACCATATATGACTTATGAATTTTGGTCATTCAGTTCACCGTACCTAAATATCTAGCTAAATTGGACCCACTTATGGGACTAAAACCACCACAGTGACCCACCAACTATCATTTACCAACGAATCTAGACAAAGCCAAAAACGTAGTCTGCGTAAATCGACTTAGCAGCCACATGTGGATTGACTATTACCACTCTCCCCATAAAGGCACAATCTCAAAATTAGTAAACGGAAGGCCTACTAGAAAACATAAATAATGAGAGGATTGAGGCAGGGTAATTGCTGCTGAAGAAATTTATGCCATGATTCATAGAGATATGAGAGGGGTTACCAAATGTGGGTGACTCACACCCATTTTGTTAATCAGACTATCTCATCTTTTGTGAGGCTAACATGGAGGTAATTAAGACTCCAAAACCATCCGACTTTGCGCACTTGGCCTTTTAAATCCCAGGAACTACAAAATAACACTAAAAACTAATATTAGACTATAAAAACCCCAAGAATTAGCAAAGCTTAAGTCTATAAGACACTCAATAAATAAATAAAAGTACTCATTTATTAAACACCCCCAAACTTACATTTTTGTTCGTCCTCAAGTAAAACAAAATTAAGAAACATAAGAGAACTAAACAACTCAAATATAAACAATTTCTTTTTCTCAGGAGTCAAGCTTTGGCGTAACACCCCACAAAGCCGTCGAAAAAAATTATGACACTTTGGCATTCACAAAACACACATACAATATAGAATTTCAACTCAATACGATCAATCTTACTTTTATATTTTCGTGTGTGTGCGTATAACTCGTTCCATCTCAATCACCCTCAAACCCGGATTGATGAAAAGAATAATTCTCATCCAACCTCTAGTGTTTAAGGTATTCAAGACACCATAGGCTAACTTTTCATGATACTCTCCACTAATGTTGGTTTCCTTACCATTGAAGATCAATAGGACTTCAGTGTCTTGTAACGTTAGGCTAAGCTGAGGCTAACAAATGAACGAAAAGGATATGCAAAGACAAGAGAATCAACGATAAAACTCCTTTTAGTACACTCCTTAAATTTCATTCCACCCTTTTCACTTTAGTTACTTTCTTTTTGCCTACTTCAACCCCCAAACTTGAACCTTTGCATACTTTGGGTTGAAGAATTTTATCAACAAATACTTTCATAATTTTTTTCCAAACGAGGTTTCATCCTTCTCATTTTTTTTTAATAACTCATTTCTTCTCGAGCTACACTCTTTTTTTTTACTTATCTTTCTTTCTTCCACAGTACACAATGTTACACCTTGCCAAACCATCACCCTAACACATCTTATAACATGAAATTTTATCTTATGTTCTCTTGTAAGGTAGGACAAAATGTTAAGGCTAAATGGGTCAAGACCAATGAGTGTAAGAAAAGATGGAAAATGGGGGTTATCATGTGCTTTCCGCACACCATTCTTCATTAAGACTGAAGAGGGAAACTAATGATATATGTTGAAAGTAAAGGTTAAGCTAAAAGAAGTATTTTTTCTATTTGCAAAATGACTGTTTATTTTTATAAAAAAAATTGTATCAGAAGCAATGTTGCAGGGCACTCAATATGCCCTGCATAACTCGCAGAAGTGAGCTGCATCAGAAGCAATGTTGTATACTCGCCTATCTGTAGTCCGTGAATCTGGAACCTAGCTGATCTTGGATGAGGGACTATAACCCCTTCAGCACACCCATACATGACGATGGCTCCATACTATCAACAAGAGTGAGAAAGTTCTTTTAAAAAAAGGAGCTCTCTTACTCTGAGAGGTGGTGAATTGGAGTGGCGGGGCGCCCTTCGTAGGAGGTCGGGGGCGCGCGTGTATATAGTACGCACGCGTGTATGCGTGAGACAATAAGTACACGCACACGCGCGTATGCATGTGTGTATATGTGCCTGTGTGCCTATGTAGGAGTGAATGATTGAATGAACTCAAAGATTCACTCAGAGCCCAAGTTGTCGATAGACAAACCCATGTTAGATTATTCCTCAGGTGTTTGTACATTTGAGGAATTTAACGTGGCATAAACAGCTATATTTTTAATTCCTCAAAGTACTTTATTTCCTTCAAGTACCCTATTCTGTTAGAATTCCTGCGAAAGTTTAGCTACGGAAGGAACTCGGGAACAAGGAGCTCAGAACTCAGAAGAAGGAATTCCTCCTAAAGTCCGAAGTGAGCTACAGTCAGCTTAGAACTTGGTTTTGGAATGCCTTCGGCAGTATAGCTATAGTTAGCAGCCTAGCTCGGAGCAGCCAATAACAGAGGAATCCCTTCGGGAAAGGAGCTACAACTCGCTTCAACTCAAATCCTAGTTTTTCTAGCAAGTACGTGTGCGCGCGCGCACGACAAGAATTCCTTCAGAAGCTGAGCTACAGCAGCGTAGCTAAGAGGCTCAGAACTCATAACTCTAGGGAAAGAAAGAATAGCAAAAGAAGAAGGATTTGCACATGTAGCTCTTTTGAGGTTTGAGGAAGATTATTTTGGAATTGGCCATGTTAAATTTAAGGCTTAAATCGCAATTTAGTCACCCTACTTTGACAAAAAATGCATTAAGCTCAACCTACTATTTTTTTCTTAATTTTATCAGTATACTTGGCATGTTGAGTCAATAAGCTCACAAGGCTTAACTTCCTTTAGTTTCATTGGATGACGGTCTGCAAAAAGACAATAATGCCCGTGCACCTGTTACTCAGAAATTTAACAATGAAGTTGTCTTCCCTGCGGTCTTATTCTCAAACCCCATTACAACTAGTCAACTCTTAACTTTGACCGAGGCTAGTCAAGCTCACAATCCATGGCTAGAGTCACTCCTCCAACAGAGCGGTGCCCTCCTCTTCAAAGGCTTCTATGTTACCTCCTCCCCTTCCAACTTCAATGACGTCGTTGGAGCTTTCGGCTTCCCTGAAATGTCATATGTTAGCGGCAGGGATATTCGCCTTCAAGTTGTTGACCGGGTTTTAATCGCCAATGAATCCCCACCGAACAGAATTCATTTCCATAGCAAAATGTCTCACATAATTTTCTCATATTTCGATTTCATTTTACTCCACCCCCGTTTAATTTTCTCATAATATCTATTAATTTCCCCCACTTTCTCAGATCATGTATCATTTGGATATTATGAATTTGGTGTTTCTTAATTGTGAACCATAATTTCCCCTGCCTCTATAGTCACCGATTTTTGAATTTCTCATGAAAATATTCAGGGAGCTTCGATTGAGCAGGGATTATTTATTTATTTATTTTGCCTTGGAATTGTTTGATCTCTGCCTTGGTTTTGTATGAGATTTGTTTAATTGAGAGCGATTAGGGTTTTGAGGTCCGACGAACACGTTGGATTTCACCATGGAAGTCAACACTTTTGCTGGGTTTTGCTTTCGCATTAGGGTTGAGTGTGGGCTGTGTGATTTGGCTAGATGTCTGCGAGTGAGATGGATTCAGCGAACAAAACTCTCTCCTCTTCCCACTATCGCGCGCTAGCAGCACCATTGATGTTGGTGGTGGTCCTGGTGGGGGTGGGGTTGTTAAGGGTATTTTAGGGTTTAACAAAAAAAATTAACACTTTTAACCAAAAAACTTCACGGAGTGATGAACGAGACTCAATATGCAAAGTATAGTGATTAAATTGAAGAAAAAAAAAATAGTAGAGTGAACTATGAATTTTTCATCAAAGTAGTGTGACCAAATTGCGATTTAAGCCTAAATTTAAAGAAAAGTTACTAACATTAAATGGTCATAACTTAGTCATTTTAAATCGGAATTGAATGATTCAAAAGCCTAAATTGATTATTTTTCCAAGTACTTTCCAATGGATTTAGTTTCAGAATCAGATTCGGTGTCTATTTCAAATTAATATAATTTATTCCAGAATGTGTTGTAAGTGATTATATTTACCATTTATTGCTAAAAGTATAGAACTTAAAGTTGGTTCCTAAATTGTTTCATTGTGTTATATGCTTAGATTGAAGTGTGTTAGCGGTCGAGCAATTGGAGTATTTTGTCCTTGAGGGAAGGGTTCTTGTTAACCTAGTTACCATTCGTTTCTTGTTATTCTGAACCCTTCAATTTAAAATTGTTCTCGTTACCTTCAAATTGAACTCACTATTGGTTTTTCATGCATTTCACCTGGAATTGATTGTTCTCATTTGTTTTGCTACTCTACCATATACACTTTGAGGTTTTTACTGTGACGACCCAACCCCGACCCCGAGATGGGAACGCGGGTCGAGCCGTCCAAAAAAGGACTACAATCATGCAAGGACTCGATTATCACAACTAACGTGACGCAACATTGGACACGAAATAAAACTCGGCATTAAAAAGCCGGAATATTAAAACTTCAAAACCTGATATAACAATTAATAACAAGTAAACCAAGTCATCGGCGAAATTACAGCCGGAACCCAACACTAACAAGTCATGCTAATATATAAACACCTCGACGGCAAAACATGCCGGAGAAACCACATCAATAAACAAGAGCTAAAGGGATGCTCAGCGGAAGTCTTAACAAGTGAACCATATTCAAGTAAACAAGGCTCGGCCAACCAGTGCCGGCAAATAACAAGAGACATAAGTAGAATATTCATTAGTCTACAACAAGTACAAGTTACTAAGATTACACATTCCCAAGCTAAGTCTAAATGACTTGCTTAAACCCAACGTCCTTGCAAAAGAAGAAACCAAAAGCCAACGCTACCACCTCTAGGTAAACGATCACGAGCACGAGAAGACGATCAACCTCGAGAAGACGGACCTGGACGACTAGGATCTAAAACAGTAAAAGGGAGGGGGTAAGTCATAAAGACTTTGTAAGTAACCAATATGCATGACAGGATATAATGCAAGGCATACATAGCACGTATCAAGCAAGATCATGTTAGCACGTAGTTCTCATGTCGCGATGCACATTGTTTTCACATAGGTGCGTAATTAAATCACATAGGAATAGGATATGTTATAGAACCGGTGCCGCTTCGTAGTCCCTGAAATAGACAAGGTTATCACGATTGTATTTGTCGGATGCACGTGTATGATACATCGACCACGATTAGTATTATTCCAAGCGCCCTTTGGTTACGACATGGTACTCTTCTCCACTGTGATCAGTAGTGAAGGGTGTGTGCAAGTTATGGTATGGCGACCCATCATCATCATGAACCTCATGATTCATGACTATGATGCATCGTTAACCATCGATACAATTCACATAATGCCAGCTGGACTAATGGTATGTCAAGTAGGTATTTACTTGTCATACAAATCAAGTAAGGAGCAAGTTCGACAAGAGCGAACTTGTCCGAGTCAAGTAGATGTTTACTCACGTAATAAACCAAGTAATGGAGCGAGGTCGACAAGAGCGACTCGTTCGATCAAGTAGGCATGTTATTCTACTATGTACAAGTCAAGCAATAGATCAATCATGTCAAGAATTCCCAAGAATTAATTTACAATTCAATTGAACTCTAAACGTCGTAGGGATTTATTTGTAGAGTCGGTATTGTTCAATGACTCTCTAACGCAACTCCGATGAGTTATTGCTAAAATATTCCTAAGTAGCGAATGAATGCTATGTGCAATTCATGGCTCTTTTCTAAGTTCTCGATTCAAATGCAATTAGACTATATGTCATTCATGACTTTTAGTCCATCAAGATTTAAGTCCCACACTTGTGAACCCTAACATGTCCATCAATTTTTGAAGTGATGAATTATAACAAGTCCAAGAACAAAAGTTATTCCAAGTTCATCCTAGAACATTATTCATACTTGACACAAGTCCAAATTATCAATTATGAGTCATTAATCCAAAATTCACAGAAAATTTACTTAAGGAATTTCAAGTTTTTAACATGATGCATGTCTTCTTAAACATGTAAACTAAAACTATCATGAAGGGAGCATACTTGATATTGAGCATACAAGACAAGGGATTGGGTACTTACTTCAAATACACAAATCAAACCAACAAAAGAAGAATCAAAGCCTCCCAAGTTGTTTCTCTAGTCTCAAGGAACACAAATATGGCTTTGCATGCAAGAATCCATGGTTGGAAATGGAGGAGATGGAAAACACACAGTGATCTCACCAAGAACACACACAGTCTCTCTCTCAATTGTTCTTAGAATTGTTTTGGGTGAAGTGGGTGAAATGGAGGGTCATTCCCAGTGTTGAGACAAGAAGGGAGGTATGAGTGAGCTGATCTCTCACTTAGGGACGTGTCCCAACTTAAACAAACAGTCCACAAGTCAACAATTATTAAAATAAAGTTTCAGCGCAATAGGGCGATCGCCCTCCCACGAAACAAGGCGATCGCTTTGACATTCTGCCTACAAAGCGATCGCTTTGTTAAGGACCAAAGCGATCGCTTTGTACCCAGTTTCTCAATAGTGCATTCTGTCTACAAAGCGATCGCTCTGTCCAAAAACAAGGCGATCGCTTTGTACCCAGTATGCACCTCACTGAGTACAAAGTCATTTTGGTTACTAAAAATCATACCAAATCATTTTTGTATGAACAACACAAGTAAACAAAGCTAAAACAAGCAGTAGTTACCCAATTACCATTCATTATACTAACATGGCATTTATTCTCATGCTAACAATACATAAAACATGCAAACAATGCAATTAAGAGAACTAGGGTGTCACATCCTCCCCTCCTTAAAGGAATTTAGTCCCTAAATTCACTTACCATTTAATCAAACAAGTATGGATACTTCTCACGCATCTCACTCTGAGTTTCCCAAGTGGCTTCTTCCATCAAATGATTCTTCCACAAAACTTTCACTAGTGGTATCCTCTTAGTCCTCAAGATTTGTTCTTTAGTATCAAGAATCTTCACCGGCTTCTCAACATAGGAAAGATCGGGTTCAAAGGTAATCTCTTCATAGGCAAGAACATGTGATTCATCCTTCATATATTTGCGGAGCATAGAAACGTGAAACACATCATGAATACCCGAAATAGACGGTGGCAATGCAATCCGGTAAGCTAAAGAACCAACCCTCTCAAGAATTTCGAACGGTCCAATATACCTTGGTGAAAGTTTCCCTTTCTTACCAAATCTCTTAGTACCACGGCGCGACAATATTTTCAAGAACACAAAGTCTCCAACTTGGAACTCAAGATCGCGTCTCCGGTTATCCGCATAGCTTTTCTGCCTACTCTGAGCCGTACGCAATCTCTCTCTAATCAACTTGACATCCTCGGCCGATTGTTGTACCATTTCGGAACCCCATAACTTAGCTTCTCCAACTTCGTCCCAACAAATTGGTGAACGACACTTACGCCCATACAAAGCCTCATAAGGAGCCATCTCAATGCTAGATTGGTAGCTGTTATTATATGCAAACTCGCCAACGGTAGATGTGAATCCCAATTGCCCTTGAAATCCATAGCACAAGCACGAAGCATGTCCTCTAATATCGTATCAATCTCTCCGGTCCATCGGGGATGAAAAGCTGTACTTAAGTTAAGTTTGGTACCCAAGGCCTCCTGTAATGAATGCCAAAATCTCGAGGTGAATCTAGGATCTCTATCCGACACAATACTAACGGGGACACCATGTAGCGATAATCTCCTGGATATACAATGCCGCTACCGACTCAAACGTAAGTCATCGCAATAGGAATAAAATGGGACGACTTCGTCAACCTATCAACAATAACCCAAACGACATCGAAGCCCTACGAGTACGCGGCAACCCGTGACAAAATCCATCGTGATATGTTCCCATTTCCACTCCGGAATCTCAAGTGGTGAAGTAGACCGGCAGGTCTCTGGTGCTCCGCCTTAACCTGCTGACATGTCAAACATCTAGAAACATATTCAGCTATCTCCTCTTCATACCGTTCCACCAAAGCGCCTCTTCAAGTCACGGTACATCTTAGTACTACCTGGATGTATCGTGTACTTGGCTTTGTGAGCCTCGTCAAGGACCATACGTTTCACTTCATCGGAAGAAGGAACACAAACCCTATTCTGAAATGTCAAGATCCCATCACTGTTCATCGCAAACCCTGGTGTAGCATTCTCTCCCAATCGATCAATAATCTTCTTCAATTCAGGATCGGTAACTTGAGCCTCCTTAATCAACCCAAATAAAGCGGCGTAGCACGAACATTAGCAAATAGAACACTACGCCCACTTACAATAGGACTCCATTCCGGACATCCTCTAGCATCTTCCATTCCTCATCATCATACAAGACATATAAGCCTTCCTACTCAAGGCATCAGCAACAACATTCGCTTTTCCCGGATGGTAAAGAATAGTAAAATTGTGATCCTTAAGCTTCTCCATCCAACGCCTCTGTCTCATATTCAACTCCTTCTGCGAGAAGAGGTACTTCAAACTCTTATGATCTGTATACACCTCAAACTTCGCTCCATACAGGTAATGTTTCCACTTGTGAAGCGCGAAAACAATTGCCGCCAACTCAAGGTCGTGAGTTGGGTAATTGTTCATATGGTGACAACTTCTTGAAGCATAGGCAATCACCTTCCCGTTTTGCATAAGCACGCAACCCAAGCCTTCTAACGAAGCGTCGCTATATATCACAAAGTTATCACATCCACTAGGCAATGCTAAAACAGAGCCGTGGTCAATCTCTTCTTCAATTCTGAAACGGCCTCGCACTTATCACTCCAAATGAAAGTAGACTTTTGAGTCAAATTAGTCATGGGAGTAGCAATCTTGGAGAATCCTCAATGAACCTACGGTAGTAACCCGCCAAGCCCAAGAAACTACGAACTTCGGTTACCGTTCTAGGAGTCTTCCATTTAGTAATAGCCTCCACCTTAGAAGGATCCACCGCAATACCCTCACTAGAAACAACGTGCCCAAGAAAAGATACTTGTTCAAGCCAAAATGCACACTTGCTAAATTTCGCAAAAAGTTTCTTTTCTCGCAATAGGGAAAGAACCACTCTCAAATGGTTAGCATGTTCCTCTCGTGACTTTGAGTACACTAAAATATCATCGATGAAAACCACAACAAAGCAATCCAAATAATCATGAAACACCCGATTCATCAAGTCCATGAAAGCGCGTTTGTCAACCCAAACGGCATCACCACAAACTCATAGTGACCATAACGTGTCCGAAAAGCTGTCTTTGGGACATCCTCCGCCCGAACTCTCAACTGGTGATAACCACTCCTCAAGTCTAGCTTGGAATACACCACGGATCCCTGAAGTTGATCGAAGAGATCATCAATGTGAGGTAAAGGGTACCTATTCTTAATAGTAACCTGGTTCAATTGACGATAGTCAATGCACAACCGCAAACTACCATCCTTCTTCTTCACAAATAATACCGGTGCACCCCACGGAGATACACTCGGTTTAATGAACTCCTTATCGAGGAGTTCCTGCAATTGGTCTTTCAACTCCCTCAACTCAGCTGGGGCCATTCTATAAGGTGCTCTAGAAATTGGTGAAGTTCCCGGCAATAGTTCAATGCAAAACTCTAACTCTCGGTCGGGAGGTAATGCAAAATCATTTGAAAAGACATCCGGAAATTCATTAACTACCGGTACATCTTCTATATTAACAGTAGACATGCTAGTATCAAGCACACAAGCAATATACCCGTACACCCCGAGATAGAAGTTTCCTAGCCCGCAGCGTAAATGATATGTATACTATTCATGGCATGATCACCGTAAACACAAATTCCGAATACCGGGCATGGCAAAAGTAACTCTTTTACGACGACAATCAACTAGAGCATGATAAGTGCACAACCAATCCATACCCAAGATCAAATCAAAATCCCGAATAGGCAAAACTACTAGATCCGCATGCAAGACCCGATCACATACAAGCACATCACAAGCTTTATAAACTTCCGCCAACAATTGATCACCCAACGGTGTAGACACTTCAAGCACATAAGGCAACGAGAAGGTAACACGCACAAATGCTCAATGAAATGCGATGCAACATAGGAATGAGAAGACCCGGATCTATAAGAACTCGAGCCCTATGGCCAAAGACGAGAGAATACCTCCAACAACCGAGGTCGACTCGAACACCACGCGATCAAGCGCAAAACACGAGCTTGGGCCTTAGGACGCCCATCACTATCCCTCTTGGTGCCCGATTGCGAACCGAACCCACGGACCGAGTAGTCTTAAACTTGGGACAATCTTTCACTCGGTGATTTGTATCTCCACAACCCAAACACGCCCAAGTCTGCCCCTACACTCATTGTACGAATGCCCCTGTGACAAAGGAACACTCAACAGCTCACTCCGGCCTTGCGCCCTTGCGAAGCCGGAGTACGATTATCACGACCATCGAAGTACGCCTAGGCTGTCCATCCGATCGCTTGCCTAGATCGACCACCGTTACGGCGGTTGCCCGATGACCGACCGATTACCCGAAACCCTTCCGAATCCGCGAGGTCACCGAGATGGCTCTGCGATGATCGCGATGCGAGGACGCAGAGCCGCTTGTGCTCCTCTATATCTCTCGATCTCATAGGCGCGATCAATGCACCCCTATAGTCCGTCAACCGCAATGACAAGAGCTGCCTTCTATACTCGGTCTTTAGACCCTTAACAAACTTGAGCACCCTCATGGGCTCATCGGGTACAAGATGTGCACAATAACGAGACAGTTCGGTAAACTTGGTGAATCGAGCCTTGTCATAGAACCTGTTCTAGATCCCGGAACTCTTTCTCCCTCTTTCTCCTCACCACCATAGGTACATAGGAAGCCTTGAACTCCTCTCGAAATTAGACCAAATCTTTGGAACCCGGTTAAGATCCCACTTGCCAACAATACTCTCCACCAATGATTCGCCCTCTCGGCTTATACACGGCTAAGACAACTTTCTCTTCCTCCGTGCGGTCTAGAGCTGCAAAGATTTTCTCCAAGTCCTCCGGCCATAACTCGCTTTACTAGCATCGGACTCTCCTCGAAAGATGGAGGTTTCATCTTCAAGAACCTCTCCAAAGTAGCATTATTTCTAGCTCTAGGTCTGGCGGTGCCTCATTACGAGGTGGTGAAACTCCCGCCTCGGTTCGGTTCGGTGGTGGTGGAGGTGGTACACCTCTGCTTGACCCTCTTGTGCCAACTCGGTCATAAGTCATCATTCTACGAAACAAGCCCGCCATACGGGCATTCTCATCACCCCGATTCGAGGTGGGGGTACCTCAACTTCGGGTTCTTCGGAGCTCTAGCCTGCGGCTCGAGGAACCCTCCTAGGCCGCCTCTCCTCGACCATACCGGCTCCACGCTACTAGCCCCGGTCTAGGTCGCACCATGATACACCTATAAGAAATCACTCGACATTAGAACATCACACAAGAACTTAACCCAACTAGGCCATGGAACCTATCTGGCCGATAGCTAACCTATAAAGCTCGATACCAACTGTGACGACCCAACCCCGACCCGAGATGGGAACGCGGGTCGAGCCGTCCAAATAAGGACTACAATCATGCAAGGACTCGATTATCACAACTAACGTGACGCAACATTGGACACGAAATAAAACTCGGCATTAAAAAGCCGAATATTAAAACTTCAAAACGATATAACAATTAATAACAAGTAAACCAAGTCATCGGCGAAATTACAGGAACCCAACACTAACAAGTCATGCTAATATATAAACACCTCGACGGCTAAACATGCCGGAGAAACCACATCAATAAACAAGAGCTAAAGGGATGCTCGGCGGAAGTCTTAACAAGTGAACCATATACATGTAAACAAGGCTCGGCCAACAAGTGGCAAATAACAAGAGACATAAGTAGAATATTCATTAGTCTACAACAAGTACAAGTTACTATGATTACACATTCCCAAGCTAAGTCTAAATGACTTGCTTAAACCCAACGTCCTTGCAAAGAAGAAACCAAAAGCCAACGCTACCACCTCTAGGTGAACGATCACGAGCACGAGAAGACGATCAACCTCGAGAAGACGGACCTGGACGACTAGGATCTAAAACAGTAAAAGGGAGGGGGTAAGTCATAAAGACTTTGTAAGTAACCAATATGCATGACAGGATATAATGCAAGGCATACATAGCACGTATCAAGCAAGATCATGTTAGCACGTAGTTCCATGTCGCGATGCACATTGTTTTCACATAGGTGCGTAATTAAATCACATAGGATTAGGATATGTTATAGAACCGGTGCCGCCGTAGTCCCCGAAATAGACAAGGTTATCACGATTGTATTTGTCGGATGCACGTGTATGATACATCGACCACGATTAGTATTATTCCAAGCGTCCTTTGGTTACGACATGGTACTCTTCTCCACTGTGATCAGTAGTGAAGGGTGTGTGCAAGTTATGGTATGGCGACCCATCATCATCATCATGAACCTCATGATTCATGACTATGATGCATCGTTAACCATCGATACAATTCACATAATGCCAGCTGGACTAATGGTATGTCAAGTAGGTATTTACTTGTCATACAAATCAAGTAAGGAGCAAGTTCGACAAGAGCGAACTTGTCCGAGTCAAGTAGATGTTTACTCACGTAATAAATCAAGTAATGGAGCGAGGTCGACAAGAGCGACTCGTCCGATCAAGTAGGCATGTTATTCTATATGTACAAGTCAAGCAATAGATCAATCATGTCAAGAATTCCCAAGAACAAATTTACAATTCAATTGAACTCTAAACGTCGTAGGGATTTATTTGTAGAGTCGGTATTGTTCAATGACTCTCTAACGCAACTCCGATGAGTTATTGCTAAAATATTCCTAAGTAGCGAATGAATGCTATGTGCAATTCATGGCTCTTTTCTAAGTTCTCGATTCATATGCAATTAGACTATATGTCATTCATGACTTTTAGTCCATCAAGATTTAAGTCCCACACTTGTGAACCCTAACATGTCCATCAATTTTTGAAGTGATGAATTATAACAAGTCCAAGAACAAAAGTTATTCCAAGTTCATCCTAGAACATTATTCATACTTGACACAAGTCCAAATTATCAATTATGAGTCATTAACCCAAAATTCACGAAAAATTTACTTAAGGAATTTCAAGTTTTTAACATGATGCATGTCTTCTTAAACATGTAAACTAAAACTATCATGAAGGGAGCATACTTGATATTGAGCATACAAGACAAGGGATTGGGTACTTACCTCAAATACACAAATCAAACCAACAAAAGAAGAATCAAAGCCTCCCAAGTTGTTTCTCTAGTCTCAAGGAACACAAATATGGCTTTGCATGCAAGTTTGATGGTTGGAAATGGAGGAGATGAAAACACACGTGATCTCACCAAGAACACACACGTCTCTCTCAATTGTTCTTAGAATTGTTTTGGGTGAAGTGGGTGAAATGGAGGGTCATTCCCAGGTGTTGAGGCAGTAAGGGAGGTATGAGTGAGCTGATCTCTCACTTAGGGACGTGTCCCAACTTAAACAAACAGTCCACAAGTCAACAATTATTAAAATAAAGTTTCAGCGCAATAGGGCGATCGCCCTCCCACGAAACAAGGCGATCGCTTTGACATTCTGCCTACAAAGCGATCGCTTTGTTAAGGACCAAAGCGATCGCTTTGTACCCAGTTTCTCAATAGTGCATTCTGGCTACAAAGCGATCGCTCGTCCAAAAACAAGGCGATCGCTTTGTACCCAGTATGCACCTCACTGAGTACAAAGTCATTTTGGTTACTAAAAATCATACCAAATCATTTTTGTATGAACAACACAAGTAAACAAACTAAAACAAGCAGTAGTTACCCAATTACCATTCATTATACTAACATGGCATTTATTCTCATGCTAACAAGATATATAACATGCAAATTATGCAATTAAGAGAACTAGGGTGTCACATCCTCCCCTCCTTAAAGGAATTTAGTCCCTAAATTCACTTACCATTTAATCAAACAAGTATGGATACTTCTCACGCATCTCACTCTGAGTTTCCCAAGTGGCTTCTTCCATCAAATGATTCTTCCACAAAACTTTCACTAGTGGTATCCTCTTAGTCCTCAAGATTTGTTCTTTGGTATCAAGAATCTTCACCGGCTTCTCAACATAGGAAAGATCGGGTTCAAAGGTAATCTCTTCATAGGCAAGAACATGTGATTCATCCTTCATATATTTGCGGAGCATAGAAACGTGAAACACATCATGAATACCCGAAATAGACGGTGGCAATGCAATCCGGTAAGCTAAAGAACCAACCCTCTCAAGAATTTCGAACGGTCCAATATACCTTGGTGAAAGTTTCCCTTTCTTACCAAATCTCTTAGTACCACGGCGCGGCGATATTTTCAAGAACACAAAGTCTCCAACTTGGAACTCAAGATCGCGTCTCCGGTTATCCGCATAGCTTTTCTGCCTACTCGAGCCGTACGCAATCTCTCTCTAATCAACTTGACATCCTCGGCCGATTGTTGTACCATTTCGAACCCCATAACTTAGCTTCTCCAACTTCGTCCCAACAAATTGGTGAACGACACTTACGCCCATACAAAGCCTCATAAGGAGCCATCTCAATGCTAGATTGGTAATGTTATTATATGCAAACTCGCCAACGGTAGATGTGAATCCCAATTGCCCTTGAAATCCATAGCACAAGCACGAAGCATGTCCTCTAATATCGTATCAATCTCTCCGTCCATCCGGGATGAAAAGCTGTACTCAAGTTAAGTTTGGTACCCAAGGCCTCCTAATGAATGCCAAAATCTCGAGGTGAATCTAGGATCTCTATCCGACACAATACTAACGGGGACACCATGTAGCCCGATAATCTCCTGGATATACAATGCCGCCAAGACTCAAACCGTAAGTCATCGCAATAGGAATAAAATGGGACGACTTCGTCAACCTATCAACAATAACCCAAACGATCGAAGCCCCTACGAGTACGCGGCAACCCCGTGACAAAATCCATCGTGATATGTTCCCATTTCCACTCCGAATCTCAAGTGGTGAAGTAGACCGGCAGGTCTCGGTGCTCGCCTTAACCCGACATGTCAAACATCTAGAAACATATTCAGCTATCTCCCTTCATACCGTTCCACCAAAGCGCCTCTTCAAGTCACGGTACATCTTAGTACTACTGGATGTATCGTGTACTTGGCTTTGTGAGCCTCGTCAAGGACCATACGTTTCACTTCATCGGAAGAAGGAACACAAACCCTATTCGAAATGTCAAGATCCCATCACTGTTCATCGCAAACCCTGGTGTAGCATTCTCTCCCAATCGATCAATAATCTTCTTCAATTCAGGATCGGTAACTTGAGCCTCCTTAATCAACCCAAATAAAACTGGCGTAGCACGAACATTAGCAAATAGAACACTACGCCCACTTACAATAGGACTCCATTCCCGGACATCCTCTAGCATCTTCCATTCCCTCATCATCATACAAGACATATAAGCCTTCCTACTCAAGGCATCAGCAACAACATTCGCTTTTCCCGGATGGTAAAGAATAGTAAAATTGTGATCCTTAAGCTTCTCCATCCAACGCCTCTGTCTCATATTCAACTCCTTCTGCGAGAAGAGGTACTTCAAACTCTTATGATCTGTATACACCTCAAACTTCGCTCCATACAGGTAATGTTTCCACTTGTGAAGCGCGAAAACAATTGCCGCCAACTCAAGGTCGTGAGTTGGGTAATTCTGTTCATATGGTGACAACTTCTTCGAAGCATAGGCAATCACCTTCCCGTTTTGCATAAGCACGCAACCCAAGCCTTCTAACGAAGCGTCGCTATATATCACAAAGTTATCACATCCACTAGGCAATGCTAAAACAGGAGCTGTGGTCAATCTCTTCTTCAATTCTGAAAGGCCTCGCACTTATCACTCCAAATGAAAGTAGACTTTTTCTGAGTCAAATTAGTCATGGGAGTAGCAATCTTGGAGAATCCCTCAATGAACCTACGGTAGTAACCCGCCAAGCCCAAGAAACTACGAACTTCGGTTACCGTTCTAGGAGTCTTCCATTTAGTAATGGCCTCCACCTTAGAAGGATCCACCGCAATACCCTCACTAGAAACAACGTGCCCAAGAAAAGATACTTGTTCAAGCCAAAATGCACACTTGCTAAATTTCGCAAAAAGTTTCTTTTCTCGCAATAGGGAAAGAACCACTCTCAAATGGTTAGCATGTTCCTCTCGTGACTTTGAGTACACTAAAATATCATCGATGAAAACCACAACAAAGCAATCCAAATAATCATGAAACACCCGATTCATCAAGTCCATGAAAACTACAGGCGCGTTTGTCAACCCAAACGGCATCACCACAAACTCATAGTGACCATAACGTGTCCGAAAAGCTGTCTTTGGGACATCCTCCGCCCGAACTCTCAACTGGTGATAACCACTCCTCAAGTCTAGCTTGGAATACACCACGGATCCCTGAAGTTGATCGAAGAGATCATCAATGTGAGGTAAAGGGTACCTATTCTTAATAGTAACCTGGTTCAATTGACGATAGTCAATGCACAACCGCAAACTACCATCCTTCTTCTTCACAAATAATACCGGTGCACCCCACGGAGATACACTCGGTTTAATGAACTCCTTATCGAGGAGTTCCGCAATTGGTCTTTCAACTCCTCAACTCAGGGCCATTCTATAAGGTGCTCTAGAAATTGGTGAAGTTCCCGGCAATAGTTCAATGCAAAACTCTAACTCTCGGTCGGGAGGTAATGCAAAATCATTTGAAAAGACATCCGGAAATTCGTTAACTACCGGTACATCTTCTATATTAACAGTAGACATGCTAGTATCAAGCACACAAGCAATATACCCCGTACACCCCTGAGATAGAAGTTTCTAGCCCGCAGCGAAATGATATGTATACTATTCATGGCATGATCACCCGTAAACACAAATTCCGGAATACCGGGCATGGCAAAAGTAACTCTTTTACGACGACAATCAACTAGAGCATGATAAGTGCACAACCAATCCATACCCAAGATCAAATCAAAATCCCGAATAGGCAAAACTACTAGATCCGCATGCAAGACCCGATCACATACAAGCACATCACAGGCTTTATAAACTTTCGACGCCAACAATTGATCACCCAACGGTGTAGACACTTCAAGCACATAAGGCAACTGAGAAGGTAACACGCACAAATGCTCAATGAAATGCGATGCAACATAGGAATGAGAAGACCCCGGATCTATAAGAACTCGAGCCCTATGGCCAAAGACTGAGAGAATACCTCCAACAACTGAGGTCGACTCTGGAACACCACGCTGATCAAGCGCACAAACACGAGCTTGGGCCTTAGGACGCCCATCACTATCCCTCTTGGTGCTCGACTGCTGAACCGAACCCACGGACTGAGTAGTCTTAAACTTGGGACAATCTTTCACTCGGTGATTTGTATCTCCACAACCCAAACACGCCCAAGTCTACCCTACACTCATTGTACGAATGCCCGGCGTGACAAAAGGAACACTCAACAGGCTCACTCGCGGCCTTGCCGCCCTTGCGAAGCCGGAGTACGATTATCACGACCATCGGAAGTACGCCTAGGCTGTCCATCCGATCGCTGCCTAGGCCCACCGTTACGGCGGTTGCCACGATGACCGGACCGATTACCCGCCGACCCCTTCCGAATCCGCAAGGTCACCCGAGATGGCTGCTGCGATGATCGCGATGCGAGGATGCACAAGAGCTACTGTGCTCCTCTATATCTCTCTCGATCTCATAGGCGCGATCAAGCACCCCTATAGTCGTCAACCGCAATGACAAGAGCTGCCTTCTATACTCGGTCTTTAGACCCTTAACAAACTTGAGCACCCTCATGGGCTCATCGGGTACAAGATGTGCACAATAACAGCTTCGGTAAACTTGGTGAATCGAGCCACCGTCATAGAACCCTGTTCTAGATCCGGAACTCTTTCTCCTCTTTCTCCTCACCACCATAGGTACATAGGAAGCCTTGAACTCCTCTCGAAATTAGACCAAATCTTTGGAACCCGGTTAAGATCCCACTTGCCAACAATACTCTCCACCAATGATTCGCTGCCCCTCGCATACACGGCTAAGACAACTTTCTCTTCCTCCGTGCGGTCTAGAGCCGCAAAGATTTTCTCCAAGTCCTCCAGCCATAACTCGCTTTACTAGCATCGGACTCTCCTCGAAAGATGGAGGTTTCATCTTCAAGAACCTCTCCAAAGTAGCATTATTTCTAGCTCTAGGTCTGGCGGTGCCTCATTACGAGGTGGTGAAACTCCCGCCTCGGTTCCGGTTCGGTGGTGGTGGTGGAGGTGGTACACCTCCCGCTTGACCCTCTTGTGCCAACTCGGTCATAACAGTCATCATTCTACGAAACAAGCCCGCCATACGGGCATTCTCATCACCCCGATTCGAGGTGGGGTACCTCAACTTCGGGTTCTTCCGAGCTCTAGCCTCGGCTCGGCAGGAACCCTCCTAGGCCGCCTCTCCTCGACCAATACCGGCTCCGCTACTAGCCCCGGTCTAGGTCGCACCATGATACACCTATAAGAAATCACTCGACGTTAGAACATCACACAAGAACTTAACCCAACTAGGCCATGGAACCTATCCCGCCGATAGCTAACCTATAAAGCTCGATACCAACGTGACGACCCAACCCCGACCCCGAGATGGGAACGCGGTCGAGCCGTCCAAAAAGGACTACAATCATGCAAGGACTCGATTATCACAACTAACGTGACGCAACATTGGACACGAAATAAAACTCGGCATTAAAAAGCCGAATATTAAAACTTCAAAACCGATATAACAATTAATAACAAGTAAACCAAGTCATCGAAATTACAAGGAACCCAACACTAACAAGTCATGCTAATATATAAACACCTCGACGGCAAAACATGCCGGAGAAACCACATCAATAAACAAGAGCTAAAGGGATGCTCAGCGGAAGTCTTAACAAGTGAACCATATTCAAGTAAACAAGGCTCGGCCAACCAGTGCTGGCAAATAACAAGAGACATAAGTAGAATATTCATTAGTCTACAACAAGTACAAGTTACTATGATTACACATTCCCAAGCTAAGTCTAAATGACTTGCTTAAACCCAACGTCCTTGCAAAAGAAGAAACCAAAAGCCAACGCTACCACCTCTAGGTAAACGATCACGAGCACGAGAAGACGATCAACCTCGAGAAGACGGACCTGGACGACTAGGATCTAAAACAGTAAAGGGAGGGGGTAAGTCATAAAGACTTTGTAAGTAACCAATATGCATGACAGATATAATGCAAGGCATACATAGCACGTATCAAGCAAGATCATGTTAGCACGTAGTTCTCATGTCGCGATGCACATTGTTTTCACATAGGTGCGTAATTAAATCACATAGGAATAGGATATGTTATAGAACCGGTGCCGCTTCGTAGTCCCTGAAATAGACAAGGTTATCACGATTGTATTTGTCGGATGCACGTGTATGATACATCGACCACGATTAGTATTATTCCAAGCGCCCTTTGGTTACGACATGGTACTCTTCTCCACCGTGATCGGTAGTGAAGGGTGTGTGCAAGTTATGGTATGGCGACCCATCATCATCATGAACCTCATGATTCATGACTATGATGCATCGTTAACCATCGATACAATTCACATAATGCCACTGGACTAATGGTATGTCAAGTAGGTATTTACTTGTCATACAAATCAAGTAAGGAGCAAGTTCGACAAGAGCGAACTTGTCCGAGTCAAGTAGATGTTTACTCACGTAATAAACCAAGTAATGGAGCGAGGTCGACAAGAGCGACTCGTCCGATCAAGTAGGCATGTTATTCTACTATGTACAAGTCAAGCAATAGATCAATCATGTCAAGAATTCCCAAGAATTAATTTACAATTCAATTGAACTCTAAACGTCGTAGGGATTTATTTGTAGAGTCGGTATTGTTCAATGACTCTCTAACGCAACTCCGATGAGTTATTGCTAAAATATTCCTAAGTAGCGAATGAATGCTATGTGCAATTCATGGCTCTTTTCTAAGTTCTCGATTCAAATGCAATTAGACTATATGTCATTCATGACTTTTAGTCCATCAAGATTTAAGTCCCACACTTGTGAACCCTAACATGTCCATCAATTTTTGAAGTGATGAATTATAACAAGTCCAAGAACAAAAGTTATTCCAAGTTCATCCTAGAACATTATTCATACTTGACACAAGTCCAAATTATCAATTATGAGTCATTAATCCAAAATTCACAGAAAATTTACTTAAGGAATTTCAAGTTTTTAACATGATGCATGTCTTCTTAAACATGTAAACTAAAACTATCATGAAGGGAGCATACTTGATATTGAGCATACAAGACAAGGGATTGGGTACTTACTTCAAATACACAAATCAAACCAACAAAAGAAGAATCAAAGCCTCCCAAGTTATTTCTCTAGTCTCAAGGAACACAAATATGGCTTTGCATGCAAGAATCCATGGTTGGAAATGGAGGAGATGGAAAACACACAGTGATCTCACCAAGAACACACAAAGTCTCTCTCTCAATTGTTCTTAGAATTGTTTTGGGTGAAGTGGGTGAAATGGAGGGTCATTCCCAGGTGTTGAGACAGTAAGGGAGGTATGAGTGAGCTGATCTCTCACTTAGGGACGTGTCCCAACTTAAACAAACAGTCCACAAGTCAACAATTATTAAAATAAAGTTTCAGCGCAATAGGGCGATCGCCCTCCCACGAAACAAGGCGATCGCTTTGACATTCTGCCTACAAAGCGATCGCTTTGTTAAGGACCAAAGCGATCGCTTTGTACCCAATTTCTCAATAGTGCATTCTGTCTACAAAGCGATCGCTCTGTCCAAAAACAAGGCGATCGCTTTGTACCCAGTATGCACCTCACTGAGTACAAAGTCATTTTGGTTACTAAAAATCATACCAAATCATTTTTGTATGAACAACACAAGTAAACAAGCTAAAACAAGCAGTAGTTACCCAATTACCATTCATTATACTAACATGGCATTTATTCTCATGCTAACAATACATAAAACATGCAAACAATGCAATTAAGAGAACTAGGGTGTCACATTTACTATGATAAAAAATGATAACGTCATAAGTTGACTACTCCATTACCGATTGTTGGTATTGTTATTGCGGCTCTTAGTCAAAGTGGCATATGCAGTGACACTTTGATGTTTGAGTCGATTGTTTGTAGGTTGGGCATTTGGCCGACTCAAGTGTTATGGAATTTGGCTTGATATCATTGTTAATCGTTATTGTTCCTCACTCTTTCAATAGAGAAATATGATTGTTTAGTTTTGTTTCACAACTATTGTTATATTTAGATCTATAAAGCTACAGCTTATATTTTGATACACCTTCGGTACACTGTCACATCCTTAAATGTTGACAGGTTCCTTTACTGGGCAATTTGTTCTCACCCTTTTCGCTTCCATTTTTCCTTCTAGGTGATAGTTAGAGGGAGCCTAAAGTCTGACTCGAATCTTTTAGCTAGGAGTTGTAAAGTGGTTTTAGGAGCCAGCTTATTTTTGGACCTTGTATTTTGCCTATATGTATAATGGAGTGTGTAAAAGTACTTTTAACAGTATGTAAGCATTTGGGATATCAACAATTTTGGTGTGAATGTATCCAAAGGATAGTTGGTCTGATGTACTTGTACTCAGTTGTGTAATATATAGTATTTTGGTTTATTTGAAAAAGAAATGTTTCTAGATTTGGCTTTTGCTTTAGTTATATTTCCGTGTTTGTTCTTCACCCTTCATGAGACATGTAATCATGATCTCCGGGGCATGACATTTACAATAATGGCACTCGTGACTTGTGTTCCCAAATGACTTATTCTACTGTGAAGGGGTTGCCAAAACTGTTGCATGTGAAGTTCGAGTTTCTTCGGCTAACAACTCATTAACGACAAGGTAATAGAGTTCGATGGAAGACTGGTGCACGTCAATTCTCATATTCAGGATGAAGAGCTATCAACAACTAAACCAGACGTTGTTCCTCTACGAGAAAGATATGGTACACAAGCTCTCAACTCAATAGATTTTTTCATAGCCAATTGATCCCAAAGATGAATCATCTCAAAATAGAAATCATTGTACACGAGAGCTCGAATATTAGCCTCTAATTGATATTGGACAACAAAGTTAGAACGCACATATAGCCATTTCAAGTGATCCCGAACGTCCTTAGCCGTATCATATATATTTTGCCAATTGAATACCAATCTTGTTCTTAATAGAATTATTAATCCAAGTAATTATCTTTGAAATACACATCTCCCACGTATTCAGTAGTTCTCATGCTTATCGATTGCAATGAATCATCACCTCCAGCCATTGTGGACAAATAAACAACTCAATCCAGACCAAAATGAAAACAAGCATTAATCTTATAACACGTCTCACCAAAAAATTTACCAAGTGCAATCACAAACTACAAAAATAGTGCAACCAAATCAAGCAGGAGACTCACCAAATCAAGCAGGAGAGTCACCAGCAAAAATGCCAAGCAGATTCCAAAACCAGAAAGGATTTCAATCCCTAGATTGTTTTTTTTGATAATCCCTTTAACAAAGAAGATTAAGAAGTGAAGAAGAAAGAGAAGAGAAAAGGAGGCTATCTCATAAAAATAGAAAAAAAATTAGGTTTTACAATACAGAAAAGTGGCTTATATTGCCTAAAAAGATAAAAGATTAGAACACCCTTGTAATGGCTAAGTAATGAAATATAAACACATGCTAACAGATAAGATGGATTTTTTTAATTCGGAAAGAGATGGAAACCAAGCAATGTTATAGAAACACAATTTTGTATGCAAGATACAGTCAAATAACAGACCTGACGGCTTGAACATCGATATTGAGAAAGATCATAAGACCGGCCGGAAATTGTATTCATGATCTCCTGATCCAGTTCTTGGAATCAAGAAAGTGCTCTGGCTCAGTCGCTTTCTTAGGGTGAAATTCTTTATTGAATTAACATCCCATGTTCAAATACATTTATAGAATTCTCATTTATGCATGTCCACTTTTTTAGTGAGGTAATGGCTAAATCCAGGGAGACATAGCTGTTGATCGAAATGGGGATCAACTCATATATGATCAAAACGAAATTCCAAGCTAACAACTATTGGGAAAGCAAGATAGAGAGTGGAAACTCGAGAATGAATTTTGCTTCCTCCAAGCCAAAGCCCAAAATAATAGCAATCTAAAATGGAAGCAAGCATCATACCCTACCCATCTAAAATAGAAACAATTTCTAAAGCCGGGGCGGAGCAAGCTCAATCCAATTTTCTTTTTTCGAAGTACATAGATCATGTTCATATACACAGTTCATTTCGTGCTTTATGATTTTTTTTTCTCTCGTGATTTTCACTCTCTCTTTCCTTAGTCTTAGTATTTTTCTCCTCATATCTCTTTTCTTTTTGATTTAATAATTACAAAATTAGGGACCATATATAAAACAGATTTTCTATCCAAAGAGGGACATGATTTTAAAAGTTGATTGACAAAATTTAAAGGGCCAAGTATAAAAATTGAAATGCCCTACTCACGTGATTTTTGTTAGGTCATTGTGAGAGAAAAAGACTATGAATAGCTCAGCTTGAATCCGTACACAATTACGCCTACAAAAAATAAAGGTTTCGATAGGCGACAGAGTGTCCAACCATACTTGACGTGCCCACGGATCACATTGTTACATACATAGTCAAAAGAGCATATATTTTCAAACCCAAACATTATATAGATATTCATAGTCAAAAGATCGTATATTTTCAAACCCAAACATTATATAGATATTTATTCGTTTTGACAATTATTAGTAGGTGACGATAGTTTGAAATCCTCGTTGACTCGGTCTAACGTGCCTTGCAACAACAACAAAATTGCGGACCCACCACGTTATCAATAGGAGGATACCAAATCAATGACATGAACATCTTTTAACCTATGGTTCAAGAGTTAGCACCTTGGGATGTATTTGATTTGTTGGGTCCGATGATGGGTAGGGTAGTTTTGACTTTTGCTTTCCATGAAAAAGTAAAAGTAAATAAATTTGTCAATACGGTGACGTAGTGACGTAGGTGAACATAATTTCGAAGAGAGACAGAGCCTAGAGCATTTCGAATTTAGAATAACAAATGTGAAGAACACACTACTTGTTTAACAATAGAGAGGGGCTATTCACACATCTTATTCCATCAGTAGGGTTATACTTGTTCGTATTATATCTGCCCATTTTCAAGTCCAATAATTTAAACCTTGTTGATTTGAAAAGTGTGTTCTAGCTAAAAACCCTCGAATCATTTTATTTTGCCGCCCTAACTACTTCAATAGTTAGATACTCGATAATTTTTACACGATAATTTTATAAGCTATTCACCCTCCCCAATCTAGCCTATTTCCTTTACTTAAGGCTAACAACAACCTTGACCAACATTTTTAATGCTCCATGGTTATGTCATTCATACTTGGATCTTGGAGCCATTTGAAGGTTTGAATGTTCAATTTGAGATCTAAAAATCTGGGTGCATTAAATGCAAAGTCGTTGAAGATTAGTTGCATGGAATGACTTTTTTACTTTTTAACTTGTAACCTTCTAGCATTAAATGCTAAAGACAAATCTACCTAAAGTAGGTAAGTTAATAATTCAACAAACTTGCAACTGAAATTAGTTAGCTAAAAAGAGAAGGGAGATGCTAAATGGCTCAAATTGGGACATTCAAAAAAGATATTTAAGTAATTTTTATCATTAATGTTAAGGACGTTGAAGTTATTTTATAATTTATATGACCATGTTATCCCTAATTCTAATTTAATTGGCTCCATAGTTATTAGGGACAAAACAAGAACATGTTCCTTCTATAAAAATATTATGAGTGCTCTTTAGAAAACTTAGTTTTGAAAACAAGTGCCCCTATAAGACTTATTAAGAATCTAAATTATGAATTTTACATTCGTAACCAACATCAATGCATTGAGAAAATTTAAAGTGCGCAATTATTTTTAATGCAAAATTTCAACTTTTCGTTAGAAATGCATTAAATATGCTCAACTGCTATTCAAAGCCTTAAATACCAATTTGATCACTATATTTTCACCAAAAATTCATTAAGCTCACTTTATTTATTTATTTTTTTACACTTTAATCACTCTACTTGGATTTTTTCAATCAATAAGCTCAATGATTGAGTGTGCTTATTGATTCTCCAGTCCAAGTAGAGTGATTAAAGTGTGAAAAAAGAAACTAATGTGAGCTTAATGAATTTTGGGTGAAAGTAGAGTGACCAAATTTGTATTTAAGTCTTATTCAAACTATAAGTATAAACCTCAACTTAAAAGAATATTTAAAACCTTCAACAACCAAGGTTTGAACTTTGAAGGGAATACAATCAAAATGGAAGGTGGAAAGCAATACTAAAATTATATGTATTAGAAGATGCCCAAAACTTTTGGTAATAAAGTAAGAATCTCATTAACTTTAGCCCTAAGCGCACATGTTAAGGAGTATTAAATAAGATAGTTGGTGGTGAAAATTTGTAAAAGTAGGCATTAATTAAAGTAGTTGGTAGGGTGATTAGTGTAAAAGAGATTTTGTTTTGTATCCTAAGGGCAAATGTTAAGGAGTATTATTTACGATAGTTAGTGGTGAAAATTTGTGAAAGTATGCATTAATTAGGGTAGTTGGTATTAAAAATTAGGGTGGTTAATTAATGTGAAAATAGGGCAGTTAATGTGAAAGTAAGCATTAACTACCACACCAATAAGCTCTAGCTCAACTGGTACTACTTCTCTTAATGGAGATGTTGAGTGTTCAAGTCTCACCAGAGACGACACCCTAGTACTTAAAAAAAGTCGGGTGTTCAAGCTTCACCAGAGGTATTGTTGTTGTTCAAGTCTCATCAAAGGCCTATTTAGTACTGCTCACTTCTCTTAATAGAGAGGTTGAGTGTCCTACACCATAGCCATCCTAATACTTTACTAAGTCGGTTCACTTCTCTTAAGAAGTTGAGCCATCTGGTACTTCACTAAGTCATGACCCATTTAGTGCTTCTCACTTCTCTTAATAAAGAGGTTGAATGTTTAAGCCTGTTAACTTGCAGCTGGAGAATAAGAAATTTGAATAATCTTTTATTGATGAACAATCTTCAATGTACAGAACATCAAGAAAATCAGAATACAGAGAGAGAGTGTTTATATTGCACTGTTCTATATCTGATCTATGAATCTCAACAGCTATATAAACGAACTTACTAAACAAACATTACAGACACCACCCCTCAACTAGACAAACTTATACAACTTAGAATATAACTTCCTCTTCAAACTTCTGTTATAACACTTTGACCCCTTTTCACTTTGTCCTTGGAATCCAGTATAGATTTATCACCCCCCCCCCGCAAGTTGAGAGTGGCAAATAGATGAAGAACCCTCAACTTGGAAAGCAAATGCAGAAATTGAGCAGAAGGTAAAGCCTTGGTGAATAAGTCTGCACACTGCTCAGATGAAGCAATATGAAAGGTGGATATTAACCCTTTAAGAAGCAATTCTCTGACCAAATGACAGTCGATATCTATATGTTTTGTTCGTTCATGGAAGACTGGATTAGCGGCAATGTGAATTGCTGATTTGTTGTCACAATAAAGAGAAACTGGCAGAATAGGAGAAACTTGAAAATATTTAAGAAGGGCCAATAACCATTTGATCTCACAACAAGTGTTTGCCATGCTTCGATATTCCTAGATGATGCGCTCACGTATTTTGCCTCTTGCATTTCCAAGATATTAAAGAATCTCCGAGGAACACACAAAAACCAGATAATGATCTCTGGTGATTGGACAGAGGCCCATCGAGTCACAAGATGCTTGAAGAGTGAAGGAGCCTGGGAAAACACCCTTGTCCTATACTTCCTTTGAGATATTTAACAAGTCTGAGAGCTGCATGCCAATGATCAGTATTGGGATTAGCCATGAACTGATTAAGGATATGCACAGTATATGCTATATCAGGTCTAGATATAGTCAAATAAATCAGTCGTCCAACAAGTCTTCTGTAGGCCATTAGATCGCAGAGGTGTCGGTACTAGCTAACTTGTGATTGAGTTCAATTGGAGTAGCAGCTGGTTTAGCATTGATTAGACCAGTGTCTTCAATGATCTCCATGGTGTACTTCCTTTGATCAAGACAAATGCCTGTATTATTCCTAGCAACCTCCAAACCAAGAAAATACTTCAATGATCCCAAGTCTTTGACAGGAAACTTAGAATGTAAATAGCCTTTGACTTCTGCAATTAATGTCTGACTAGATCCTGTAATCAATAGATCATCAACATAGATTAAAATAGCTAAGAATCCTTTTTCATTGTCCAAGGTAAATAATGTGTGATCACTCGGGATTCTTGGAATCCATACTGAAGAAGAGTGGAGGAGAACTTTGCAAACCATTGTCTTGGGGCTTGCTTTAAGCCATATAAAGATTTGACCAACTTGCACACCACAGGAGAATTTGACTGAGGTAAATTGTGTGTATAACCTGGTGGTAAATCCATATAGACTTCTTCATGAAGATCTCAATGAAGAAAAGCATTGGACACATCCATTTGAGTGATGTACCAATTTTTGTTAGCAGCAATAGCCAAGAAAACTCTTACATATGTCATTTTAGCCACTGGGGCAAAAGTTTCAAAGTAATCATCTCCTTCAACCTGAGTGAAACCTTTTGCAACGAGTCTAGCTTTGAGCTTGTCAATAGAGCCATCTGCTTGATGCTTGACTCTGAAAATCCACTTGCAACCAACAGTTTTCTTATGAGGTGGAAGATATTGAATTTTCCAGGTATGGTTAGATTCCAGGGCCTGCAGTTCATTCTCCATAGCTTTGCACCATAAGGGATCCTTAGCTGCCTGACTGTAGGACTTGGGCTCAGATACAGAGGAGATATTACAAGAGAAGGCTTTATAAGTAGA
This sequence comes from Platycodon grandiflorus, assembly GCA_016624345.1. Classification (NCBI taxonomy): domain Eukaryota; kingdom Viridiplantae; phylum Streptophyta; class Magnoliopsida; order Asterales; family Campanulaceae; genus Platycodon; species Platycodon grandiflorus. Next base: position 46,487,298 of record CM028367.1, on the reverse strand, counting down.
AGAAATGTTAGAAAAGGTAAAGTATTGATTTAGAGGATAAGGGGTAGAGTAAGTGGCATTGTGGTTTTGTCACAAGTAGTAGGTAAACCAGTAGTCTTTAAACTTTGTAGGTAAAGTCTTTTGTCGACTAGGTCGGTAGAAACAAAGAGAATTTGAACACCGGTGAAAGTATCGAATTATTCTCGATGAGGAAGAGGCTCTTCAATAGTAAAAGTAGATACAGGCTCAGTATAATCATTTGTATTGACAATTTCTTGAAATAAAGTAGGGAATAGAGAATTACTGGAAGAAGGGAAAGAGTTAACATTCTCATTTTTAAAAGGAAAGATGGTTTCATAGAATTGCACATCCCTACTATATAGGATTTGATGAGTAGATAAATTATAAACTTTATAGACCTTTTTATTAAAAGGATAGCGAATAAAGACACACTTTTGAGCTCGAGGGGCAAATTTGTCTCTACCAGTGGTAGAGATAGAGGCATAGCACAAACACCCTAGGTTTCTAAGATGATTGTATTTAGGAAGAGTACCAAACAGAATTTCAAAGGGGGTTTTAAACTTTAAAATAGAATTTGGAAGTCTGTTAATGAGATAAGTAGCAGTTAATAAGCAATCTCCCCAAAACTTTATGGGAAGATTGGCTTGAAATCTCAAGGCTCTAGCTAGCTCAAGAAGATGCCTATGCTTCCTCTCAGCTCTTCCATTTTGCTGAGGAGTGTCCACACAAGTACTTTGATGCATAATCCCCTAAGAGTTAAGGAGATCACAGATAGTAGAATTGAAAAATTCAGTTCCATTGTCAGTCCTAAGTTGTTTAACAGAGGTATTGAATTGAGTTTTTATCATAGCAAAGTAGAACTTTAATATCTGGTGAACTTGTGTTTTAGACTTTAGAAGAAAAGTCCAGGTGACTCTTGTGTGATCATCCACTATTGTAAGAAAGGAATTGCAGCCATCATGTGTGTGTTGTCTATAAGGACCCCACACATCACAGTGGATCAGGTCAAACTTGTTCATGCTCTTGGAATTGCTTAAAAGGAAGGGTTGTCTGGTTTGCCTAGCTAAGTGACATACATCACACTGCAAACAAGACTTAGAAGGAAAATACAGATCAAGAGAATCAATATGTTTCATTGAATTTACTGGCACATGGCCAAGTCTAGTGTGCCACAGAAGCATTTTGTCAATGGGAGTAACAACATTGCAGGACATACTGGGATTACACTTATTTGTGGAGGCAGTATTATACAAAAAAGAAGATGTTTCTTGAGTGCTGCAATGCCTAGGAAGAGTAAATTTATATAGACCACCATCAAGTTTACCAATCTCCTTGACTTTCTTTTGTGTCTGGTCCTGAAGAAAGCACAGATTGTGAGAGAAAGTAAGAGTACAATGACTGTCAGTAGTAAGTTTGCTTCCAGAAACAAGGTTGAACTAATATTCAGGATCATAATAGACATCATAAAGGACTATATCATCAGAAAGTATGACAGTTCCTTTATGAGAAATTAAAGAAGATTTTCCATTAGGCAAGTGAATCATAGACTGAACATGAACAACATTAATAAGAGACTCAAAGGATGTGGTAATATGATCACTAGCTCCAGTATCAATAATCCATTCATGTATATCAGGTTTTGACTAACAAGACATATAGGAGAAATTATTTTTGAAGCTGTGAAATTCATACCAGCTAAGTGTTCTTCTGGATTGTCCAAAACTACCACTGAATTTGCACTCCTACTGTTGTTCAGCATAATCATGAGTTGCTGATATTGCTCTGGTGTGAAGACATTGGTAGAGTAATTATTGTCTGAATTGTTGGTTTGAGAAGTATTACTGCTAGATTTTTCAACTTCAGAACAAGAGATTGCAAGGGAGGTTTTTTGCTTGATTTTGTTTTTGGGCATTTTGGACAGATCAGGTTTAGAACCATACAAAGGGTGCCAATCAGGGTATCCTTTAAGAAAGAAGCACTTGTCTTTGACATGGGAATCCCCATGACAATATTCGCAAAAAAACTTGCCTCTGTTGGATGAGAAAGAGTTGTTTCCAGCCATCCTGTTTCTTGAAAATTTGTTGCCTCCATTGGAATTGATTGGGGTAGATAAAGAACTATTCACTTTTCCCATTAAAGCTGTAGGAATGTTATCAAAGCTGACAGTCTTGGTACATTGTCTTTGTCCTTCTTCTTGAACCAACATGGAAACAGCTTTGGAGATAGATGGAAGGGGAGTTAGCCTCAAGATTTTCCCCCTTACATCTGTGTAGTTATCAGACAAGCCCATCAAGAATTGAGTTAGTTTTGTAACATGTTCATAGTCTTCTTGAACTTTAGCAGCTCCACAAGAACCGTGACAAATACATTTGGGTATTTGCAATAGGCTGGCCAATTCATCCCACAGCCCTCTGAATTTCGTGAAGTAGGCACTCATACTTAAATTGCCTTGAGTACACATCATGATGTTTTTGCGAACTTGAAAGATTTTGGGTGCATCACTCTGTGTGTATCTTGTCATCAAATCCTCCCAAATCTCTTGAGCAGTTGAGAAATACACAATGCTTTGTCTTATTTCTGAATTGACTGAGTTGAGTAACCAAGATACCACCATATTGTTGCATCTTTCCCAGACTAGCACATATTTGGATTGAGATGAGGGTTTTTGATTTGTACCAGTGATCATGCCAATTTTATTTTTGGCAGTGAGGGCTATGGTGATGGAGATTTTCCATTGAGTAAAATTGGAATCATTAAGAATGTCTGTAACAAGAGCCATCCCTGGGTGATCATTAGGGTGTAGAAAAAGGGGATGGCCAGCATTCAATTGAAGAGTTGATTCTGGTAAGTCATAGACATCGATAGGGTTTTCAAGATTGTTTGTGTTATCAATCTTGGTTTTATTAAGATTGGATGAATCACTTGGAGTCTCGTCCACACCTGTGACACCCTAGTTCTCTTAATTGCATAAATTGCATGTTATATATCTTGTTTGCATGAATAGAAATGCCATGTTAGTATATGAATGGTAATTGGGTAACTACTGCTTGTTTTAGCTTTGTTTACTTGTGTTGTTCATACAAAAATGATTTGGTATGATTTTTAGTAACCAAAATGACTTTGTACTCAGTGAGGTGCATACTGGGTACAAAGCGATCGCCTTGTTTTTGGACAGAGCGATCGCTTTGTAGACAGAATGCACTATTGAGAAACTGGGTACAAAGCGATCGCTTTGGTCCTTAACAAAGCGATCGCCTTGTAGGCAAAATGTCAAAGCGATCGCCTTGCTTTGTGGGAGGGCGATCGCCCTGTTACGCTGAAGCTTTATTTTTAATAATTGTTGACTTGTGGACTGTTTGTTTAAGTTGGGACACGTCCCTAAGTGAGAGACCAGCTCACCCATACCTTCCTTACTGCCTCAACACCTGGGTATGACCCTCCACTTCACCCACTTCACCTAAAAACAACTCTAAGAACAATTGAGAGAGAGACTGTGTGTGTTCTTGGTGAGATCACTGTGTGTTTTCATCTCCTCCATTTCCAACCACTCAAACTTGCATGCAAAGCCATATTTGTGTTCCTTGAGACTAGAGAAACAACTTGGGAGGCTTTGATTCTTCTTTTGTTGGGTTAAATTGTGTGTTTGAGGTAAGTACCCAATCCCTTGTCTTGTATGCTCAATATCAAGTATGCTCCCTTCATGATAGTGTTAGTTTACATGTTTAAAAAGACATGCATCATGTTAAAAACTTGAAATTCCTTAAGTTAAATTTCTGTAAATTTTGGGTTAATAACTCATCATTGATAATTTGGGCTTGTGTCAAGTATGAATAATGTTCTAGGATGAACTTGGAATAACTTTTGTTCTTGGACATGTTAGGGTTCACAAGTGTGGGACTTAAATCTTGATGGACTAAAAGTCATGAATGACATATAGTCTAATTGCATATGAATCGAGAACTTAGAAAAGAGCCATGAATTGCACATAGCATTCATTCGCTACTTAGGAATATTTTAGCAATAACTCATCGGAGTTGCGTTAGAGAGTCATTGAACAATACCGACTCTACAAACAAATCCCTACGACGTTTAGAGTTCAATCGAATTGTAAATTTGTTCTTGGGAATTCTTGACATGATTGATCTATTGCTCGACTTGTACATTATAGAATAACATGCCTACTTGATCGGACGAGTCGCTCTTGTCGACCTCGCTCCATTACTTGAATTATTACGTGAGTAAACATCTACTTGACTCGGACGAGTTCGCTCTTGTCGAACTTGCTCCTTACTTGATTTGTATGACAAGTAAATATCTACTTGACATACCATTAGTCCAGCTGGCATTAAGTGAATTGTATCGATGGTCAACGATGCATCATAGTCATGAATCATGAGGTTCATGATGACGATGGGTCGCCATACCATAACGTGCACACACCCTTCACTACGATCACGGTGGAGAAGAGTACCATGTCGTAACCAAAAGGGCGCTTGGAATAATACTAATCGTGGTCGATGTATCATACACGTGCATCCGACAAATACAATCGTTATAACCTTGTCTATTTCAGGGACTACGAAGCGGCACCGGTTCTATAACATATCCTAATCCTATGTGATTTAATTACGCACCTATGTGAAAACAATGTGCATCGCGACATGAGAACTACGTGCTAACATGATCTTGCTTGATACGTGCTATGTATGCCTTGCATTATATCTGTCATGCATATTGGTTACTTACAAAGTCTTTATGACTTACCCCTCCCTTTTCTGTTTTAGATCCTAGTCGTTCAGGTCCGTCTTCTCGAGGTTGATCGTCTTCTCGTGCTCGTGATCGTTCACCTAGAGGTGGTAGCGTTGGCTTTTGGTTTCTTCTTTTGCAAGGACGTTGGGTTTAAGCAAGTCATTTAGACTTCGCTTGGGAATGTGTAATCATAGTAACTTGTACTTGTTGTAGACTAATGAATATTCTACTTATGTCTCTTGTTATTTGCCGGCACTTGTGGCCGAGCCTTGTTTACATGTATATGGTTCACTTGTTAAGACTTCCGCTGAGCATCCCTTTAGCTCTTGTTTATTGATGTGGTTTCTCCGCATGTTTAGCCGTCGAGGTGTTTATATATTAGCATGACTTGTTAGTGTTGGGTTCCGTAACCCGATGACTTGGTTTACTTGTTATTAATTGTTATATCGGGTTTGAAGTTTTAAATATTCCGGCTTTTTAATGCCGAGTTTTAGTTCGTGTCCAATGTTGCGTCACGTTTGTTGTGATAATCGAGTCCTTGCATGATTGTAGTCCTTATTTGGACGGCTCGACCCGCGTTCCCATCTCGGGGTCGGGGTTGGGTCGTCACAGTTGGTATCAGAGCTTTATAGGTTAGCTATCGGCCAGGATAGGTTCCATGGCCTAGTTGGGTTAAGTTCTTGTGTGATGTTCTAACGTCGAGTGATTTCTTATAGGTGTATCATGGTGCGACCTAGACCAGGGGCTAGTAGCGTGGAGCCGGTATTGGTCGAGGTAGAGGCAGGCCTAGAAGGGTTCGAGCCGAGGCTAGAGCTCCGAAGAACCGAAGTTGAGGTACCCCACCTCGAATCGGGGTGATGAGAATGCCCGTATGGCGGGCTTGTTTCGTAGAATGATGACTGTTATGACCGAGTTGGCACAAGAGGGTCAAGCGGAGGTGTACCACCTCCACCACCACCACCGCAACTGAACCGGAGGCGGAAGTTTCACCACCTCGTAACGAGGCACCGCCGACCTAGAGCTAGAAATAATACTACTTTGGAGAGGTTCTTGAAGATGAAACCTCCATCTTTCGAGGGAGAGTCCGATGCTAGTAAAGCGAGTTATGGCTGGAGGACTTGGAGAAAATCTTTGCAGCTCTAGACCGCACGGAAGAAGAGAAGGTTGTCTTAGCCGTGTATAAGCCGAGAGGGCGGCGAATCATTGGTGGAGAGTATTGTTGGCAAGTGGGATCTTAACCGGGTTCCAAAGATTTGGTCTAATTTCGAGAGGGAGTTCAAGGCTTCTTATGTACCTATGGTGGTGAGGAGAAAGAGGGAGAAAGAGTTCCAGGATCTAGAACAGGGTTCTATGACGGTGGCTCGATATTCACCAAGTTCACCGAACTGTCTCGTTATTGTGCACATCTTGTACCCGATGAGCCCATGAGGGTGCTCAAGTTCGTTAAGGGTCTAAAGACGAGTATAGAAGGCAGCTCTTGTCATTGCGGTTGACGACTATAGGGGTGCGTTGATCGCGCCTATGAGATCGAGAGAGATATAGAGCACGTGACTTCTTTGTGCGATCCTCGCATCGCAATCATCGCAGCTAGTCATCTCGGGTGACCTCGCATTCGGGAAGGGTCGGTTTTCGGGTAATCGTGCAGTCGGGGCCGCCGTAACGGTGGTCAGTCTAGGCAGCAGTCGGATGGACAGCCTAGGCGTACTTCGATAGTCGTGATAATCGTACTTGGCCGCAAGGGCGGAAGGCCGGCGGAGTGAGCCGTTGAGTGTTCTTTTGTCACAACCGGGGCATTCGTACAATGAGTGTAGGGTCGACTTGGGCGTGTTTGGGTTGTGGAGATTCAAGTCACCGAGTGAAAGATTGTCCCAAGTTTAAGACTACTCATCCGTGGGTTCGGTTCGCCGGGCACCAAGAGGGATAGTGATGGGCGTCCTAAGGCCCAAGCTCGTGTTTTTGCGCTTGACCGGCGTGGTGTTCCGAGTCGACCTCGCTTATTGGAGGTATTCTCTCGGTCTTCGGCCATAGGGCTCGAGTTCTTATAGATCCGGGTCTTCTCATTCCTATGTTGCATCGCATTTCATTGAGCATTTGTGCGTGTTACCTTCTCGTTACCTTATGTGCTTGAAGTGTCTACACCGTTGGGTGATCAATTATTGGCGTCGGAAGTTTATAAAGCTTGTGATGTGCTTGTATGTGATCGGGTCTTGCATGCGGATCTAGTAGTTTTGCCTATTCGGGATTTTGATTTGATCTTGGGTATGGATTGGTTGTGCACTTATCATGCTCTAGTTGATTGTCGTCGTAAAAGAGTTACTTTTGCCATGCCCGGTATTCCGGAATTTGTGTTTACGGGTGATCATGCCATGAATAGTATACATATCATTTCTGCTTTGCGGGCTAGGAAACTTCTATCTCAGGGGTGCACGGGGTATATTGCTTGTGTGCTTGATACTAGCATGTCTACTTGTTAATATAGAAGATGTACCGGTAGTTAATGAATTTCCGGATGTCTTTTCAAATGATTTTGCATTACCTCCCGACCGAGAGTTAGAGTTTTGCATTGAACTATTGCCGGGAACTTCACCAATTTCTAGAGCACCTTATAGAATGGCCCCACTGAGTTGAGGAGTTGAAAGACCAATTGCAGGAACTCCTCGATAAGGAGTTCATTAAACCGAGTGTATCTCCGTGGGGTGCACCGGTATTATTTGTGAAGAAGAAGGATGGTAGTTTGCGGTTGTGCATTGACTATCGTCAGTTGAATCAGGTTACTATCAAGAATAGGTACCCTTTACCTCACATTGATGATCTCTTCGATCAACTTCAGGATCCGTGGTGTATTCCAAGCTAGACTTGAGGAGTGGTTATCACCGTTGAGAGTTCGGGCAGGATGTCCCAAAGACAGCTTTTCGGACACGTTATGGCCACTATGAGTTTGTGGTGATGCCGTTTGGGTTGACAAACGCGCTGCATTTTCATGGACTTGATGAATCGGGTGTTTCATGATTATTTGGATTGCTTTGTTGTGGTTTTCATCGATGATATTTTAGTGTACTCAAAGTCACGAGAGGAACATGCTAACCATTTGAGAGTGGTTCTTTCCTTGTTGCGAGAAAAGAAACTTTATGCGAAATTTAGCAAGTGTGCATTTTGGCTTGAACAAGTATCTTTTCTTGGGCACGTTGTTTCTAGTGAGGGTATTGCGGTGGATCCTTCTAAGGTGGAGGCTATTACTAAATGGGAGACTCCTAGAACGGTAACCGAAGTTCGTAGTTTCTTGGGCTTGGCGGGTTACTACCGTAGGTTCATTGAGGATTCTCCAAGATTGCTACTCCCATGACTAATTTGACTCGAAAAAGTCTACTTTCATTTGGAGTGATAAGTGCGAGGCCGGTTTCAAGAGTTGAAGAAAAGATTGACCACGGCTCTGTTTTAGCATTGCCTAATGGATGTGATAACTTTGTGATTTATAGTGACGCTTCGTTAGAAGGCTTGGGTTGCGTGCTTATGCAAAACGGGAAGGTGATTGCCTATGCTTCGAAGAAGTTGTCACCATATGAAGAATTACCCAACTCACGACCTTGAATTGGCGGCAATTGTTTTCGCTTCACAAGTGGAAACATTACCGTATGGAGCGAAGTTTGAGGTGTATACAGATCATAAGAGTTTGAAGTACCTCTTCTCGCGAAGGAGTTGAATATGAGACAGGGCGTTGGATGGAGAAGCTTAAGGATCATAATTTTACTATTCTTTACCATCCGGAAAAGCGAATGTTGTTGCCGATGCCTTGAGTAGGAAGGCTTATATGTCTTGTATGATGATGAGGGAATGGAAGATGCTAGAGGATGTCCGGGAATGGAGTCCTATTGTAAGTGGGCGTAGTGTTCTATTTGCTAATGTTCGTGCTACGCCGCTTTATTTGGGTTGATTAAGGAGGCTCAAGTTATTGATCCCGAATTGAAGAAGATTATTGATCGATTGGGAGAGAATGCTACACCGGGGTTTGCGATGAACAGTGATGGGATCTTGACATTTCGAATAGGGTTTGTGTTCCTTCTTCCGATGAAGTGAAACGTATGGTCCTTGATGAGGCTCACAAAGCCAAGTACACGATACATCCAGTAGTACTAAGATGTACCGTGACTTGAAGAGGCGCTTTGGTGGAACGGTATGAAGAGGGAGATAGCTGAATATGTTTCTAGATGTTTGACATGTCGCGAGTTAAGGCGGAGCACCGAGACCTGCCGGTCTACTTCACCACTTGAGATTCCGGAGTGGAAATGGGAACATATCACGATGGATTTTGTCACGGGGTTGCCGCGTACTCGTAGAGGCTTCGATCTTTGTTTGGGTTATTGTTGATAGGTTGACGAAGTCGTCCCATTTTATTCCTATTGCGATGACTTACGGTTTGAGTCGGTTGGCGGCATTGTATATCCAGGAGATTATCGGGCTACATGGTGTCCCCGTTAGTATTGTGTCGGATAGAGATCCTAGATTCACCTCGAGATTTTGGCATTCATTACAGGAGGCCTTGGGTACCAAACTTAACTTGAGTACAGCTTTTCATCCCCAGTCAGATGGACAGTCGGAGAGATTGATACGAATATTAGAGGACATGCTTCGTGCTTGTGCTATGGATTTCAAGGGCAATTGGGATTCACATCTACCGTTGGCGAGTTTGCATATAATAACAGTTACCAATCTAGCATTGAGATGGCTCCTTATGAGGCTTTGTATGGGCGTAAGTGTCGTTCACCAATTTGTTGGGACGAAGTTGGAGAAGCTAAGTTATGGGGTTCGAAATGGTACAACAATCGGCCGAGGATGTCAAGTTGATTAGAGAGAGATTGCGTACGGCTCGAGTAGGCGAAAAAGCTATGCGGATAACCGGAGACGCGATCTTGAGTTCCAAGTTGGAGACTTTGTGTTCTTGAAAATATCGCCGCGAGGTACTAAGAGATTTGGTAAGAAAGGGAAACTTTCACCAAGGTATATTGGTCCGTTCGAAATTCTTGAGAGGGTTGGTTCTTTAGCTTACCGGATTGCATTGCCACCGTCTATTTCGGGTATTCATGATGTGTTTCACGTTTCTATGCTCCGCAAATATATGAAGGATGAATCACATGTTCTTGCCTATGAAGAGATTTCCTTTGAACCCGATCTTTCCTATGTTGAGAAGCCGGTGAAGATTCTTGATACCAAAGAACAAATCTTGAGGACTAAGAGGATACCACTAGTGAAAGTTTTGTGGAAGAATCATTTGATGGAAGAAGCCACTTGGGAAACGAGAGTGAGATGCGAGAGAAGTATCCATACTTGTTTGATTAGATGGTAAGTGAATTTAGGGACTAAATTCCTTTAAGGAGGAGGATGTGACACCCTAGTTCTCTTAATTGCATAAATTGCATGTTATATATCTTGTTTGCATGAATAGAAATGCCATGTTAGTATATGAATGGTAATTGGGTAACTGCTTGTTTTAGCTTTGTTTACTTGTGTTGTTCATACAAAAATGATTTGGTATGATTTTTAGTAACCAAAATGACTTTGTACTCGGTGAGGTGCATCGGGTACAAAGCGATCGCCTTGTTTTTGGACGAGCGATCGCTTTGTAGACAGAATGCACTATTGAGAAACCGGGTACAAAGCGATCGCTTTGGTCCTTAACAAAGCGATCGCCTTGTAGGCAAAATGTCAAAGCGATCGCCTTGCTTTGTGGGAGGGCGATCGCCTGTTCGAAGCTTTATTTTAATAATTGTTGACTTGTGGACTGTTTGTTTAAGTTGGGACACGTCCCTAAGTGAGAGACCAGCTCACCCATACCTTCCTTACTTGCCTCAACACCTGGGTATGACCCTCCACTTCACCCACTTCACCTAAAACAACTCTAAGAACAATTGAGAGAGAGTGTGTGTTCTTGGTGAGATCACTGTGTGTTTTCATCTCCTCCATTTCCAACCACTCAAACTTGCATGCAAAGCCATATTTGTGTTCCTTGAGACTAGAGAAACAACTTGGGAGGCTTTGATTCTTCTTTTGTTGGGTTAAATTGTGTGTTTGAGGTAAGTACCCAATCCCTTGTCTTGTATGCTCAATATCAAGTATGCTCCCTTCATGATAGTGTTAGTTTACATGTTTAAAAGACATGCATCATGTTAAAAACTTGAAATTCCTTAAGTTAAATTTCTGTAAATTTTGGGTTAATGACTCATCATTGATAATTTGGACTTGTGTCAAGTATGAATAATGTTCTAGGATGAACTTGGAATAACTTTTGTTCTTGGACATGTTAGGGTTCACAAGTGTGGGACTTAAATCTTGATGGACTAAAAGTCATGAATGACATATAGTCTAATTGCATATGAATCGAGAACTTAGAAAAGAGCCATGAATTGCACATAGCATTCATTCGCTACTTAGGAATATTTTAGCAATAACTCATCGGAGTTGCGTTAGAGAGTCATTGAACAATACCGACTCTACAAACAAATCCCTACGACGTTTAGAGTTCAATCGAATTGTAAATTTGTTCTTGGGAATTCTTGACATGATTGATCTATTGCTCGACTTGTACATTATAGAATAACATGCCTACTTGATCGGACGAGTCGCTCTTGTCGACCTCGCTCCATTACTTGAATTACGTGAGTAAACATCTACTTGACTCGGACGAGTTCGCTCTTGTCGAACTTGCTCCTTACTTGATTTGTATGACAAGTAAATATCTACTTGACATACCATTAGTCCAGTGGCATTAAGTGAATTGTATCGATGGTCAACGATGCATCATAGTCATGAATCATGAGGTTCATGATGACGATGGGTCGCCATACCATAACGTGCACACACCCTTCACTACGATCACGGTGGAGAAGAGTACCATGTCGTAACCAAAAGGGCGCTTGGAATAATACTAATCGTGGTCGATGTATCATACACGTGCATCCGACAAATACAATCGTTATAACCTTGTCTATTTCGGGGACTACGAAGCGGCACCGGTTCTATAACATATCCTAATCCTATGTGATTTAATTACGCACCTATGTGAAAACAATGTGCATCGCGACATGAGAACTACGTGCTAACATGATCTTGCTTGATACGTGCTATGTATGCCTTGCATTATATCTGTCATGCATATTGGTTACTTACAAAGTCTTTATGACTTACCCTCCCTTTTCTGTTTTAGATCCTAGTCGTTCAGTCCGTCTTCTCGAGGTTGATCGTCTTCTCGTGCTCGTGATCGTTCACCTAGAGGTGGTAGCGTTGGCTTTTGGTTTCTTCTTTTGCAAGGACGTTGGGTTTAAGCAAGTCATTTAGACTTCGCTTGGGAATGTGTAATCATAGTAACTTGTACTTGTTGTAGACTAATGAATATTCTACTTATGTCTCTTGTTATTTGCCGGCACTTGTGGCCGAGCCTTGTTTACATGTATATGGTTCACTTGTTAAGACTTCCGCTGAGCATCCCTTTAGCTCTTGTTTATTGATGTGGTTTCTCCGGCATGTTTAGCCGTCGAGGTGTTTTTATATTAGCATGACTTGTTAGAGTTGGGTTCCGGCTGTAACTTCGCCGATGACTTGGTTTACTTGTTATTAATTGTTATATCAGGTTTTGAAGTTTTAAATATTCCGGCTTTTTAATGCCGAGTTTTAGTTCGTGTCCGATGTTGCGTCACGTTTGTTGTGATAATCGAGTCCTTGCATGATTGTAGTCCTTATTTGGACGGCTCGACCCGTGTTCCCATCTCGGGGTCGGGGTTGGGTCGTCACAACACCAGTCATGATTTATGAAGAAAGATGTACAAGAGAAGAGAAGAAGGATACAGATCTAGAATTGAAGAAGGGGCAAGAAAGAAAAATGGCGGAAGCAGTGTAGATGTTCAAGAATCTTACATCTCTGATACCATGTTAACTTGAAGCTGGAGAATAAGAAATTTGAATAATCTTTTATTGATGAACAATCTTCAATGTACAGAACATCAAGAAAATCAGAATATAGAGAGAGAGAGAGAGAGTGTGTTTATATTGCACTGTTCTATAGCTGATCTATGAATCTCAACAGCTATATAAACGAACTTACTAAACAAACATTACAGACGCCACCCCTCAACTAGACAAACTTATACAACTTAGAATATAACTTCCTCTTCAGACTTCTGTTATAACACTTTGACCCCTTTGCACTTTGTCCTTGGAATCCAGTATAGATTTATCAAAGCCCTACACTAGCGTTCAAAAAAATTTGTTCTAGCCACACCAAAATAAGGATTGGGGTAAGGTCTATGTCCCCTCTAACCTTCTTTTTTTTTTATTTAAAAAAAAAAATCAACTATTGCAATTAATGCTCTTTCCCGTTGAGGCCCATTTAGTACTGCTTACTTCTCTTAATAGAGAGGTTGAATGTTTAAGCCGTACACCACCATTAAAAAAATTTGTTCTAGCCACACCAAAATAAGGGTTGGGTAAGGTCTATGTCCCCTCCAACCTTTTTTTTTTTAAAAAAACATCAACTACTGCAATTAATGCTCTTTCCCTATTAAATATTCCTTAACATTAGTCCTTAAGACACATGTTAACACGACTAATAAAGTAATTACAAGATGGGAAACAATTATGTACAATCTTGGGAACCACTAATGCCATCCGCTTATGATAACGATCATCCTTGTGCATAGAAATGACTATAAAAGCTTAGCCCAAGATGTGAATAAACAAAATAAAAAAAATAAAAAAAAGGCTCAAACACTCATTTGTATATCTGGTTCCTTTTATAGCAAAGAAAATGTTGTATTTAGTTTAGATTTGCTTGAATCCATAACCTAAGTCTAAGAACAAGGTGACTAATGGGCCTGCGCGTCTGTTAGTGTGGCAACTTGTACATAGGCATAGCTTGAATAGCTTAGGGTTGCTTTTTGTATAAGTCTTGAAGAAGAATAGCCTATAGGACATCGGACGTCCTCTGCACAATAGGCAAATTTTGAATCAGCAGTCCTTCTTTGGATATCGGACAAGCTCACATCATCCAAGCTTCATCAGCAAAGTTGAAGACCCAAGAACGTCCGATAGAGATCTGCCGAAGACATGTCCTAACTTGAAGACCTCATTTATTGCGATGCAACGTTAACCTGCAAATATCATTTAATGAAGGTTTCCATTCTTGGCATACCCTCAGAAAAGGACATTCCTCCCGCAAGCGCAGACCGCCTATTTTTAGCAAAGTGTCAGGAGACAGACTGCAAGTTGCAAATCAGCCTATCAGAGATCAACAACCAGATTAGAGCATTAATTGCTCTTAAAATTCAAATTAAAAGATCTCCAACGGCTCCAAGCTTCCTCCTGCATATAAAAGGAGACTTCATTGCTGCATTAAAAATCTCTCAACTCTTCAACAACTTCAATTACTGAATCTCCATCTTCTTCAAGTTCTTAAAAGCTTAAACGTCCTATCTGTACTTATTCATTGAAGAGCTTCATACTTAGACGTCTAGTCCATTAAAAGCTCTTCATTGATTGCAACACCTAGCTTTCATAGCTCACGAGAATTGTATCATATAGATATCAATTCTCCCACACAAACACTTGGTCAACAAAATTTTTGTACACAATCCATTAGAGATTTAGTTTGTAAAATATCTAGTGGAAAAACTTAGTACACGATTTTCAAATCCAAAGTTGACCACTTTGGTTGTGGACGTAGCACTTATTCATAAGTGTGAACCATATTAAATACTCGCCTACTTGTGTGATTGTGATTTCTTTGTGTTGCTTTAAATTTCCGATTTCAAAGTGTTGAGAAGCTGCGATCTTGTCTGTGAAGATCGACATTCCAACTTGTCTGTACTTCACAAGACTTCCGCAAAACTTTCTAAAACTTAAGTGAAGTAACATTTTTGAATCAATTTCAAAAATTGGAGATAGGCTATTCAACCCCCTTCTAGCCTATCTTGAGCAACCTTGGACCTAACAATTGGTATCAGAGCTTAACTCTTTGAAAACTGGTTTTCCGAGATTAACCTCTTGAGAGATTAAAGATCATGGCTGCTCACCAAATGTTGGAAACTTCAAACGTGAACCATTGTCTTGTCTTGGATGAAGTTCACTTTGACATCTGGAAAGATAAAGTGAAAAGACATATGAACTCAATTGATAAACGTTTGTGGAAATGTGTCACGATGGACCCGAATTCCAATGAAGCCCAATACACTGGCCACGGTAGATCCAACTGCTGAACCGAAGTACCAAAGCCGAAGAAGAGTGGGACGATGAAGACGAAAGAATGATGCCCTGGATGGAAAGGCCATCAACATTATTACCATTGTGTTGATATAAGCACTTATCGACAAATTATCAACTGGACACGACCAAGGAGATGTGGGAAGCCATCCTTGAATATCGGAAGGTGATGGTGAGACAAAGAACAACAAATTATACACCTGCATCCAGAAGTTTGATTCCTTCAAAAAGGATCCCAAATAGTCTCTGCGAAGTGCATATGACAGATTCTATAAGGTAGTCAACTCTTGCTACTCCTTAGGAAAGAAGTATGAAAAGAAAGAAATTAACATGAGATTTCTAAATGCACTAGGTAGTTTATGGCATGTTAAAATTACTGCCATGAAAGAGTCAAAAGATTTAAACAAATTGACTCTTAGAAACTTATATGCTAGTTTATCAGTCTATGAGCTTGAAATCCAACAAGCTCAAGAGATGGAAAAGAGTTTCAAAAACTTGTCATTACCAGCCATGTCTACTGAACCTTCATGTTCAACACCTGATGAAACCCCATCTACATCATCCAGTGATGGTGATGATATTCTTTCTGACGAAGCATTTGCTATGTTTGTAAAGAAATATCAATGTTTCAAAAGGTTTAACAAATCATCATCACATAGGCGGTCCTCTCACAAACGCCATTCCTCATAGAAACATTTGCTCAACCTAAAAGTTCGCTCCTTATAAATCGAGACTATCAAAAGGATAATGAGCTTGTCTGTTTCAAGCGTAGAAAACAGACCATTTTGCCTCTCAATGTCCAAAGCCAAAATATGAATTTTATAAGAAACGTCCCGAGTCCAAATTTCAAAAACAAAAAGGGATGGTAGCTGAGGACATTGATGAAAGCAATCTGCCTACATGGTGTGACACTGACACTGATGAAGATGACTCCTGTGACTTTGCTGAAGAAGCAAACATATGCCTTATGGCCAGGGAGTCACCACATGATTCAGTGAGGTCACTACCATTTCAACAAGATGATAGTGATGATGATGATGATCTCAATGAACCCTCAAAGGAGAGCTCATCAAGGCAAACAAAGACATCTTTGGATGAATTTTCCAAATTCAAAGCGCCTATGTGAAACGGCCAAGAAGCATGAACTAGCGCCTCGAGAAATTAATCTTGATGTCTAAGATCAAAGATCTTGATAGACAACAAGTGAAAGTATCAAAATACAAAAAGAGAACAAGGCTTTGACTGAAAAAGTAGATTTCCTACTTGAACACATCAAGAAGATAAATTCTGAGAAAGATGACCTTCAAAAGGTTGTCAACACTTGGAATAACTCTAAAGTAAACTTCGATACCATTCTTTCAAACCAAAAATCTCTTGATGACAAAACTGGTATTGGTTTCCAAAGTGAGTTCAATGTAGGAAGTTCTTCTGGTTCTCAAAAGGATGAGACATCTGAAGTGATTGCTGAAGAATTGGCTGAAGAAGTTCCTTATGATCAGCAGCCTCCTAACAGGCAAGGACTTGGTTCAAACAAAGTTCCTTTTGTTTATCCCAAGAATGCAAAAGAACAGTCCAAGGGTAAGCAACCTGCCAATAATAACTCTGCTAATAGGGGGTCTGAGCAACAGAGATCTGCTGTTAGTCACCCTAAGAAAACAGGGATGACTGATGGCAAGTCAAAAATTACTCAACTCAAGCCTATTAAATTTGTCAAAGGCAAGACTGCTGATCCCAACACTGCCTATAAAATGAAAGGAGTGAACACTGCCGATAAAAAGCTTAAAAGAGCTTTGCCTGTAAATGCAAAATCTGTTGATAGAAGGTCTGCCTATGGTAAACCTAACTTCAATAAGAAAAGGCATTATCAGCCTAAGCCCTATAAGCCAGTTATCAGCACAAAGGTCATTCCAAAGACTGCTGATAATAAGAAGCCTCAAAAAGAAATCATTACTCATGTTCAAGGTTTTCACAAATGCTCTTTCTGCAAAGGCCATGGTCAGGAGATTCATGAATGCCTTCTGAGATTGACACCTAAATCTAGATGATTTACTCCTCCAAAGGTTAAAAAGGTGTGGATCCCAAAAGGTTGCTAACCTTGAGGACCCAAAAATAAAAGGGGACCATATTCTTAAATGTCTATATTTCAGGAATGCTTCATGGCTGTCAACGAAGAAGAGAAAGATCTATGGTATCTAGATAGTGGCTGCTCTAAGCACATGACTGGTGATCCAAATCTTCTCTCAAATATTGTTGAAGCAAAGGGTCCCTCAGTCATTTTTGGAGACAACTCAAAGGGAAAGACAATAGGCTATGGAAGCATAGTGAGAGGAAACCTCTCCATCAGCAAAGTCTCTCTGGTTGAAGGTTTGAAGCACAATCTGCTAAGCATATCACAGTTTTGTGATAAAGGACTAACCTGTCAGTTCTCCTCAAGTCACTGTCTCATAAAGGACAATGAGACATGTTCAACTATCCTGATAGGATTCAGAAAAGGGAATGTCTATGCTGTTGATCTTAATGCTATTGGAAGAAAGTCAAGTCTCTGCTTAGTTGCAAGATCTTCAAATGACAACAGCTGGTTATGGCACAAAAGGCTTAGCCATCTCAACTTCAAATATTTTGAGAAGCTATCAAAGGACAATCTAGTTGTGGGTTTGCCTAAAATATCGACTGAACCACACAGTCTCTGCAAATCATGTCAACTAGGCAAACTGCACAAGTCTTCATTCAAAAGCAAGCCTTGCCTATCAACATCAAGACCTCTGCAACTGTTGCATATGGATTTGTTTGGACCTGTCACTACTACAAGCCTTGGTGGCAGCAAGTACACACTTGTGGTAGTTGATGATTACTCAAGATTTACTTGGGTAGAGATGATGTCCTCCAAAGATGAAGCATATGACATCATCACTGAACTCTTCAGAAGACTATAGACTCAAAAGCTAGATGACATTGCTGATATCAGATCAGACAATGGAACAGAGTTCAAGAACAATGGTGTTGCCAAGTACTGTGATGATCATGGAATTGGTCACAATTTCTCTGCAGTTTGCACACCTCAACAAAATGGAGTTGCTGAAAGGAAAAACAGAACTCTCATTGAAGCAGAAAGGCAATGATTGCCGAAGCCAAGCGCCAATGTACGGGCGGAAGCGTGAACACCGCTTCACACAAAACAGGTCCATCATAAACAAATTTCATAACAAAACTCCATATGAAATATGGAGAGGCAGAGCTCCCAACATAGGATTCTTCAAAATATTTGGATGCAAATGCTATGTTCTTTACAATGGTAGAGAACATAGAGGTAAATTTGAATCAAAAAGTGATGAAGGAATATTTCTAGGATATGCTAAATTTTCAAAAGCCTATAGAGTTTATAATAAAACTTCACTTAGAGTTGTTGAATCTGTACATGTTTCTTTTGATGAATTTGATTTTATTGGGCCACATTTGGCTCCTAAGGTTACTAATGATTCTGATGAGTATGAGTCAGGTACAGAACAACCATGCTCAAGAACAGCTGATCCCATTCCTTCACAAGTGCCTCCAAGAGTCAACTTGATAGAATCCTTAAATGAGCCTTCAAATGAAAACTCTGAAAACCCAGAATCCACTTTGCCTTCCACACCAGAAGTCCTACAACCTACGTTGGAATTAACCTATCCTTCTGATAACCAAGCTTCAAATACTTCCACTTCTCAAGAACCCAACTCTGTCGATGCAACAACAGGACAAGTTCAACCTGCAGAAGTTAGAGAAGTAAAAGATCATCCTATCACTCAAATCATTGGAGATCTTAATGCTGGTGTTCAAACAAGACAAGCTTCAAGGAATGAATGCATGTATTCTACTGCATTTGTATCTCATATTGAACCCAAGAAGATAGATGAAGCTTTGGACGATCCAAGCTGGGTGGAAGCCATGCAAGAAGAGCTAAACCAATTTGACAGATGCCAAGTCTAGACACTTGTCCCTAGACCAAAAGGACAAGCTGTTATTGGTACAAAGTGGGATTTTAGAAATAAAATGGATGAAAATAGGAACATTACCAGAAATAAGGCAAGACTGGTAGCCCAAGGATATAGACAGGAGGAGGGTATTGATTATGATGAGACATTTGCTCTGTTGCAAGATTAGAGGCTATCGATTATTCTTGGCCTATGCCTCTTACAAGGACTTCAAAGTTTATCAAATGGATGTAAAGAGTGCATTTCGAATGGAGAACTTCAAGAAGAAGTCTATGTAGAGCAACCACCGGTTTCATAGACTGTTCAAGAAGAGAAGATGTCTACAAGCCGAGGAAAGCCCTTTATGGACTCAAACAAGCTCCAAGAGCCTGGTATGAGACCCTTTCAAAGTTCTTGACATCTCAAGGCTTTGTAAGAGGTCAAATTGACACTACTCTTTTCATTATGAAGCATAAAGGTCATTCCTTACTTGTTCAAATATATGTTGATGATATTATCTTTGGTTCTACTAATGAAAATCTTTGCAAAAGGTTTGAAAAGCTTATGCGAGTAAATTTGAGATGAGCATGATGGGAGAGCTCAACTTTTTCCTTGGTCTTCAAATTCAACAAAGTTCTAATGGTATCTTCATCATCAAGCCAAATATGCAAAGGATGTTATCAAGAAATTTGGCTTGATAATGCAAACACTTCAGACTCCTATGGCCACTAACGCCATCTTAACAAAGATGAAAAGGGCAAGAAAGTGGACATGACTCTTTATAGAGGCATGATTGGTTCACTTTTGTACTTAACTGCTAGTAGGCCTGATATTATGTTTGCTGTTTGTGTTTGTGCTAGATTTCAAGCTGATCCAAAGGAGTCTCACCTACAATCAGTCAAGAGAATCATCAGATATTTGATAGATACTCCCAATTTGGGAATCTGGTATCCTAGAGATTCATCTTTTAATCTTATAGGCTATTCTGATGCTGACTTTGCTGCATGTAAGGTTGATAGGAAAAGCACAAGTGGGACATGTCAATTCTTAGGAAATAGACTTGTCTCATGGGCTAGCAAGAAGCAAACCTCTGTTTCTACTTCAACAACTGAAGCTGAATACATAGCTGCTGGTAACTGCTGCTCACAATTGCTGTGGATCAAACAGGAACTTGTTGACTATGAGATTAAGACTGCTGATTGTCCTATAATGTGTGACAACACATCAGCAATCTCAGTTTCTCAAAATCCTATCATGCACTCCAAGACAAAGCACATTGATGTGAGATATCACTTTCTGAAAGACCATGTTGAAAAAGGTAACATCAGCATGCAATATGTGCCTACAGAGAATCAGGTAGCAGACATCTTCACTAAACCACTTGATTCAACCAGGTTTGCCTGTTTAAGAGGAGATCTTGGTATGCTTGACCTCAATCCTTAACCTTCCTTGCAAATTCTTTAAGTTATTTTATAAACTGCCTATATAGAATTGCTTTTGTGATCAGCTATTTGTATCTCTGCCGACTGCAACTCTACCGAGTATATAGACAACCTTGAGTAAGTACTTCTACTTTTCATATCGGCAGTCTTCGACAAAATAGGCAGACTTAGTGCGCAGTACGTAAAGTGAACAGTCACTCTGTAAGTCATAAATGCGGACTTCAAATTTTATCAAATATAGTTAATTGGCCTGACAGAGGTATAAAAGGGCAAAATGTACAGTGACTCTTCACATTTCTCTATAACCGCCATTTACAAACATTCAAAAACCTTCAAAAACTCGAATTTGCGTTTCTGCTCAAATCTTCTCAAAACTGCAAAAATCTTTACTTTGTAAGCTTCGAGTCATCAATGGTAAGAGTTTCTACACCTTTAAACTCGTTTAAATCCAGTTTTACGGTCTAATCTTGACCTATTTTGTGTCTTTAAACTGTCTGCCATTGATGAATATCGGATTCTTGCGATTGTTGCTTGAATCTTGTTTGTTTGGGTGTGAATGTGTTTTTGAGCTTCCTATGATACTTTGTTTTCGTTTTATACCACTTTGTTGGTTTAAAAATGACAAACTCAGTAGATATTTTGAAACCCAGTTCATGAACTATTCTTACCATTCTTTATAATATGCTTATGTTTTGGGTTTGAATCTGAACAGTACTTGTTTTAGATAAATATCTGCTGAGTGCATGATTATCTGCTGTTTCTTGCATATCTGCCGATTTTCATATCTGCTGTTCTTACATCTGCTGATTGTGTAGGCAAAAACACAATCATCCAAGGCTGCTGCCGCTTCTTCATCCTCTGCCTCTGCTAAGCCAACCAGGGCTGCAAAGGCTGCTGAGCTTCCACTCCATGTTCATCCTAGGTCATATTACCACCCAGGAATGACTATTGACAAGAACTCTATCATTGATTCGACTGCTGGTGCTGCCTTGCTAAAGGATTTGGAAGAGTGTGGGCTTCTTCCTCTCTTCCAGCTCAACGACACTCACTATAGCAACTTCTTGGCAGAGGAGTTTTACACAAGGATGATCCTGCCTCCTCATCCTCCTGCAAATGCCAATGAAATGGTCAACCTGAGCTACATCAAGGGCTTCATCAGAGGCCATTATATCAAGTTGACCTATAAGGATATAGGCGAGATGCTGGGTCTGCCTACCGAGGGAAAGCTGGACTTGACCGATGAAGAATCGGCAACTGCTTGGGAGATGATGAGGGGGTCTGCCCAACCTGAGAGGTTTTCTGAGATGTCCAGGAACCTCTTCCCAGAGAACCCCTTTCATATCAGCCATCTGCTCGACAAGAGCATATTATTCAAAAATGGCGCGAGGGACATCTTCACCTCCCAGCAGCTGATGTGGACCAAGGCTGTGGTCCTCCGCAAACAACTCAACTGGGCCAAGATCATCTTTTCAATGTTATCCCAGAGCGTTGCTGAGGTCCAAGCTCACCCCTCCATGAAGAGGCCCTTCGTACGGGTTATTAATGTTATCCTCCAGAGTTATGAGGAAATTGATGAGGTAGTCGTTCATGACGACCTCATCAAGGTGTCTAACACCTACGTCTTCACGGCCAACAACATCACCCGTTACAGGGATGATATGGCCAAAAGGACAACCAATGCAGTCCCCACTACCACCTCTCCACCACCTACTTTTGCCTCCTCCACTCCTACTAAGGCCAAACCTGGCAAACGCTACAAAAGGACTGTCAAGAAGCAGGTGCACTTCACCGGGACTGCTGATGAACCTTCTTCACCTCCACCCTCACCAACTTTGCCGACAACCACTTCCACTTCACCTACATCCTCACTAGCCACCACCTCACAAAAGCCATCTTCCAAACATTCTCTCTCTTCCCCTTCTGACCTGCCTACCCCAAAACGCCTAAAAACCAATTCCTACTGCCACCTACACCCAGAGGTGCAGGATCTGCTGTCCTTCAGAGACAGCAGACCTAAACTAAACCCTGCCGATACTGACCCCTTTCTTTCCCTCCTCGACTACCCTAAGAGGATTCCCTTCTAGCCGATGTCTGCAGGTGAAATCATCCTCCAATGGGGTGCCTTCTATGACTCCCTTCCCTCTGCCTGGTCACAACTATTCTTCTACCACAACTCAGCGGTTCAAGATCTCATGATCTTCAACCAATGGGTTGCCATTCACAAGGACCTAGGTCTTCCTCTTCCTACCAAATCTGACATATCTCCCTTCCTCTCTCTGCCGAAACCCCTAGTCTTTACCCTCATCTACCATCCTTCCATTCTCCTACAGCCCATAGTCTACAACTTCATTGATGTTATAGCTATATATATAGGCTACAACCCTCTCATCCCCATTCTCTTCTGATCTCCAAGCCTTTCTCCTTTCTTTCCTCCTCCTCCCTATTACATTCACCCATTCTCCTACGACATCTACATAGAGAGACTCTTCCCTATCCCCCGTATCTTCCCTGTCCACCAGCCAATCCCTCTACTCCTACCTACACCTGCTCCCAGGCATCTTACCATTTCCTCCACCAGTTGTTCTCCATCCTCCCCCAGCCACTCCCAATCCTCCACCAGTCATCCTGCACCCTTCCCTGACCAAGCCACCAGCCAACCTCATCCCTTCACCAGCCATCCTCCAACCTCAGCTGGCCCCTCCTCCTCTCCAGCCAGCCCACAGGTCTTCTACCGAGCTTCCGAGGTAGAGGACTTTGTGAGAAATTTTGATCAAGTATCGGTAGACCTGACCTCGGCACTCAATCAACTGTCAGCAGAGCAGTCCAACATCACCACTGTCCAGGCTGACTGCTTGACCAAGGTCATGGAAATTTCTAAGGGTGCCAAGGCTGCCTTTGAAGCTTGCCTGAAGTCCATTTCTGCCAGCCAATCTGCTTTAGCCAACAATATCTCGGCAGCTTCCTCAACCAACTCTGCCCTTTTCAAGGAGCAATGGGAGAATCTCTCCAAGGGAATGCTGCAGATAATTGACACGATTGACAATGGCTACAAGCTTGTGCTTCAATCCCAAAGACTTGCAAATCGCTCTGTTCACTCCTCAGTGAAGGCGACGCGGAGTCTCACCACAAAGCACTTGGCTTTCTATCGCAAGGAGCGCAAAATTACTGAAAATCGCCTCGGCCATATTGATCGCTCGCTTGCGTCCATGAAGGAGGAGATAAGCAGAATAAACAATGATCAGCTGCTTGAATTTCACGAGAGATATACACTCGTCAGGCACAAAAACAAACACCTCTCCTCCGAATTGGCAGATACTAAGGAGGAGCTAGTAGCAGCAAAGGAAGAAATTGCAAGACTCAAGGCTGCTGTTGACTCCAAATGGACATCAAGAGGATATGGGCAATCCTCATCAGGCAAAGGCAAAGGTTATGTCCCATCTAGGTCATCCTCTCGAACTGGCCGATAAATTTTGTATAATCTTTTTGAAAAACTTTGTAAATTAAACTTCTTGTTTAATGAGCAATATCTATTTTTCAATCTTTCATGCTTTACTACGAACTGCTTATTATGTGAATGCATGAATTTTAAACCACTGGTTTAAAGACATGTCCTATGTTGCCTATTCTGACTATCTTACATGTCTTTAAATTCAGTTTCATTACAAATGTCCTATGCTTAATTTCTTACTTATAAACACTTTGTAATGTTTGAATACAATGACCTTTGTGTAAGTTCATCTAGGGCATGCTTACTTAATATAATAAATCTTACAAGCATGTTATTACTAGACTTGAACATGGTCAGCTGATATTGTATTCATAGGGTCATGGACTCAAGCAAATAGGAGGAGATTGTTGTATTTAGTTTAGATTTTCTTGAATCCATAACCTAAGTCTAAGAACAAGGTGACTAATGGGCCTGCGCGTCTGTTAGTGTGGCAACTTGTACTTAGGCATAGCTTGAATAGCTTAGGGTTGCTTTTTGTATAAGTCTTGAAGAAGAATAGCCTATAGGACATCGGACGTCCTCTGCACAATAGGCAAATTTTGAATCAGCAGTCCTTCTTTGGATATCGGACAAGCTCACATCAGCCAAGCTTCATCAGCAAAGTTGAAGACCCAAGAACGTCCGATAGAGATCTGCCGAAGACATGTCCTAACTTGAAGAACTCATTTATTGCGATGCAACGTTAACCTGCAAATATCATTTAATGAAGGTTTCCATTCTTGGCATACACTCAGAAAAGGACATTCCTCCTGCAAGCGCAGACCGCCTATTTTTAGCAAAGTGTCAGGAGACAGACTGCAAGTTGCAGACCAGCCTATCAGAGATCAACAACCAGATTAGAGCATTAATTGCTCTTAAAATTCAAATTAAAAGATCTCCAACGGCTCCAAGCTTCCTCCTGCATATAAAAGGAGACTTCATTGCTGCATTAAAAATCTCTCAACTCTTCAACAACTTCAATTACTGAATCTCCATCTTCTTCAAGTTCTTAAAAGCTTAAACGTCCTATCTGTACTTATTCATTGAAGAGCTTCATACTTAGACGTCTAGTCCATTAAAAGCTCTTCATTGATTGCAACACCTAGCTTTCATAGCTCACGAGAATTGTATCATATAGATATCAATTCTCCCACACAAACACTTGGTCAACAAAATTTTTGTACACAATCCATTAGAGATTTAGTTTGTAAAATATCTAGTGGAAAAACTTAGTACACGATTTTCAAATCCAAAGTTGACCACTTTGGTTGTGGACGTAGCACTTATTCATAAGTGTGAACCATATTAAATACTCTGTCTACTTGTGTGATTGTGATTTCTTTGTGTTGCTTTAAATTTCCAGATTTCAAAGCTGTTGAGAACTGCTGATCTTGTCCTGTGAAGATCAGCCATTCCAACTTGTCCTGTACTTCACAAGACTTCCGCCTGCAAAACTTTTTAAAACTTAAGTGAAGTAACATTTTTGAATCAATTTCAAAAATTGGAGATAGGCTATTCAACCCCCCCCCCCTTCTAGCCTATCTTGAGCAACCTTGGACCTAACAGAAAATCTTCAATTATTTACCTTAGTTGGAAGTCAAATAGGAGATCACAAGCTCAAGATGAACAGAAACACTTACCAGGTATTCTCCCTTGATTATTAGTTTTTTGAAGAGATTTTTTTTAATTACTTATTTTTGCTTTTATGTAAAAATTTAAATGTGAAGATGAAATTTGACTTCTCCACTGTCATTCTCTAAGATAAACAGTTTCTTTAAAACTATAAGGTTGTTTATGTTGATATGTAATGTTGAGAAACAAGATTGGATTCACTTCCAAAAGAGGAAAAATAGAAGTTGGAATTGTGATTAGAAGTCTTGCATGTTGTATGATAACAACATAAACTTAACAAATCAAATTCAACAAAAAAAAAAAAAGGACAGTTTTTGTTATATTGTCCACTTAATAGGAAAATAATTAAATTATAATTATAATTGACCAGAGTAATAAACAAGATACATCATGTCATTAAATTATTTTAATGTATAAAAAGAACAACTGATTTTGAATAGGAATGCATTTTATGTGCTAGGAATTATAAATAAAAAAATTCAAACTATTTCGAACACCAACGCACTTTGTTTGTTTGTTTTTTGTCAATTTGACTAATTTTTAAATGAATATTTAACAATTTGGAGAAAATAGCTAAATCTTGTCAAATATATATCAAAAAATTGGTGAAATTGACTAAAAAAATCAAAATGTATCTCTTTTATTGACCAAATAATGATGACAAACATATTGTTCACCCAAAAAAATGTTCATCTACTTTACTTGGTATACACTTTCATTTGCAAAGTTTTTCTTTTAAAAGACAGGGTGGCTTGCATCATTTTCGCAAAAGACGTTCTTTGGGGCATGTTCTGTTCATCCCAACCTTGAGAACAATGTTCTAAATTGGTATTGCATTAGATGTGATAGAGCAGCCTGCAAATACTGCACCACATCATACTCCCATACTGGCCATAAGCTAGTCAAGATTTATAGAAATGTCCACCAGGATGTTGTCCGCGTTGCAGACATGGAGACTGTAATAGATTGTTCCACGATACAGGTACTTTCTCTTCACATGAAAGCCTTTTCATAGAATTGTATGAATATACTGGTTTCACTCACATTAAATTGTGGTTCTAGTCGTACAGATGCAATAAGAACCTGGTCCTTGCTCTGCAACCCCTTCCCCATTGCGGTGCGGGTGAAGAAAATAGAGAGCATGCTTGTGATGTATGCAGGAGAATATTGCATGATCCTGTGCAGTACCACTTCTGCTCAATCGCCTGCAAGGTAGGACAAGAACCGTCTAAAATGTGTGTACATTATATTACTTCCCTTTCTTTGTTTGTTATCAAGCTTCCTTCAAATATTTTTCAGGTGACAGGAAGTTCAAGCAAGCACAGGAGGAAAGGAATACCTCGCGGAGCTCCCTTTAAATGAAAGACTTCTGTGTGTCTTGTTCTCAGAGCATAAATCCTGCTGTGTACTGAACAAATTTGTTTTTTCTTCATGTATGTTGTTTTGCGAACCACCGCTGATAGACCATAGAATTTGTTCCAGTGTGCTTTATTTCTTAAAAATGGCTTTGGGAACTAATTTATATTTTGGTAAAATGTTGAAATAAATCACTAGATAACCTGAAAGTTCAACAAAACAAATGCAAAACATCAAGATATTTCAATGCTAGAATTTCAAAGGTAAATCTCAATAATAAATGTTGGAGCTTTTTTTCTAATGAGCATGAATGAAATACATAGAACTGTAATGTTGTAGCTATAAAAGAATTAGATTACTAACATGGGGATTGTGAAAGAAACAAAGCCATAAAACCAAATACCTAAAATTATCAAACTAAGTTTCAAATTGTTCCAGGCTTTGAATCACATCAAATTTATGGGGATTAACCACTTTGCGGTAGAGTAGAAAAAGGGAATCACTATTTTGCTGTATTGATTTCCAAGAGATTTCTGGGTGGCAGAAAATAATTCTTGTATTCCTAAATGCCAATTGGAAGACGAAATGTCAAAGATAGTATTAAGATAAAATGCATGTGTACTGTTTTGAATGGCCAAAAGATTTCTGTGAAATTTCATGGTCCGGAGTACTCAAAGAGACCATGAAAAAGCACAAGTCTTACGGATCAAAATTTAGACACAAATTGAAAAGCCTGATCAAGGGAGTAGACAAATCTATACCATAGATACGTTATAAATGGATGTGGGAGCTTAGCCAAGACAAAATTACTATGGGCCTTTGCCCCTCCATGTGCCCAAGATGAAAACAATTGGAAGGAAGTGACTTCATAGCCGGGCCGGCTCCACATAATAGGCAAGTGAGGCAATTGCCTTAGGCCATTGACAATTTTAGACCCTAATATATAATTATATATATAAAGAAATAATTAAAGGATTGTATAAATAGTAACTATATATTTTTAGTTAATTACATATTCACTCCACTTTGTTAGACCTTGAAAAAGGAAACCGTTATCTTTCCTTTATAAAATTATACCTTTCCTTTATAAAATTATATGTCCATCGTTTGAAAATTAGGAAAAATAAAACTTTCCAAATTATTGAAATCAACTAGACCTTCCATTTTTCAAACAATATTTCTTTCTATCTAAGCTTTGGAAAGACAAAAAGTCAATCTTCTTTGTTGTCCACCATCAATCATCTTCTTTGTTTTCCAAATGCATAGATTGTTTATAGGATATTATTGACAACACCTATAATGGTTGCTTCTGAAAAAGTTTTTCAAAATTGAAATTAATAAAATCGCACCTAAGACCAACTATGTCTCAAGGAAGATTAAATGGATTGAGAATGTTATCAATTGAAAAAGGTATAATAGAAAAATTAAAATATGAAAAATTAATTAATAATTTTGCATCTCAAAAGGTTAGAAGAGTGCATTTTAAATAAATAAAAAGTTAAATAGTTATAAAGCTAATAGAATTAGGCCTTAATTTATTTTTCATGCACTCATGCTTTAAGCCCCAATTTAGATAGAGCTGCCCTGTTCATAGCCTTGAAGCCGTGGTAAATCAGTAATTACTTAGGAAAGACGAGGAATTCATGCCTACACGAAAAGATGACGGGAAGTTCGGGCAAGCACGGAGGAAAGGAATACCTCGTGGAACTCCCTTTAAATGAAGACTTCTATGTGTCTTCGTTCACTCTTAAATCCTGGTGCACACCGAACAAAAACTTTTTTCTTCATGTATGTTGTTTCATGAACCACCGTGAATCGATAGACCTCGAGTTAGTTCGGTGTGCTTTATTTCTTAAAATTGCCTTTGGGAATTAACATGTATTTTGGTAATATGTAGAAATAAATTACTAAAGAACCTGAAAGTTCAACAAAACAAATGCAGAAGAACATCAAGATAGTTCAATGCTAGAATTTCAAAGGTAAACCTCAATAATAAATGTTGTAGCTTTTCTTAATGAACTTGACTGAAATATATAAAACAGTAATATTGTAGCTAGAACAAATGCAGAACATTAAGATATTTGCCCCTTGATGTGCCCAAAAATAAAACAATTGGTAGGGAGTGACTTCACAGCCTTGAAGCTGTGGTACATCAATTATTACTTCGAAAAGACGAGGAATTCATGCCTACACAAAAAGATGACTCGAACCCAAGACCTAGCCAAACAATGGAAATCAAGCCTAACACCTAGTTAGAACACACTCGATAAGTTCGTCACATTACACTTTAAGGTATTGAAAGAAGATAGCCATTATTTGACTGAGCACTTCAATTTTAGGGCAAAAATTTTAAAATTTTTATTTGTTCCCTTCTCTTTTTGACGGGTAGTATCATAGTTATTTTTCTTTCATTTCTTTGGTGGCATGCGCCATGTGAGAATCAAGATTCCAAACTAATCAACAAGATGGGGAACCCCTAGATCCGGTAGAAAAGAAAACCAGAAGATTTCAGTTTTTTTTTTAAAGAATATTTCAGCATTTTATGTATCCTCAAATGAAAACTAAACCATAGAGGTGAATGAAATGAAGAGAAGTTTCAGGAAATTCCTTAAATGTATGGAAGATCATTCAGAATAAAGAGGAAAAACCTATAGAAATTCCTTAAATTCCTTATAAGGAAAAAATTTTAGATTCGCCAAAACAACATAGAATTTTATCTGAAGGAAATTACCTACGAAGACCTTGTGTTTAAAGAGGAAAAACCTATAGAAATCTTTCGAACGATATTAGGTGACACCATGCCAAAGTTGAGATTGATTTTAATGGCTTGGAGTGGTGTTCAATCAGATTAACCGTGGACGAAAGGAAAGAAGTACATCACCTAAATCAGTCTAATATGCCTCAATTAAAATACAAAGCGAAAAAAGTTCTATCTATAATTATCAATTGAAAAAAAAATCAATCAAGAAGTAAGTGATAAAAAAGTGAATGAAGTATTGGTGATCAACAGAAATTCCTACACACCTTTCGTCCTGCGGCTGGAATGCTGGGGATCTCTCAAAGGTGTATGCAACCAAGATATGGTGAAGAAGACATCTCAACCTAGTCTCACTAAAATTTTAGTGCTGCAGCCTTATCTGTACATGAAAAAAACCATTTGGGATCTCAGCTTCTTTAATAGGAGAGAGGCGTCGATCTACAGATTTACATGATCAAGATCCTCTTTGCCCTCCGACAAGGGGGCACCTTCTGAATATAGAAAAAATAATACCTGTCTTAGGGAAAATCTCCAAACTGATAAAAACTTGGACGATGGTGATTCAAGATTTGTCTGTTCACAAGTTGCATTCTCGGAATCAACTGCAAAAACAGAAAAATGTTGCAAAGTGCTCAGTAAAAAGTTATTGGCAAAAACAAATTGATTTCGTAGAAATTTATCATCAGAAAATCTAACACAAAGAAAACTCCATATACAGTATAAGATAAAGCAGCTTTGATCTATGGATCTATCCGATAAGGATCCACTTCGCCCTCCAACAAGGCAGCCACTTTGATCAATTTAAGAAGAAAGAAAACAATAACCCTCTTAGGGCAAACCATGAATTATATAGAAGCTTGAACGGCGAAGATTAAAAGATAATCAATGCCCCAAATCAACGTATCAAATTTTTCTATACACGTGTTAGATTGCAGGAATTTACACAAACAGAAAACTTTGTGCACGAATCCCGAAAACACAACTTTGGCGGTTTCAAATATTATACCAAGAAAACCAGAATTGGTAATATTGAATGTGTTCCATTCAGAACTAACTCTTCAAACCCACTCCAGTAGACTATTGGTAACATAGTATGTAAATTCGCTAATAGCGTAGTAGCAAACTTAAATTAACTCTTGCTACTAACTAACTCAAGTGTCATCCCAACAACATATCTCTCTGACTCCTCTAAACTCGCTACTAGTAATAGCGAGTTTTAATTTCATCGCTAGCGAATTCACATGTTCAATTATTGATAAAAATCTCTACTAGCGGTAGCAAATTAAAAAAAGAGAGAGTATAATTTGGGAAATACTTTTCGAAAAGGATAATTAGCGAGATAGTTTCAATAATAGGTAAATTTTGGAAAAAGTTCATACTTGAGTGAGAAAAGAAAAAATAAATAAATAACCAACAAGAGAAACTATCTTGCAGCTGCTTGACACAAGAGACTAGACAGATAAGGAAAAAAAATATATTTTTACAGTCTTCGGTCCTTTTCCAGCCAGGCTCCAAAATCCTAAATTCTCTAACCTTTGAGGAGCACCACACCTGAACTTTCCTATTCCTTTTAACATTCTAATTTCTTAGAAAATCCTCAAAACCATATAGAAAAATAATCTGGAACTCAATGATTGTTATGATTCTAAAGATGTCAATTCCAGTCTATCCACTGCTAATGGGTCGTGCACAGTGACATGTCAAGTAGAGGATTGGCAAGACTAAACCTAGCAGAGAAATTCATAATTTTTTATTCGAAAGCTCAAACCATTAAAACAAATTCCAGAAAATGGTAAAGGAAACATTATCAAATACAAGCAATGAAGGCAAGGAGAGATTGAAGCATTTAAAACCAAACTAGAAGAAAACAATAAAAGTTAATTACTTAAATCTCCCAAGCTCTTCCACAAAAATATATGAAAGGGAAGGCATGACATATACAAATTGCCAATGAAGGTCAAGTTTAAGACAATAATAGTGCGAATCTTACCATCAAGTAAAGCCATTAACCATCAGATAAAGAGGAAGCATGCTTTTATCTGTGCACTATAAGTAAACATACAATTAATATGAAGAACAGTGCAGAAACCAAATGAAGCAAAAGGAAAAAGAATTAAAGGGGAAGGAAATCTGAATCTCGGTTTTGATATAGCATCTAAGGACCTATTGGAAGATTCTGAACCATTAGAGTTACCAAACAAAACCTTATGCTGCTAATGACTGAAAAGAGAGATAGGTACATGGATAACGGATCGAATCAAAGTTTTAAATGTAAGAGGGAAAATGCAACATATCTTAACTTACCGACTTATCTACTGTCTTCTACAGAGCCCCTTCAATCCAAGAACAATTTGGCAGGCCAAGTACTAAGAAGTGCGATAGAGAGAATGATTGGCAAGTAAATCAGGGTTGCAAATCTTATCATGGACTTAAGCATATTCATTATGGCTTGACTAGAAGTATGTTATTATATGAGCTAAGAGATAAACATGCAGAGTCGTAATCACCCAAGAATGTACCCAAACCCAATGAAAGGAATGGACTAAAGGTAAGTGCTATGAAAATCTGAATATATTTCCTTCATGTGGCATCTAGGATGTTGTCACGACCCGAGCCTAATAGCCGGTACGCAACACCACAAGCCCACCCAAAATCTATGGATTATGTTGGTGCACATTTGTAGTAGGTTGTCATATGTAAGCCTCTTCTACTTCTTTCCACATCTATCCTATGTGGATTGGGGTACTGATGAATAACAATGAACCTCGCAAGTCCACGAGTGAATTGTAGTAGAGTTTGTGCAGATACAAAGGTCGAACCCACACGAACCGTTGTTTTGATTTAATGAAATTCAACTATTTGAACAAAACAAGAAATTGAAGATTTGATGTTTAAAATAAATTAAACTAAAGCAATAAACTATAACAAGGAATTAAACTTAGGATTCAATTGTAGTTGATTTGGAAAAGTCAAGATTTGGAACTGGGAATTAGAATTCACCAATTGTTATACTCCCTGGGAATTCAATTAGAATTCACCAATTGTTATACTCCCTGGGAATTCAATTCAAGAGTTCATTCTCTAGGGTAAAGATTGGGATGCTTGGGTCACGATTTGCAATCTTAGTGTTCCTAATTGTCATACTCCCTTGGTCCGTTACGTAGAACAGTTAGAAACCCATTAAGTATATGAGATTACAAAGAACCTACTTCCTACCTTAGCACAGATTATGAATCAATGGGAATTAATCTACCTAAAAGATGACCATATATGACTTATGAATTTTGGTCATTCAGTTCACCTTACCTAAATAAATCTAAACTATTATAAATATATCTCGCATAAATAATTAGAAAAGATTCGATGAAGAACAATTTGGAAAGAACAAGAATTATTGAATTGATTAGAAGAATTAAATCAAGGCATAAAATTTCAATAATAGACGACCTCCAATTCCTAAATGATGAGTTTAGTTCCTCATAATTGTCAATAGCAAACCTTGAATTTATCCTTGAATAATTTCACTTCGCAGAGAGAAAATGATATATCTCAATGTGATCCCCAATTCTAACCTAAAAGTGTTACATTTATATCCTACTATGTACAACAACAAAGGAAAAAGAAGTACAATACATTAAAGCTACCAAAAATAAGTTGGAAGTCAAGCGCCTGCTCCTTAGCCCGCCCTAGCGCCGCAAAACCCTAAAACATGCTCTTGAAAGTCAACGTTGCGCTAAGACGCACAAACGCTATCCGTAGCACTCAATTCTCTGGAAATTGACCAAAACTGCATGCATGAAAACGATGTCATGCCTTAACGCGACTAAGGCGGTGTCCAGTTCTTCACCATATACCCTTCAGCTTCTAAATTTTGCAATGAGGCCCCTCGGCTTCCAAATTGACTCCAAAACCATCCGACTTTGCATGCTTGGCCTTTTAAATCCCAGGAACTACAAAATAACACTAAAAACTAATATTAGACTATAAAAACCCCAAGAATTAGCAAAGCTTAAGTCTATAAGACACTCAATAAATAAATAAAAGTACTCATTTATTAAACACCCCCAAACTTACATTTTTGCTCGTCCTCAAGTAAAACAAAATTAAGAAACATAAGAGAACTAAACAACTCAAATATAAACAATTTCTTTTTCTCAGGAGTCAAGCTTTGGCATAACACCCAACAAAGCCGCCGAAAAAAATTATGACACTTTGGCATTCACAAAACACACATACAATATAGAATTTCAACTCAATACGATCAATCTCACTTTTATATTTTCGTGTGTGTGTGTATAACTCGTTCCATCTCAATCACCCTCAAACTTGGATTAATGAAAACAATAATTCTCATCCAACCTCTAGTGTTTAAGGTATTCAAGACACCATAGGCTAACTTTTCATGATACTCTCCACTAATGTTCGTTTCCTTACCATTGAAGATCAATAGGACTTCAGTGTCTTGTAACGTTAGGCTAAGCTGAGGCTAACAAATGAATGGAAAGGATATGCAAAGACAAGAGAACCAACGATAAAACTCCTTTTAGTACACTCCTTAAATTTCATTCCACCCCTTTCACTTTAGTTACTTTCTTTTTGCCCACTTCAACCCCCAAACTTGAACCTTTGCATACTTTGGGTTGAAGAATTTTATCAACAAATACTTTCATAATTTTTTTCCAAACGAGGTTTCATCCTTCTCATTTTTTTTAATAACTCATTTCTTCTCGAGCTACACTCTTTTTTTTTTTACTCATCTTTCTTTCTTCCACAGTACACAATGTTACACCTTGCCAAATCATCACCCTAACACATCTTATAACATGAAATTTTATCTTATGTTCTCTTGTAAGGTAGGACAAAATGTTAAGGCTAAATGGGTCAAGACCAATGAGTGTAAGAAAAGATGGCAAATGGGGGTTATCATGTGCTTTCCGCACACCATTCTTCATTAAGACCGAAGAGGGAAACTAAGGATATATGTTAAAAGTAAAGGATAAGCTAAAAGGCACAACGGTTAACAAAAATGACCTAAACCATGTCCTCAATTTCATTCAACCTAAGAATTTCCCTCGAGCATCAATTGAGTAAGTTTTAGTGGCATCGAGGTTAAAACAAGCACTTAACATCCAGACAACAACTGCCCTTTTCCAACATATCTAGCTAAATTGGACCCACTTATGGAACTAAAACCACCACAGCGACCCACCAACTATCATTTACCAACGAATCCAGACAAAGCCGAAAACGTAGTCTTCGTAAATCGACTTAGCAGCCACATGTGGATTGAATATTACCACTCTCCCCATAAAGGCACAATCTCAATATTAGTAAACGGAAGACCTACTAGAAAACATAAATAATGAGAGGATTGAGGCAGGGTAATTGCTGCTGAAGAAATTTATGCCATGATTCATAGAGATATGAGAGGGGTTACCAAATGTGGGTGACTCACGCCCATTTTGTTAATCATACTATCTCATCTTTTGTGAGGCTAACATGGAGGTAATTAAGATGGTAAACAATCTCATCTTAGTACGATTTGAGATTGTTTTAGGCTAAAAAGTTGAATTACGAAAAGAGCAATTCCATCACTTTACAAGTGATGAGGAGAGAAGACTAGCCCATTTGGGTCAAGTATTTTTTCTATTTGCAAAATGAGTGTTTATTTAAAAAAAAAAATTGTATCATAACGAGTGTCCATTTTTGGATTTTTACTAATATTAAGTTGATTTTTTGTGTCATTTTAGTAACACAAATATATTAATGCTCTTAGTGTCCACATATACCATTGCAGGGCACTCAATATGCCCTGCATAACTCGTAGAAGTGAGCTGCATCGGAAGCAATGTTGTATACTCGCCTATCTGTAGTCCGTGAATCTGGAACCTAGCTGATCTTGGACGAGGGACAATAACCCCTTCGGCACACCCATACATGACGATGGCTCCATACTATCAACAAGAGTGAGAAAGTTCTTTGAAAAAAGGAGCTCTCTTACTCTGAGAGGTGGTGAATTGGAGTGGTGGGGCGCCCTTCGTAGGAGGTCGGGGGCGCGCGTGTATATAGTACGCACGCGTGTATGCGTGAGATAATAAGTACACGCACACGTGTGTATGCATATGTGTATATGTGCCTGTGTGCCTATGTAGGAGTGAATGATTGAATGAACTCAAAGATTCACTCAGAGCCCAAGTTGTCTATAGACAAACCCGTGTTAGATTATTCCTCAGGTGTTTGTACATTTGAGGAATTTAACGTGGCATAAACAGCTATATTTTTAATTCCTCAAAGTACTTTATTTCCTTCAAGTACCCTATTCTGTTAGAATTCCTGCGAAAGTTTAGCTATGGAAGGAACTCGGGAACAAGGAGCTCAGAACTCATAAGAAGGAATTCCTCCTAAAGTCGGAAGTGAGCTACAGTTAGCTTAAAACTTGGTTTTGGAATGCCTTCGGCAGTATAGCTATAGTTAGCAGCCTAGCTCGGAGCAGCCTATGACAGATTAATCCCTTCAGGAAAGGAGCTACAACTCACTTCAACTCAAATCCTAGTTTTTCTAGCAAGTACGTGTGCGCGCGCGCACGACAAGAATTCCTTCGGAAGCTGAGCTACAGCAGCGTAGCTAAGAGGCTCAGAACTCATAACTCTAGGGAAAGAAAGAATAGCAAAAAGAAGAAGGATTTGCACAGCTGTAGCTCTGTTTTGAGGTTTGAGGAAGATGATTTTTGGAATTGGCCATGTTAAATTTAAGGCTTAAATCGCAATTTAGTTACCCTACTTTGACAGAAAATGCATTAAGCTCACCCTACTATTTTTTTCTTAATTTTATCACTATACTTGGCATGTTGAGTCAATAAGCTCATTAGGCTTAACTTCCTTTAGTTTCATTGGATGACGGTCTGCAAAAAGACAATAATGCCCGTGCACGTGTTACTCAGAAATTTAACAATGAAGTTGTCTTCCCTGCGGTCTTATTCTCAAACCCCATTACAACTAGTCAACTCTCAACTTTGACCGAGGCTAGTCAAGCTCACAATCCATGGCTAGAGTCACTCCTCCAACAGAGCGGTGCCCTCCTCTTCAAAGGTTTCTATGTTACCTCCTCCTCTTCTAACTTCATTGACGTCGTTGGAGCTTTCGGCTTCCCTGAAATGTCTTATGTTAGCGGCAGGGATATTCACCCTCAAGTTGTTGACCGGGTTTTAATCGGCAATGAATCCCCACCCGAACAGAGAATTCATTTCCATAGCAAAATGTCTCACATAATTTTCTCATATTTCGATTTCATTTTACTCCCCCCCCCCTCCGTTTAATTTTGTCATAATATCTATTAATTTTCCCCACTTTCTCAGATCATGTATCATTTGGATAATATAAATTTGGTGTTTCTTAATTGTGAACCATAAATTCCCCCGCCTCTATAGTCACCGATTTTTGAATTTCTCATAAAAATATTCAGGGAGCTTCGATTGAGAAGGGATTCTTTATTTATTTATTTATTTATTTATTTTGCCTTGGAATTGTTTGATCTATGCCTTGGTTTTGTATGGGATTTGTTTAATTGAGAGCGATTAGGGTTTTGAGGTCCGGCGAACACGTTGGAGTTCACCATGGAAGTCGACACTTTTCTTTGGGTTTTGCTTTCGCATTAGGGTTGAGTGTGGGCTGTGTGATTTGGCTAGATGTCTGCGGGTGAGATGGATTCAGCGAACAAAACTCTCTCCTCTTCCCACTGTCGCGCGCTAGCAGCGCCATTGATGTTGCCGTCATTAGGGTTTAGTACGGCCGGCTGGCAATGCCGCCGAATGTACCACCGGAGGCTCCTCCTCTGGTGACTCCAACCGCTGCTAATCCCTCTCTTCTTTATGAATCATCTCATGTCCCTCCTCCTTTATCATATGCTGCCGCCTTGTCACAGAAGAATGGTCAGATTAGTGTTAACCCTAAGGCGGCTCATGTCCTTTCTGAAATCCCGATGGCCACTAGACAACCAGTGACGATCCAAGACGAACCTGGATGTCTTTTCTCGCCGGTGGAGATGGATTTGCTGGAGAAGCAATTCGTTCATACTCTCATTATGAAATTTTCTGTTGGTAGACCTTCGGTGCATGTTATATGAGACCATATCTCCAAGAATTGGAGGTTAACAGGTTCTTTCATTGTTGGTCTTTTGGACCCAAGACATGTTATGATTCATCTCGCTTCGGAAGAGGACATGGTTAGGGCGCTTTCAAAGGAGTCTCGAATGATTGAAACATGTATGTTCCGCCTATTCCGTTGGTCCCGTGACTTCGAATTCAAGAAAGATAGCTCTTATGTGGCGGTATGGATTCGTTTACATCATTTACCACTTCCTTTCTTTAATCTAGCGAGTCTACGCCGTATTGGAAACTCTGTGGGAAGATTTTTACGTGTAGATGATCGCACTCTAAGCTTATCTCATCCTATGTTTGCCCGAATCTGTGTTGAGGTTGATGTTTCTCTGATTTTACCATTGTGAATTTGGATAGGGACGAGCAAAGAGAGTGGATTTTGGCAGTCCATTGATTTTGAAGGCAATATCTCCTATTGCGATGGATGTGGTTTGTTGGTTCATGTTGAAGATGATTGCAGGAAGAAAAAACGTGGTCCTTCTAAGGTTTCAAAGAAGGAACCACTGAAGGAGGTTAGCGAGGAGGGGCAGCCGGATAGTTATCCTAAGGATGCAACTGTGGAGATGGGGAAAGAAAAGAATGTTATTTCAAAAAAGTGGGTTCCTATACGTGCTGACAGTAAACTGGAGAGGACTTCGGGCTCGGGTTCGAAAGATGATCATGGCATACCCAAGGAAACCGAGGTCATTGATATTCCAGCAAGTCCCAAGCAAGCGGTGCAGGACATTCAGCCTGGGATTATTCTGCAACCTGCGACTCTCTCAGGTCTTGGGACACACTCGGCGGGCAACGACAATCCTAGTATAGCGACAGACTATGTGCTGGATGATCACCAGAATGTGGCTCAGGAGAATAAGGTTTTCACTCACAACCCTTATGATATTTTGGCTGATTTAGATGATAATGATACTGTCGAAGGGATTTCAGAACAGTTGGGTCTGGGCCTTGACAATGTTGAGGGCAGTAAGTCTAAACGTCGGACAGAGGCAGTGGCTCTAAGAAAACGGGGGAAGGGGTTGCAACTGCATTTTCATGATGATTTATTTCTTCCAAATAAACTTAAGGTAAAGCATACTAGATCCGTATCTTTGGATGATTTAATAGATTTCCATCCTAGTTCGTCTCGTATTAAATCGTTTCATAAGGTTCTTGAAAAGGAAAAGAAGAAGAAATTTGTTGCTAGAAACAAACGTGTTACTAGGGCCTCTTCTAAGGCTCTCTAATTTTTTTCCCTATTTGTTTCCTATGTCAGTTATGGTATGGAATATTAGGGGGGTGGGTAACAAAGAGTCGATGGAGTATCTTAAAGTTCTTAAATCTCAACATGATACTATGCTCATGGTTTTGTTGGAACCAAAGATTGATGGGATTCGCTTGGATAAGTTAGCTAAGAAGCTTCATATGGACGGTAGTATGCATAATAATCCTTTAAATATGCATATCTGGTTGCTTTGGGATCATCGTTTGGGTGTTACTTTTGTGGATGCTTCTTCTCAACATATTACAGTTCGTCTTGTGATAGGGGATAATTCAGTGTTGGCTTCTTTTGTGTATGCTAAATGTAATAGAATTGAGAGACAAGTTCTTTGGGCCGATTTGGTGGACACTTCCATGCAAATTCAAGAACCTTGGGTGGTTTGTGGTGACTTCAATATTATTTCTCATTCGTCGGAGAAGCTAGGGGGGGCTGCTTGTGATTTTCCTAGTATGAATGATTTTAATGATTTCATTGGTCAAGCTGGTTTGATGGATGCTGGGTATGAAGGTAGCCGCTATACTTGGTGTAATAATCATGATGGGAGTGACCGTATATGGCTTCGATTGGACAGGGTTTTTTTTTTTTTTTTTTTTTTTTTTTTGTCAAGAAACAGGGACGGCACCCTGCAAGATTTTATTAATAATAAAAAAGAGTACAAACAAGAGGGGGACAACCAGCCTGGCCCTTATAAATGGGAGGACAAAGGAGCCTTACCTCGAAAAGAAAAGATACAAAACAGTCACTAAACTATTTCCTATAACTATAGAAACCCAACAAATCATGCCTAAAAGCTAATAAAACCTCTCGAGGAAGTTCTTCCTGTGTCCAATAATTCTGCAGATTCCTGTGAGTGTGAGCTATCGCAGCAAGTCTATCAGCAGTATTATTTTGTTGTCGAAACACATGTTCAATATCAAAACTGCCCAGAAACTCTCTACACTGCCGAAGATCGTAGATGTACATCCACGGAGGATTTTGCTTATTTTTAATAACCATAACAGCAACTGCAGAGTCAGACTCGACCAGAACAGACTGCATCTGAAGAGATCTACACATAATTAAACCATCCCGAAGCGCCAAAATTTCAGCCCTCATATTGCTACCTTGTCCATAGAAATTAGAAAAGGCCCGCACAAAACCACCCTCACAATCTCGAATAATACCCCCTCCTGAACATAAACCATCAATTGAAGAGCCGTCTGTATTAAGAGTAAACTGATGAGATGTAGAAGGCCTCCACCTTAACCAACGGCCTATCCTCGGAACATGGGCAACAACCGGCAAATGAAGAGTCTCCATACCAATCTGAGCCACCCTATTAATATTAGATTTAGGGCGAAAGACCCTAAGCATATCTTGCAAATCTCGAAGGATGTTTCAAAACGTTTTCTCTAAACTAATGGTCTGTTTATGGCTCTCTTTCCAACTATCAATATTTTTCATCTGAGTAGGGTGTGTTCTGATCATTCTCCGTTGATTATTAAATTTCCTTCGCTTTTGAAGCCGAAAGGGGTCTTTCGCTTTCAGCGCATGTGGCTTGATCATCTGGATTTTCTATCTTTTGTTCGTAACCAGTGGGGAAGACCTGTTTTAGGCTCAGCGTTGATGGTTTTGTCCAGGAAATTACAGCTTTTACGCAGAGAATTAAAGCAATGGAACTGGTCAGTGTTTGGTCATGTTCAGAGGCGGATTTCTTTTATTCAGGATATTGTTTTGCAGTTGGATTATAGTTTACAACAATCCTGGGATGAGACTGTTGCGGAGCAGCTTGCTCAAAGAAATAATGAGCTTCTTCAATTATTGAAATGGGACGCGGAAATGCTTCAACAGAAGGCCAGGCAAAATTGGCTCCAGGACGGTGAAAGAAATACTTCGTATTTTCATGCTAGCATAAAAGATAGATCCCGTATTAATACGGTCAAGCTTAGACTTCCTGATGGGACCTGGTGTCGTGATATTGCTCAGATTGGTGATATGGCTATCCGATTTTTTTCAAATTTATTTTCCTCTTCAGCTCATGAAATAGATGAATCTTTATTTGAAGGGGTGAATCGAAGGATTGATAGTCAAGATAATATTTTCCTACAGCGTATTCCGGATGAGGATGAGGTTTGGAAGTCTGTCAAGGAATTGGATCCTTCTAGTGCTCCTGGCCCAGATGGTTTTACGGGATGGTTTTTTCAGGGTTGCTGGGATATTGTTAAAGAGGATGTGGTGGCAGCGATTCCGGAGTTTTTTAGTGGTAGTACTTTGCCTAAAGGGATCACGGCTACAACAGTTGTTCTGATTCCGAAGGTAGACAATCCTTCAGATTTGGGTGATTTGCGTCCTATTAGCCTGTGCAACTTTGTGGGTAAAGTTATCTCTTGAATTTTGGCTACTAGGGTAGCCTCTCTCCTCCCAAATCTTATTTCTCCTGAACAATCAGGGTTTGTTAAAGGGCGCAACATCCAGGAAAGCATCGTGTTGGCTCAGGAAATGGTTCACCGGCTGGATCACAAGGTGCAAGGAGGTAATATTATTTTTAAATTTGATATGTCTAAAGCGTATGATCGGATTGAATGGGATTTTCTTTTGCGTGCTTTGGCGGCTTTTGGTTTCTCTGCGATAAGCCGTGATTTGATTTTCAGAATCATTAATTCTATTTGGTATTCTTTCCGAATTAACAGGGAAAGTTTTGGTTTCTTTCATTCTACTCGTGGTGTTCGTCAAGGGGATCCTCTCTCTCCGCTTTTATTCATTTTAGCTCAGGAAATTTTGTCGGTTAACATTAATGGTGCTATTTCTGCTGGGCAGTTTCGTCCTTTTGAGCATGGT
Source organism: Platycodon grandiflorus (assembly GCA_016624345.1). NCBI lineage: Eukaryota > Viridiplantae > Streptophyta > Magnoliopsida > Asterales > Campanulaceae > Platycodon > Platycodon grandiflorus. The sequence goes on along the minus strand of CM028367.1, from coordinate 46,445,449 downwards.
CGAGGTGGATTAATTATTTCGCATTTGCTTTATGCTGATGACATGTTGATTTTCAGTAATGCTAGCAAGACTTCAGTGATGGCTCTTAAACGGTTGATGGTCAAATATGAGCGAAGTTCGGGTCAACTCATTAACTTACAGAAAAGTGGTTTTTATGCTCCATCGACTTCTTCCCATCGAAAAATTTTGTTAATTGGAAATTGGTCTGGTTGCTCTTATCGCCGCTTGCCCATGAAATATTTGGGTGTCCCGCTGTTTAAGGGTAGGCCGAACGTATTTATTTTGAAGATCTTCTGCGTCGTATCACTCAGCGCATTGAGGGGTGGAAATCTCGTCTTCTTTCTTTTGGAGGTAAAATTGTTCTTCTTAAGTCAGTTTTGAGCAGTATTCCCATTCACTCTCTTGCGGTGCTCAAAATCCCTAGTTCGATTATTAAAGCAATTGAAAGCAGGATGGCTAATTTTCTTTGGAGCTCTGCTAGGGAAAGACGAGTTCATTGGGTGGCCTGGGACAAAGTTTGTCATCCCTTTTTGGAAGCCGGTTTAGGTCTTCGGTCTTTGAATCATGTTATGGAATCTCATCATGCCAAGCTAGCTTGGAATGCTCTCCAATGTCAAAGCTTAAGGTCTCAGTTTGTCAATATTAAGTACGGTACTATCGATGGTTTTTCAAATCCAGCCTCTTCCACGCATATTTGGAAGTCTATTGCTGTGCAGTTGCCCAAGGTGATTCATCACAGTCAATGGGTGATTGGTGTGGGCTCTCGATCTTTTTGGAATGATAATTGGTGCGGTGTGCGTTTAATCGGCCCTTTGCCTATGGATTTAAAGCTTTCGGTTGCTGATGGTTTAGCTATTCTGGATCAATTGTTGCCTTTGATTCCTGCCCAGTTTCATAATAAGCTTCGAGCAATCGGCATTGATGTTCTTGTACCCGATAGACTGGTGTGTAAGCTGTCTCGGTCTGGAGACTTTTTAACCAAAGATTTCTGGCATGTTCTGCGTCCTACAGCTCCGTCTCCTCACTGGGCTTCTAAAATCTGGCAGAGGTGGCTTCCATTGAAAGTGAGTGGTTTCGCTTGGAAGCTCTTCCTTCAAGCTGTTCCAGTGGACATGCTGTTGCACAAGCGCCGAGTTCCTGTTGTTTCCAAGTGTGTTTGCTGCTGTGCTGATCCTCACCAAGAATCTTTGAACCATCTTTTTGTCCACTCCGAGATTGCTCGAGCTGTTTGGGAGTACTTCGCTCGGCCTTTTAATAAAATCTCAAGGTATGGGTCAGTTTTGCATGCGTGGAATATTTGGACAGACATGCACTCTCTTCGGAATCAAGTTGGGGCGGTTTGTCTTGGGATTTTTGTTTTAACGATTTGGGAAATCTGGAAGGCTAGGTGTAAAGCCACTTACGAAGGTTATTCTATGCAAGTTAGTCAGGTTATTATCTCTATTCGTAAGAATATTAATGACATGTTGTCTATGTTCATTCCAAAGTCTTCTCTTGATATTATGGGGAAAAGGCAGTTACAAATGCTTCGTTTTCCTTGTATCTCTGTTTCGTGGAGGAGGGGTCAATGGTTGAGATGGACTCCTCCGGATGTTGACCAATTTAAACTGAACACAGATGGTTCAGCTAGGAATGGGCTTTGCACTGGGGGTGGTATTATTAGAGATTCTGATGGATCCTTGGTTCGTGCATTTTCAAGTTTCTATGGTCAAGGTACTAACATGGCTGCGGAGATTTATGTTCTTCGTGATGGTTTGGCTCTTTGCCGGGACTTAGGTTTATCTAATGTGATTGTTGAATCTGATTCTTCTGTTGCGGTTTCGGTTCTAAAAGGTTTTCATAGAGCTCCATGGTGTTATGAATATGAGCTTCGGGATTGCAAGAAGAATTTGGGTTCTTTTGGCTTGGTTCATGTTTTCAGAGAATTAAACAAGGTGGCTGACAGGCTCGCTTTAGAAGCTTATGCGCATCAACAGAAAGTCTTCTATGAGAAACGGGAGCTTCTTCATCGTGAGGTTCGTCAGATGCTTGATCATGATTTCATTGGCTTATATAGCTTTAGGAAATAGTTGTCTCTTTTGTATGTTTTCTGAGGTTAGGCTCCTTTGTCCTCCCGGTTCTATAAGGGCAAGGCTGGTTGTCCCCCTCTTGTATTATTATTTTTTTATTTTTAATAAAATCCTGCAGGGTTTCGTCCCTGTTTCCTAAAAAAAAAATTGAAAAATTAAAAAAAAATTAAAAAAAAAGTCCTGGTGGGGGTGGGGTTGTGAAGGGTATTTTAGGGTTTAACAAAAAATTTAACACTTTTAACCAAAAAACATCAAGGAGTGATGAATGAGACTCAATGTGCCAAGTATAGTGATTAAATTGAAGAAAAAAAAAGTAGATAGAACTATGAATTTTTTGTCAAAGTAGGGTGACCAAATTGCGATTTAAGCCTAAATTTAAAGAAAAGTTACTAACATTAAATGGTCATAACTTAGTCATTTTAAATCGGAATTGAATGATTCAAAAGCCTAAATTGATTACTTTTCCAAGTACTTTCCAATGGATTTAGTTTCAGAATCAGATTCGGTGTCTATTTCAAATTAATATAATTTATTCCAGAATGTGTTGTAAGTGATTATATTTACCATTTATTGCTAAAAGTGTAGAACTTAAAGTTGGTTCCTAAACCGTTTCATTGTGTTATATGCTTAGATTGATGTGTGTTAGCAGTCGAGCAATTGGATTATTTTGTCCTTGAGGGAAGGGTTCTTGTTAACCTAGTTACCATTCGTTTCTTGTTATTCTGAACCCTTCAATTTAAAATTGTTCTCGTTACCTGCAAAATTGAACTCACTATTGGTTTTTCATTCATTTCACCTGGAATTGATTGTTCTCATTTATTTTGCTACTCTACCATATACACTTTGAGGTTTTTACTATGATAACGTCATAAGTTGACTACTCCATTACCGATTGTTGGTATTGTTATTGCGGCTCTTAGTCAAAGTGGCATATGCAGTGGCACTTTGATGTTTGAGTCGATTGTTTGTAGGTTGGGCATTTGGCCGACTCAAGTGTTATGGAATTTGGCTTGATATCATAGTTAATCGTTATTGTTCCTCACTCTTTCAATAGAGAAATATGATTGTTTAGTTTTGTTTCACAACTATTGTTATTAGATCTATAAAGCTACAGCTTATATTTTGATACACCTTCGGTACACTGTCACATCCTTAAATGTTGACAGTTCCTTTCTTGGGCAATTTGTTCTCACCCTTTTCGCTTCCATTTTTCCTTTTAGGTGATAGTTAGAGGAGCCCAAGTCGACTCGAATCTTTTAGCTAGGAGTTGTAAAGTGGTTTTAGGAGCCAGCTTACTTTTGGACCTTGTATTTTGCCTATATGTATAATGGAGTGTGTAAAACTTTTAAAAGTTTGTAAACATTTGGGATATCAACAATTTTGGTGTGAATGTATCCAAAGGATAGTTGGTCTGATGTACTTGTACTCAGTTGTGTAATATATAGCATTTTGGTTCATTTGAAAAAGAAATGTTTCTAGATTTGGCTTTTGCTTTAGTTATATTTCTGTGTTTGTTCTTCACCCCTCATGAGACATGTAATCATGATCTCCGGGACATGACATTTACAATAATGGAACTCGTGACTTGTGTTCCCAAATGACTTATTCTACTGTGAAGGGGTTGCCAAAACTGTTGCATGTGAAGTTCGAGTTTTTTCGGCTAACAACTCATTAACAACAAGGTAATAGAGTTCGATGGAAGACTGGTGCACTTCAATTCTCATATTCAGGATGAAGAGCTATCAACAACTAAACCAGACGTTGTTCCTCTACGAGAAAGATATAGTACACAAGCTCTCAACTCAATAGATTTTGTCATAGCCAATTGATCCCAAAGATGAATCATCTCAGAATAGAAATCATTGTACACGAGAGCTCGAATATTAGCCTCTAATTGATATTGGACAACAAAGTTAGAACGCAGATATAGCCATTTCAAGTGATCCCGAACGTCCTTAGCCGTATCATATTTCGCCAATTGAATACCAATCTTGTTCTTAATAGAATTATTAATCCAAGTAATTATCTTTGAATTGCACCTCTCCCACGTATTCAGTAGTTCTCATGCTTATCGATTGCAATGAATCATCACCTCCAGCCTGAAAGAATTGTAGCTAGGACTGTAACCAAATGTGCGATGACTTGTGTGTACAGTTGTGCACACAAGTGACAACACAACAAAACAAACAACTTTGTTCAGAAATATAACTTTAAAGAACAGAATATAAATGCAGCGGAATAATTAATACTTCAGCAAGAAAATTCTTGCTGGAAACCTTTTCATAAAACCACACCTTGCTAGATAACAAGTTGTGAAGAAAAACACTTATAATGAAAAGAAAGTAAAAACTAAAGATCAATAACTGAGTTCTAATCTAAGAACTACAAAAACACAAAATCAATCTCGAAGAATCAATCTCTGATCTTCGAGACACATGCACTAAAACTCTCAATGATTTCTCTCTTAATAACACGGTATTAATCTTCTAGAAATCAGTGCAACTAATGAAGGTGGAAGACTCTTTTTATAGCCAATCAAGAATCCTTCTTTGACAAGGATTCAATCACATCCCTGAAATCAAGATCCTTCTTTCCTTATCTTCAAGAGTCCATTCCTCCTTGAGACTATTACCTAAAATACAAAACTCTACTAAATATTAAATATTAGTTGTTAGTCAACATAAACTATATTTACAAAATGTATATTAATCTATTTAAGTAAAATATATACATGACTTTTAACTATCAGAATCACAAAGATTTAAGAAAAAGATCAAGAGTATTTTCACACTCTTTCAATCTCCCCCTATCTTTGTGGTTCTGATCAAAAACCTGCAAAAACAATTTGATAAGTCTGAAATATAAAAACATACCACTAAATACTGTCATTATAACCCAAACATAAAAGAAAATGTTTCACAAGGTTTAGAGACCAGAGTAGAGGTCTGAGAACAAGTCTTCTCCCAAAAGATCCGTCTCCATGTTTTTAGCAGCATCAGCAATATCTTGTTCAATAGCAAACTCCAAACCTTCAGCATCAAATGCTTGACTTGCAGTAGCTCCCCTGCATTCGTTTCTCCCCCTTTTTGAGAGGAACCAGAAAGAATTGCTTCCAAATCAGCAATGTTTTTCTCCAACCCAGCGATGAGAAGATGCCTACTGTCAATTTCAGCTTGGTGAGAGGAAATCTAAGCCCGGAACACAGCAATCTGGGCTTGAATAGCGTTGTGGTCCGGTACAGCGGTTGTGGGCAAAGATGTGAGCACAGTTGTGTGCACAACTGGCGGAACAGATGGTTGCACAGAAGCCGAAGTAGACGCTTGCCCAGAGAAGTGTGCAAGATCATCAAAGCGGGAGCTATCATGCATAGTTTTGGGAACCTTAAATTGCTCAGAAATGATGGACAAAGTGTCCCCAGGGATATCCGCAACCCCTTGAGCTTTCAACATAGCATAAATCAAACTTGGGTGAGGAAGAACATATGTAGTATTGACATTCTCCGCAAAGCTAACAATGGTGTCAAAAATTGTCTTCCCCAAGTTAAATTTGTTAGCCCCAATTCGAAACATGAGAAGAATCTGGTCCTTTGTGACAGAGGAAGAATTCAAAGTAGGCAACCAATTGGAACGCAAAATGTGGTGCAGAAAGACAAACACTTTGGATAAGGAACTAGTCCTAAACCCAGTAGTCCACTTAGGAATCCTACCCCCAGTGACCGTGTGTACAGCTACATTGATATCTGAAGGGAGCATGATAAGAGGAATATTAGGTGTGTACAAAAAGGAATTAATCCTAGAGGGACTAAAGTCTACCACCTGATCCATAACAAAAACCTTCCCAAAATTTGGGGATCTTTCAAGTCCTATGTCACGGCTTAAGTTGGCATAAAATTCCAAAACCAAGGACTGGGAATAAGGAATAGGAAAGTATAAGGAAAAATCCAGGGACCTTTCAGAGAAGAAACTAGTCAGCCCAACTTTTTCAAAAACCACAACGTTCCTTGATTTTTCCACTACAAAAGCTCTATGAAAATTGGTGGAAAAACGGCTTTCAGCCTCAGAGGAATAAAAGAGAGAATTGAATTTCAAATCTAGATTGTATGGGGAAGAAGGAACACGAACAGAGGACTTACGAGACCGAGATTTTGGAGCAGAACTGCCACTTGGGGGAACAGTTGTGTCACCAGTTGTGGGCACAACTGGCTGAACAGAGGACCGCACAGGCGAGACTTGCCTGATATTCTTTGTATGGAGAACGTCGGGATCACTAACTGTATCATCTGAGCCTAGAGAGGCAAAGGCATCACGGGAGTCATCAAGCTGAGACGATGACCCTGCCTCAGTCAGAACTGGAACAGCTTGAGCACGGGCGGAGCTTCGAGTTTGGCGTTTACAGCTACTCTCCCCCTGAATAGTGACCAGAGATGAGGCCTGAACCCTAGCAGGAGAGGATTCATCCTCATCAGAGGAATTGCGAAGTATTAACCTCCACCTTGTACTAGCAGGAACCCCAGATTTGGGTTTTGTGATCTTTGGAGCAGCTGGGCGAGGAACTCGAAAGATGGCAGACTTGCCTGACTCAATCAGCCAGCGAGAACGACGGGTTCCTGTAATTTCTGGTTGACGGGCATCCTGCATAGCTTCAAGAATAGTTTGATCCTCCACATTGATGGCAGAAGATTGCTGGCCAAGAGTACTCACATCTATTGAAGGGACATACTGGGGAGAAATACTTAAATCGGCCACTGTGGCGAAAGTCGGAGCTTTGGAGGAAGAAGGAGACGCCATGAGGAAGATCTGCACAGAAAAGATTTGAAACCAGAAAAAAATAGAGAGGAGAGAGATTATGGGAGTTGTAGATCACAACCTACAACCTTGGAAACTGGAATACAAGAAGGAGAAGGAACCGTGTAATGGTAAAAGTGTTTCCCCTTTGAACTTCCAGACTCATAAAGGATTAGGGAACAAAAAATGGAAAAATCTTACCATATTTTGTGACATGACATGCTTTCCTTATCCGAATAGAAACCTTCCATGATTAAACAACTTCTCACCGTAGTCTCCTTTGACTACTAGAATTCTTAAACACCTCAGTATAAAAGGATCATGAAGCACAATAGAAATATTAGGACAAGAAGAGTGAAAATTAACAAAAGAAATTGCTCATATTTTCACCAAGGATTTTAAATGTCCTAACTTAATCAATATGCCTATCATGAGAGAACAATGCACACACAGTGAGGATTTGAATCTCAATAAGTTGCAACATGGTATGACTAAATCACATATTGACATAACATTGACCAACAAGAATTCAATGAGATAACCCTCAATCATGTAGCCTCTAGAATGTCTCCATATCATGTACAAAAATTAGTTGACCAAGTGTTTGCGTGAGAATTAATATCTATAAAGATATAATTCTCGTGAGCTTTGAATGCTAGGGATTGCAATCAATGAAGAGCTATAAGGACTAATTGTCTAAGTTTGGAGCTCTTCAAAGAGTGTTTCTACAGATTTGGCTATGAAGCTTTTAATGAACTAGCTGTTGAAGATGAAGATTCCAGAGTTGTAGATTCAGAGCTTTTTCAAATCAGAGAGATCTTCAATGCTTCAATGGAATCTTTTATTTATACTTAGGGAAGCCCTTGTAGCCGTTAGAGATCTTCAGCCTTGGAGAATTTGAATTTAAATGCATTAAATGCTCTAATCTTACTATTGAGATCTGATAGGTAGTTCTGCCAGGTTCAGACTGAATTCTGTCATATTGCCAAAGATAGGTAGATAGTTGATACAGGCATGTTAGGTCCATACTGATGTGCTCAGAGTATAGGCTAGAGGGGGGGTGAATAGCCTATACTACCTTCATTAAAAATTTCATCCTATTTTTAATTTGTATGTTGGAAAATATGGATGAAATAAGTAACATGAATAGGTCATCTTCCTAGTTCCAGCAACACAGCCGATATAGTTGTTTCAGATGATGTGTATCGGCAGTCTTGAAGAATGGATGATAGGAAGGCATTGTTATACTTAGCTGGTAGAAAATAGTTTGAGCAGCGGAAGAATTTGCAGCTTAAGTATAGCAGACAAGATTGAAGTAACTGTAAGTGAATGTGTACAAGTCTATCATAACAGTTAACTAAAATCATGTATTAGATGCATCAATAACTTTCCATAACCAGATTGCACAAGATATATCTAATATTACAGGAAAGACAAGTAAAGGCTGAATGTAATAAAAATATAATTTATATTAAAATTCAGCAGAGGTTTGCTTAAAGACAAACATGCTTAGTATATCAACCTAGACTCTCTAACCTAGCAATCTCCCCGGGGGTAGAAGGAAAGTCAATTGGGATGTCGGGAAGACTCATTACTAGAACTCTAACCTTAGCAGTTCCTAATCCCCTAGGAAGGTGGACAAGAGAAGTGCTAGTGTTAGAGGGATGTGAGAAGAAAATATTAGGCGTTGTTCAAATAGCTGGTATTTGAACAACAGAGTGCTGAGCACTCGGCAAAATGTGATGAAAACTTTTTGCACAATCGACAGCCCTTATAATGTAGTATAAGTCTACCAATATGAATGCAATGTGGTTTATTAGGCTCTGTTTCTTCATCGGACATCTTCAAGCTTGATCAGTCTTTAACGAATTGCAGGATGCTTGGTCTCTTGCTGAAGATTTGAAGTGCAGCAACTGAAGAGACTGAGTCTTTCAAAGGAAGAAAGAACTCAAATCAAAAACTGAGTTTTTGATCAAGCAGGACTTCTTAGCCTTTGGAATTTCTGTTTCTCTCTCACACAAAGTGTTTGTTCTTACACTTGTGTTTCTCACTCCTTTGGGTGTGGTTTTAGATTAAAAGAATGAAGAACAATTTCAATACCACATCCTCTCACATGCATAAACATACACACGTGTATTATAATGTGAGAATGAGAGTCTTTTTATACAGGCTGGAGAAGATGAAGGATTCGTTGGAGCTTTGAATGAGTTTCTGCCCGTTGGAAATTTCAATCATTAATGCACTGGAGTCCGTCGTTCCAACTGTTGGGCAAAGACCTTCCGTTAAGCTTTTGTCTTGAAGTTGGTCCGTGAGTCGGGCTGACAGATTTGGACTTGTCATGCATGCCTGGGATGTAGCGCACTGTGTTTGGTCTTTTATAGAATGAATCCTTGGAGACTGGAACCAATACACAAAAGAGGAAATGTCTTCTGAGTAATAGTGAAGGCACAGACATCGATGCGTATCTTGGGCTTATCAGAAAGATCTTGTAACGGATCTATTTTGACTTGTAATGTTTTAAGCAACGACCGATGTTCCTCTTGAATAGTCAGCTTCTCTGCAGTTGTTCTGATGAAGAGTATAATATACCTAAAAATTTAAATAAATTCCAAAAATTTTAATAAATTAATTTGTTATTTTAATTATGTGATAATACAATATGCCTTGGGCTTGGCCTAAAAATTGTGGTCTCATTTGGGCTTGGCCTAAAATTGTAGTCTCACTTGGGTGAAAATGGATTTTTGGTTAATTATGTGTATTTTGAGTTGGGCCAGTCAATATATATGAAGAAGTTATTACTATTTTGTATGATGGGGCTTAGCCCATTAGTTTGTAACAATTGGTAGAGTAATATTAATAATAATAATATTAATAATATTAGTAATAATAATAATAGATAGTAAATAAACAGAAATGAGTGAGATTAGCTATAGAACGCAAAAACCGGTCGTGAGGGTTCGCTGGATAAGGGAGCGGAAGTTTTTTTTTTGAATTTCAAAAGAGATTAGAGAGAGAGAGAAAGAGAGTCCTTCTTGGAGTCTCCAAAAGGGTATGATCTTAGGCCCTCGAGTCAATTGGAGAGAATAAGCAAAGACGGAGGTAGATTTTTTTTCGTCAAACTATATTGGGAGAGAGAGAGAGTTTGTGATTAAACTTGGAAGAGGGAAGAGACTTAGGTTCTGGGGAAGCTTTGAGCAGTATAGCTGTGAGATAATTTTGACAAGAACCTGAGGTAAGTCTTGTGTCTTCGTTACTTTGATGAAGTGGTTCTTTTCCTTGTTTAAATTTAATGGTACCATGTATAGTATGTGGTGTACTGGGTTGTCGCTTAGATATTGTGTAATGTAAGTAATTGGTAAAAAGATGGTGATGAAGGTGAAGTGGTCGCATCAGTAAGGAGAAATAGAGAAAAAAAAAGAGAGAGAAGATGGGGGAGGCGGCAGTAGCAGACTGGCATGGAGAGGGTGTTGTAAGCACGGATGAAGAAGAAAAAAAATTATATAGAAAGAAAAAAAAAAGAGAGAGAAGTGTGAGGAGGGGTAATAATCTGTGGGTTATGTGTATATGTGTTTGTTGTTTTTTTTTTTTTTAAAAAAAAGAAGAAATCTCAGAACAGGGAAGAAAGAGATGACTGACGGGGGAGGGGGTGTTGTGGCCTGAAATTACAGTATGTGTGTGTGTATGTGTGGTGAGTGTGTGGGTTAGTGTGCGTGTGATGAGTGTGTGTATGTGGGGTTGCTAGTTGAAAAGTGTGGGTAGGGTCAACTGAGGGAGTGCATTTCATGTGAAGTACTGTGTCTTTGCATGTTGAAATTATTATGTTTCTCCTCTTAGTAATGGACAGAGGCTTGTTAGAGCTAAAGGAGTGTACTGGAATTTGGTATTGGTTTTACAAAGGGGGTAATAAATCCTATATATTTTATTTTGTAATAATTAGTGGCAAAAGTTAGTATTTTTACAATAAACATCATTATTGTATTCTTTTTATTATTATTAGTCACCAAATTACAGTATGAGGACTATATTACTAGAATATTCAAGGTTGTAATTAGACTTTATATTTTATTTTAGATTGAACAAGCGCGGGTAACAGCTCTATTCTTGGGTACGAGTTGTTTGTTTCGCTGTGTTAAAGAGGTAAGGGATTTCACTTCTTTTAAGTTGTTTTGCGAGTATGTTCTTCCAACGTTAGGTTACTCGTTTATTTTTTTTTGAAGTTATCGTTTTGATCACCATGCCGACCTCATGTCAGAATTTGCTTTGACTCCGTCGTTTCGCATTTCGTTGTATTATATTCTTAAAACCTCGTGTCATATCTTTGGTATTTGATGAAATGCTTATACTTTGAAAGTAAATTTCGTATGTATCGTTTGATAATATTGTTTTATTTCGAACTCCGTTATGACCACTAGTTGAAAAACCCGTCACTGGGTATAGAGTGAACCTTTTAGTTCGTGATTACGAACAACCCGCCACTGGGTATAGAGTGGACCTTATATTTTTTGCACCACTCGGCCTTTGGTGCGGTAGTCATGACTTACCTTTTATTAGTTACCCTTGGGGTAAAATTTTGGCACCCTTCTGGGGCATTTATGTGATTGGTCAATGGACCACCTATGTGATCATGACATCTGTGAGTAATCCGTCGTAACTAGTCGGTATGGGACGGTTGGTGACGATTGGGTTACTCGACTTCGTACATTGCATGTTTCTTTTCTTTGAACTCTCATTTGAGAAACACTAATCCGTTCGCACTATTTCGTTTCGTTATAAAGTATCACATAAACTGCAAGCTACCTTTTATGACATTGTTTCACTTTCGAATATTCTCCTTGTGCGTCCACCCTTCCTTAGAAACCGGAGGGGCGGCGACTGAACTTACTGGGCATTGTTCGTGTGACGACCCAACCCCGACCCCGAGATGGGAACGCTGGTCGAGCCGTCCAAATAAGGACTACAATCATGCAAGGACTCGATTATCACAACTAACGTGACGCAACATAGGACACGAAATAAAACTCGGCATTAAAAAGCTGGAATATTTTAAACTTCAAAACCTGATATAACAATTAATAACAAGTAAACCAAGTCATCGGCGAAATTACAGCCGGAACCCAACACTAACAAGTCATGCTAATATATAAACACCTCTACGGCTAAACATGCCGGAGAAACCACATCAATAAACAAGAGCTAAAGGGATGCTCAGCGGAAGTCTTAACAAGTGAACCATATACATGTAAACAAGGCTCGGCCAACAAGTGCCGGCAAATAACAAGAGACATAAGTAGAATATTCATTTAGTCTACGACAAGTACAAGTTACTATGATTACACATTCCCAAGCGAAGTCTAAATGACTTGCTTAAACCCCACGTCCTTGCAAAAGAAGAAACCAAAAGCCAACGCTACCACCTCTAGGTGAACGATCACGAGCACGAGAAGACGATCAACCTCGAGAAGACGAACCTGGACGACTAGGATCTAAAACAAAAGGGAGGGTAAGTCATAAAGACTTTGTAAGTAACCAATATGCATGACAGATATAATGCAAGGCATACATAGCACGTATCAAGCAAGATCATGTTAGCACGTAGTTCTCATGTCACGATGCACATTGTTTTCACATAGGTGCGTAATTAAATCACATAGGATTAGGATATGTTATAGAACCGGTGCCGCTTCGTAGTCCCCGAAATAGACAAGGTTATCACGATTGTATTTGTCGGATGCACGTGTATGATACATCGACCACGATTAGTATTATTCCAAGCGCCCTTTTGGTTACGACATGGTACTCTTCTCCACCGTGATCGTAGTGAAGGGTGTGTGCAAGTTATGGTATGGCGACCCATCATCATCATGAACCTCATGATTCATGACTATGATGCATCGTTGACCATCGATACAATTCACGTAATGCCACTGGACTAATGGTATGTCAAGTAGGTATTTACTTGTCATACAAATCAAGTAAGGAGCAAGTTCGACAAGAGCGAACTTGTCCGAGTCAAGTAGATGTTTACTCATGTAATAAATCAAGTAATGGAGCGAGGTCGACAAGAGCGACTCGTCCGATCAAGTAGGCATGTTATTCTACTATGTACAAGTCAAGCAATAGATCAATCATGTCAAGAATTCCCAAGAATTAATTTACAATTCAATTGAACTCTAAACGTCGTAGGGATTTATTTGTAGAGTCGGTATTGTTCAATGACTCTCTAAAGCAACTCCGATGAGTTATTGCTAATATATTCCTAAGTAGCGAATGAATGCTATGTGCAATTCATGGCTCTTTTCTAAGTTCTCGATTCATATGCAATTAGACTATATGTCATTCGTGACTTTTAGTCCATCAAGATTTAAGTTCCACACTTGTGAACCCTAACATGTCCATCAATTTTCGAAGTGATGAATTATAACAAGTCCAAGAACAAAAGTTATTCCAAGTTCATCCTAGAACATTATTCATACTTGACACAAGTTCAAATTATCAATTATGAGTCATTAATCCAAAATTCACAAAATTTACTTAAGGAATTTCAAGTTTTTAACATGATGCATGTCTTCTTAAACATGTAAACTAAAACTATCATGAAGGGAGCATACTTGATATTGAGCATACAAGACAAGGGATTGGGTACTTACCTCAAATACACAAATCAAACCAACAAAAGAAGAATCAAAGCCTCCCAAGTTGTTTCTCTAGTCTCAAGGAACACAAATATGGCTTTGCATGCAAGTTTGAGTGGTTGGAAATGGAGGAGATGAAAACACACAGTGATCTCACCAAGAACACACACGTCTCTCTCACTTGTTCTAAGAAGGTTTTGGGTGAAGTGGGTGTAATGGGTGTTATTTCCTGGGGTTGACTTGGTTGAGGAGGTGTGAGTGAGCCAGCTTTGTCACTTAGGTACGTGTCTCAACCCCAATAAACAGTCTTACAAGTTAATAAATATAAAATAAAGCTACAGCGCAACAGGGCGATCGCCCTCCCACGAAACAAGGCGATCGCTTTGACCTTCTGCCTACAAAGCGATCGCTTTGTTAAAGACCAAAGCGATCGCTTTGTACCTCAATAGTGCATTCGTCTACAAAGCGATCGCTCGTCCAAAACAAGGCGATCGCTTTGTACCCATATGCACCTCACCGAGTACAAAGTCATTTTAGTTACTAAAAATCATACCAAATCATTTTTGTATGAGCAACACAAGTAAACAAAGCTAAAACAAGCAGAAATTATCAAATTATAATACATTATACTAACATGGCATTTCTATTCATGCGAACAAGATATATAACATGCAAATTATGCAATTAAGAGAACTAGGGTGTCACATCCTCTCCTCCTTAAAGGAATTTAGTCCCTAAATTCACTTACCATCTAATCAAACAAGTATGGATACTTCTCTCGCATCTCACTCTCAGTTTCCCAAGTGGCTTCTTCCATCAAATGATTCTTCCACAAAACTTTCACTAGTGGTATCCTCTTAGTCCTCAAGGTTTGTTCTTTGGTATCAAGAATCTTCACCGGCTTCTCAACATAGGAAAGGTCGGGTTCAAAGGTAATCTCTTCATAGGCAAGAACATGTGATTCATCCTTCATATATTTGCGGAGCATAGAAACGTGAAACACATCATGAATACCGAAATAGACGGTGGCAATGCAATCCGGTAAGCTAAAGAACCAACCCTCTCAAGAATTTCGAACGGGCCAATATACCTTGGTGAAAGTTTCCCTTTCTTACCAAATCTCTTAGTACCACGCGGCGATATTTTCAAGAACACAAAGTCTCCAACTTGGAACTCAAGATCGCGTCTCCGATTATCCGCATAGCTTTTCTCGCCTACTCAGCCGTACGCAATCTCTCTCTAATCAACTTGACATCCTTGGCCGATTGTTGTACCATTTCGAACCCCATAACTTAGCTTCTCCAACTTCGTCCCAACAAATTGGTGAACGACACTTACGCCCATACAAAGCCTCATAAGGAGCCATCTCAATGCTAGATTGGTAACTGTTATTATATGCAAACTCGCCAACGGTAGATGTGAATCCCAATTGCCCTTGAAATCCATAGCACAAGCACGAAGCATGTCCTCTAATATCGTATCAATCTCTCCGATCCATCCGACCGGGGATGAAAAGCGTACTCAAGTTAAGTTTGGTACCCAAGGCCTCCGTAATGAATGCCAAAATCTCGAGGTGAATCTAGGATCTCTGTCCGACACAATACTAACGGGGACACCATGTAGCCCGATAATCTCCTGGATATACAATGCGCAACCGACTCAAACGTAAGTCATCGCAATAGGAATAAAATGGGACGACTTCGTCAACCTATCAACAATAACCCAAACAAGATCGAAGCCCCTACGAGTACGCGGCAACCCCGTGACAAAATCCATCGTGATATGTTCCCATTTCCACTCCGGAATCTCAAGTGGGTAGACCGGCGGGTCTCGGTGCTCCGCCTTAACCGCGACATGTCAAACATCTAGAAACATATTCAGCTATCTCCCTCTTCATACCGTTCCACCAAAGCGCCTCTTCAAGTCACGGTACATCTTAGTACTACGGATGTATCGTGTACTTGGCTTTGTGAGCCTCGTCAAGGACCATACGTTTCACTTCATCGGAAGAAGGAACACAAACCCTATTCGAAATGTCAAGATCCCATCACTGTTCATCGCAAACCCCGGTGTAGCATTCTCTCCCAATCGATCAATAATCTTCTTCAATTCGGGATCGGTAACTTGAGCCTCCTTAATCAACCCAAATAAAGCGGCGTAGCACGAACATTAGCAAATAGAACACTACGCCCACTTACAATAGGACTCCATTCCGGACATCCTCTAGCATCTTCCATTCCCTCATCATCATACAAGACATATAAGCCTTCCTACTCAAGGCATCGGAACAACATTCGCTTTTCCGGATGGTAAAGAATAGTAAAATTATGATCCTTAAGCTTCTCCATCCAACGCCTGTCTCATATTCAACTCCTTCTGCGAGAAGAGGTACTTCAAACTCTTATGATCTGTATACACCTCAAACTTCGCTCCATACGGTAATGTTTCCACTTGTGAAGCGAAAACAATTGCCGCCAATTCAAGGTCGTGAGTTGGGTAATTGTTCATATGGTGACAACTTTTTCGAAGCATAGGCAATCACCTTCCCGTTTTGCATAAGCACGCAACCCAAGCCTCTAATGAAGCGTCACTATATATCACAAAGTTATCACATCCACTAGGCAATGCTAAAACAGAGCCGTGGTCAATCTTTTCTTCAACTCTTGAAACCGGCCTCGCACTTATCACTCCAAATGAAAGTAGACTTTTTCGAGTCAAATTAGTCATGGGAGTAGCAATCTTGGAGAATCCTCAATGAACCTACGGTAGTAACCCGCCAAGCCCAAGAAACTACGAACTTCGGTTACCGTTCTAGGAGTCTTCCATTTAGTAATAGCCTCCACCTTAGAAGGATCCACCGCAATACCCTCACTAGAAACAACGTGCCCAAGAAAAGATACTTGTTCAAGCCAAAATGCACACTTGCTAAATTTCGCATAAAGTTTCTTTTCTCGCAACAAGGAAAGAACCACTCTCAAATGGTTAGCATGTTCCTCTCGTGACTTTGAGTACACTAAAATATCATCGATGAAAACCACAACAAAGCAATCCAAATAATCATGAAACACCCGATTCATCAAGTCCATGAAAGCAGCGCGTTTGTCAACCCAAACGGCATCACCACAAACTCATAGTGGCCATAACGTGTCCGAAAAGCTGTCTTTGGGACATCCTCCGCCCGAACTCTCAACCGGTGATAACCACTCCTCAAGTCTAGCTTGGAATACACCACGGATCCCCGAAGTTGATCGAAGAGATCATCAATGTGAGGTAAAGGGTACCTATTCTTGATAGTAACCGATTCAATGACGATAGTCAATGCACAACCGCAAACTACCATCCTTCTTCTTCACAAATAATACCGGCACCCCACGGAGATACACTCGGTTTAATGAACTCCTTATCGAGGAGTTCCCGCAATTGGTCTTTCAACTCCCTCAACTCACTGGGGCCATTCTATAAGGTGCTCTAGAAATTGGTGAAGTTCCCGCAATAGTTCAATGCAAAACTCTAACTCTCGGTCGGGAGGTAATGCAAAATCATTTGAAAAGACATCCGGAAATTCATTAACTACCGGTACATCTTCTATATTAACAGTAGACATGCTAGTATCAAGCACACAAGCAATATACCCCGTGCACCCCCGAGATAGAAGTTTCCTAGCCCGCAGCGAAATGATATGTATACTATTCATGGCATGATCACCCGTAAACACAAATTCGAATACCGGCATGGCAAAAGTAACTCTTTACGACGACAATCAACTAGAGCATGATAAGTGCACAACCAATCCATACCCAAGATCAAATCAAAATCCCGAATAGGCAAAACTACTAGATCCGCATGCAAGACCCGATCACATACAAGCACATCACAAGCTTTATAAACTTCCGACGCCAACAATTGATCACCCAACGGTGTAGACACTTCAAGCACATAAGGCAACGAGAAGGTAACACGCACAAATGCTCAATGAAATGCGATGCAACATAGGAATGAGAAGACCCGGATCTATAAGAACTCGAGCCCTATGGCCGAAGACCGAGAGAATACCTCCAACAACCGAGGTCGACTCGGAACACCACGCGATCAAGCGCAAAACACGAGCTTGGGCCTTAGGACGCCCATCACTATCCCTCTTGGTGCCCGATCGCTGAACCGAACCCACGGACCGAGTAGTCTTAAACTTGGGACAATCTTTCACTCGGTGATTTGTATCTCCACAACCCAAACACGCCCAAGTCCGCCCTACACTCATTGTACGAATGCCCCGCGTGACAAAGGAACACTCAACAGGCTCACTCCGGGCCTTGCCGCCCTTGCGAAGTTGGAGTACGATTATCACGACCATCGGAAGTACGCCTAGGCTGTCCATCCGATGCGCCTAGATCGACCACCGTTACGGCGGTTGCCCGATGACCGGACCGATTACCCGAAAACCGACCCTTCCGAATGCCGCGAGGTCACGAGATGATCGCTGCGATGATCGCGATGCGAGGATCGCACAAAGAAGCCGCTGTGCTCCTATATCTCTCTCGATCTCATAGGCGCGATCAATCGCACCCTATAGTCGTCAACCGCAATGACAAGAGCTGCCTTCTATACTCGGTCTTTAGACCCTTAACGAACTTGAGCACCCTCACGGGCTCATCGGGTACAAGATGTGCACAATAACGAGATTCGGTGAACTTGGTGAATCGAGCCAGTCATAGAACCTTGTTCTAGATCCCGGAACTCTTTCTCCCTCTTTCTCCTCACCACCATAGGTACATAAGAAGCCTTGAACTCCTCTCGAAATTAGACCAAATCTTTGGAACCCTTAAGATCCCACTTGCCAACAATACTCTCCACCAATGATTCGCGCCCTCTCGCCTTATACACGCCTAAGACAACCTTCTTTCCTCCGTGCGGTCTAGAGCCGCAAAGATTTTCTCCAAGTCCTCCAGCCATAACTCGCTTTACTAGCATCGGACTCTCCCTCGAAAGATGGAGGTTTCATCTTCAAGAAC
Organism: Platycodon grandiflorus; assembly: GCA_016624345.1. NCBI lineage: Eukaryota > Viridiplantae > Streptophyta > Magnoliopsida > Asterales > Campanulaceae > Platycodon > Platycodon grandiflorus. Next base: position 46,426,955 of record CM028367.1, on the reverse strand, counting down.
CTCTCCAAAGTAGCATTATTTCTAGCTCTAGGTCTGGCGGTGCCTCGTTACGAGGTGGTGAAACTTTCGCCTCGGTTCTCGGTGGTGGTGGTGGAGGTGGTACACCTCCCGCTTGACCCTCTTGTGCCAACTCGGTCATAACAGTCATCATTCTACGAAACAAGCCCGCCATACGGGCATTCTCATCACCCCGATTCGAGGTGGGGGTACCTCAACTTCGTGTTCTTCGGAGCTCTAGCCTCGGCTCGCAGAACCCTCCTAGGCCCGCCTCTACCTCGACCAATACTAGCTCCACCGCTACTAGCCCCGGTCTAGGTCGCACCATGATACACCTATAAGAAATCACTCGACGTTAGAACATCACACAAGAACTTAACCCAACTAGGCCATGGAACCTATCCCGGCCGATAGCTAACCTATAAAGCTCGATACCAAGCGGACGACCCAACCCCGACCCCGAGATGGGAACGCGGGTCGAGCCGTCCAAATAAGGACTACAATCATGCAAGGACTCGATTATCACAACTAACGTGACGCAACATTGGACACGAAATAAAACTCGGCATTAAAAAGCGGAATATTTTAAACTTCAAAACCTGATATAACAATTAATAACAAGTAAACCAAGTCATCGGCGAAATTACAGCCGGAACCCAACACTAACAAGTCATGCTAATATATAAACACCTCGACGGCTAAACATGCCGGAGAAACCACATCAATAAACAAGAGCTAAAGGGATGCTCACGGAAGTCTTAACAAGTGAACCATATACATGTAAACAAGGCTCGGCCAACAAGTGCCGGCAAATAACAAGAGACATAAGTAGAATATTCATTTAGTCTACAACAAGTACAAGTTACTATGATTACACATTCCCAAGCGAAGTCTAAATGACTTGCTTAAACCCCACGTCCTTGCAAAAGAAGAAACCAAAAGCCAACGCTACCACCTCTAGGTGAACGATCACGAGCACGAGAAGACGATCAACCTCGAGAAGACGAACCTGGACGACTAGGATCTAAAACAGTAAAAGGGAGGGGGTAAGTCATAAAGACTTTGTAAGTAACCAATATGCATGACAGGATATAATGCAAGGCATACATAGCACGTATCAAGCAAGATCATGTTAGCACGTAGTTCTCATGTCGCGATGCACATTGTTTTCACATAGGTGCGTAATTAAATCACATAGGATTAGGATATGTTATAGAACCGGTGCCGCTTCGTAGTCCCCGAAATAGACAAGGTTATCACGATTGTATTTGTCGGATGCACGTGTATGATACATCGACCACGATTAGTATTATTCCAAGCGCCCTTTGGTTACGACATGGTACTCTTCTCCACCGTGATCGGTAGTGAAGGGTGTGTGCAAGTTATGGTATGGCGACCCATCATCATCATGAACCTCATGATTCATGACTATGATGCATCGTTGACCATCGATACAATTCACGTAATGCCAGCTGGACTAATGGTATGTCAAGTAGGTATTTACTTGTCATACAAATCAAGTAAGGAGCAAGTTCGACAAGAGCGAACTTGTCCGAGTCAAGTAGATGTTTACTCATGTAATAAATCAAGTAATGGAGCGAGGTCGACAAGAGCGACTCGTCCGATCAAGTAGGCATGTTATTCTACTATGTACAAGTCAAGCAATAGATCAATCATGTCAAGAATTCCCAAGAATTAATTTACAATTCAATTGAACTCTAAACGTCGTAGGGATTTATTTGTAGAGTCGGTATTGTTCAATGACTCTCTAAAGCAACTCCGATGAGTTATTACTAATATATTCCTAAGTAGCGAATGAATGCTATGTGCAATTCATGGCTCTTTTCTAAGTTCTCGATTCATATGCAATTAGACTATATGTCATTCGTGACTTTTAGTCCATCAAGATTTAAGTTCCACACTTGTGAACCCTAACATGTCCATCAATTTTCGAAGTGATGAATTATAACAAGTCCAAGAACAAAAGTTATTCCAAGTTCATCCTAGAACATTATTCATACTTGACACAAGTTCAAATTATCAATTATGAGTCATTAATCCAAAATTCACAAAAACTTAAGGAATTTCAAGTTTTTAACATGATGCATGTCTTCTTAAACATGTAAACTAAAACTATCATGAAGGGAGCATACTTGATATTGAGCATACAAGACAAGGGATTGGGTACTTACCTCAAATACACAAATCAAACCAACAAAAGAAGAATCAAAGCCTCCCAAGTTGTTTCTCTAGTCTCAAGGAACACAAATATGGCTTTGCATGCAAGTTTGAGTGGTTGGAAATGGAGGAGATGAAAACACACAGGATCTCACCAAGAACACACACGCTCTCTCTCACTTGTTCTAAGAAGGTTTTTAGGTGAAGTGGGTGTAATGGGTGTTATTTCCTGGGGTTGACTTGGTTGAGGAGGTGTGAGTGAGCCAGCTTTGTCACTTAGGTACGTGTCTCAACCCCAATAAACAGTCTTACAAGTTAATAAATATAAAATAAAGCTACATAAACAGGCGATCGCCCTCCCACGAAACAAGGCGATCGCTTTGACCTTACGCCTACAAAGCGATCGCTTTGTTAAAGACAAAGCGATCGCTTTGTACCCGCTCAATAGTGCATTCTGTCTACAAAGCGATCGCTCGTCCAAAAACAAGGCGATCGCTTTGTACCCGATGCACCTCACCGAGTACAAAGTCATTTTAGTTACTAAAAATCATACCAAATCATTTTTGTATGAGCAACACAAGTAAACAAAGCTAAAACAAGCAGAAATTATCAAATTATAATACATTATACTAACATGGCATTTCTATTCATGCGAACAAGATATATAACATGCAAATTATGCAATTAAGAGAACTAGGGTGTCACAGTTCGCTCACCCTTCACTTTATTCTTCTCCTCAGGTCATAAGTGAGACGTTAAAGTATTTTTACGTTGAGACACGCATGCAAGGATAAGTTGGAAGAGATTCTATTGAGTTCTTTGTAATTAGACTAATTTGAATTTTGATGTTTGAATAATTTAAGTTAGTCCTGCGAGACAAATTATTTTTGGGTTTGGATTTTTATGTTTGTAACACTTGGATTATCGTCCCGCTGCACACTGTCCTTAAGAATAAATTTTGATGTATTGCTAAATTTGGTTTGGTTTAGTTGGATTTCGAGCAGTGACGTTTTGGGCTTGGGCCCGTTTAATTGGGCTCAGGTTTGGGACGTTACAAAGAGCTTGGCTGATACTGAGATCTGCCGATATAATACTGCTAGTGTACAGATTGCTGATGAGACACGGCTGGAAGGAATGTCTTCTGGTGAGACATTGCTAATGGACATGTCTGCTAGCGCATGAAGAGCTAATCCATATGAAAGTTGTTATCACTTTGGTAGGACAAAGACTCGGATATGTACAAAGACTTCCTAGTCTAATTACCTACGCATTGTTTCAACAAGCTGCCACACTAACCGGTACGCAGCCCTTTTAGCCACTTGTGAAACATGCGTTGTGTTAGGAATATGCCTGTGAATCAGCTGATATAAATGTATGCATATTCCAACACAGTGATTTGCTTGTTCCCATTACAACGCATGTTTCACAAGTGGCTAAAAGGGCTGCGTACCGGTTAGTGTGGCAACTTGTTGAAACAATGCATAGGTCACTAGACTAGGAAGTCTTTGTACATATCCGAGTCTTTGTCCTACCAGAATGATGACAAACCTTCATATGAATCAAGCTCTTCAAATTGCCAGCTGACGTGACTATCGGCAGATGTCTCACTAGCAGACATTTTCCTTCAGCTATGATCGCCTAAATAGCCATCTCTACATCGCAGCTCTATATCGGCATTCTCGTATCCGCCAAAGCACTTCATCGAGCAACCGCAGAAGCTATTTACTCAAGAGGAACATCGTGACCATCGCGGTTTCCACATCGCAGCTTCTATAATGGCAGATCTCGAAATCGGCCAAATCCCTCATCGAACAAACGCCGAGAAACTGTAAGATCACGAGATACATCGGTCGTTACTCAACGCACTTCAAGCCAAAATAGATCCGTTACAAGATCTGTCGACAAATCCAAGATACGCATCGATGTCGCACCTTCACGTTTATCCAATAGACATTTCCTCTTCGAACAGTGTTCGCGGTCTTCAAAGCTTCATTTCCGAAAAGGCCAAGCACGTGACGCCGCACTCGCCAAAGCAATGATACGTCCACATCAATCAACCGCATCCAGCTAAGCTCGACACGTCCAACTATGTCCACTGTGTCATAGACCATCTTCAAGACTCAAACCTAATCAAGGTCTTTGCCCAACAAATCCAAAAATGTACTCGCCGCATTATGAGATTCGATCACCAACGGGCATAAACCTATTCAATACACCAACGGTCACCTCTTCTTCTCCACTATATAAGAAGACTCTCATCCTCATTTCCAAATAGCACAAGAGAGAGAGCACAAGCACTAGAACACACAACCGTGTATGCTTATGCTTGAGAAAGGTTGTGGTATTGATCTTCATTTCTTCAATCCAACCACTCCTTCGAGTGAGAAATCACAAGTGTAAGAACAAACACTTTGTGAGAGAGAGCGAAGAAAATCCAAAAGCCGAGAAGCTCGCTGATCAACAACCTTGTTGTTGATTTGAGTTCTTCTTCCTTCGAAGAACTCGCTCTTCATGGCCTCAACTTCATCATCCAAAGAAGAGACCAAGTATCTTACGATCGTTGAAGCGCATCAAGCTTGAAGATGTTCGATGAAGAGCCGAACTTACATGTCCAGATTGCATTCATATCGCACTTATACTACATTATAAGTCGTGCCGATTGTGCAATAAGGTGTCATCATTGTTGGTCGAGTGCTTAGCACTCGGTTGTTCAAATACTTGCTATTTGAACAACTCCTAATATTCTCTTCTCACATCACTCTAACACTAGCACTTTCCTTCCCTTACCTCCAAGGTTGTTAGGAACTGCTAAGGTTAGAGTTCTAATATGAGTCTTCGGGGTATCCCATTTCACTTTCCTTCTTCCCCCCGGAGAGATTGCTAGGATAGAGAGTCTAGGTTGATGTACTAAACATGTTTGCCTTTGAGCAAACCTCTGCTGAATTTTAATATAATATATATTTTTGTTACATTCAGCCTTGATTTCTCTTTCTTGTATAATTTGTCTTATCTTGTGCAATCTGTTTAAGGAAAGTAAATGATGCATCTAATACAGATTATAGTCAACTGTTAAGCTCTCTTTCATATCAAATCGTTACAGTTACTTTAATCTAAATTGTTAAACTTATCCGTTTATTCTTCCGCCGCTCATACTCATTCTCATCAGCTAAGTTTAACAAACTTCTTCCGTCTGCACATTCTACGTCTGCTGATCAAGGACGTCCGATATCTCTATCTTCGGCTGAGCAGTCAGAATGAGGAAGATGACCTATGTGTAGTAATCATTTCATCTACTCTTCAATTTAAATGTTAAAATTGGATGAAATTTTTATTACACAAAGTATAGGCTATTCACCCCCCCCCCTCTAGCCTATACACTGAGCAACCCTCGGACCTAACAATTGGTATCAAAGCTAGTACTCTGTAAACCTTATTTCAGGCTTAATAACCTGAGAGTTTAGATCCTCCGCTCGATTAGATGCATAGTCAAAGGAGTCTTTTCAAAATCTTTTATCCACAAAAACCTTTTGACTGAGAAACCTGAAAGCCTTTTGAAAACCATCTTCAAATCGAAATAAATTTTGTTTTCAAAAACATGTGAGAAAGAATAATGTGATGACAATGTGATCACTATAAGAAAACCTCTCATATATCAGAACTACATTGATATTGTGAAGAGAAGTATTATAGTGGAAGTTGACTTGCTAAGGATTATGCATGTTTCATAAATCTATCCTTAAATCTTGGTATCTTCTTTAGCAAATGCGTTAAACTCATATTTGATAGATGAATTACTTAGATTCACTTCCAAAAACACGCTCTCTTGACATAAGGCTAACGATTGCTTCAATCCAACACCTTCTCAAGAAAACTTTTTATAAAAGTTTAGAGCAGATGAAATAAGAAGAGTTTCAAAGGAAATTCAAAGGAAATCAAAGATATGTCATCTCCAAAATCACTGAGATTGTAAGTTCTTGGCCTAAGGACATCAATGATGAATTTGTCTTCCTTCAATGAAAAGCCTCAGCCGAGCAAGAATACACTCAAAGAACCTATGCTCAGTATTAGAACTGGTGCTTCAACAACTATGAGCAGACGCGTTCAAAGAGTTTAATGAGGAAGTAACCCCACTCTAATTTCTTAACACTTTGGGTTACACTTATAAGCTGTATTTTGAATAATCATTCTTTTGTCATGCTTATTAAGTCTCATTTGTATTATTGGATTACTAGAGCTATCTTTAGCTCATAAATGTTGCTAATTTTCTTTATGAGTACTTTAGGCAGGAACTCATATGACAGAAAAGGTCAATCATGCAACACCTCTCTCCATCGGCAGATAGTAACATGGCTGCTGATTCATGAAGGACTGCTGATCACTCATGAGAATTCACTCATGTCCTTCACTCACTCAAGGTCTAAATCTTCACCTGCTGGACTTTACAACAATGAAGTGAAAAATCTGCTGATAAGTCCAAAGGAGTTGATAAAGACCCTCTCTCATGCCTATACAAAACAGGTTAGCTATTTGCTTTCTAATGACCTGTGCTCATGTCTGCTGAACTAATATGCTCATACATATCATCAGACAATAATGCATAATAACCCGTCATACTGCACTTTTATTGATATATATTGATTGTATGACCTGTTTTATGCAAATGGTTTTTCAAAAACTAATCAGCATTTTTCTTATCAGCTGATTTCAAATGTTTTTCTAAAAACCCTGCAGTTGGCTGAATTTCTATATCTGCCAACCAACACTTCATAAGCTCAGTTTTGTGTGCTGACTTATAGGAGTAAAAATCCTTTAATGACCTAATCTCTCAAGTCAATTAAAGGTGGAGGCACATTTTTCGAAGTTTGACTGCTTCGATTAAAGTTAAGAATATTTTCAAAATCTTGGTAAACGACAAGACAGTCAACATCAATCCTTTCCAAGAATCTTGAGAATATCTAGACTTCACAGCCTATTCCTGCCAAGGCGTGATCAGAAGGACAACTCAACAGTAATGCTCCATTATTGAGTATCCTTCAGTCTAACCTCCGTGAGTATAAGTAGAGCTCCTTCTTCATTCAATCTCTACTGTGACAAAACTCACAAACTGCCTATAGATTACACTAGTTACAAATCGATGATTCAAAATCTCACAAATGTTACTAAACCCAAGTCCTAAGATTGGATCAAGACAATTCCTCAACAACTGGGTATGATTTCTTCATATTCATTCAGAGTTGTTTCGATTTTATTTCTGTTATTTCACAAGAGCTAATCTAAATTTCTCTCAATAATGTATTTCCAAACATCTGTGAAAATCATTTTCTAAAAATCCTTTCTTATTCACAGTTACCAAGCATGAGAGAAATTGCATCAAGTCTTGTGTATCAGAAATCATTAATTATGGTTCCACAGTCTTGTTGAGAAAACAATTGATAAAAAGATCTTCTTTTGTCTCGTCCGATAATCATAGAAGTTTGCCATCAAGCATGATTTATATGCTGCAAACCATGATTGTCAGAACACTTGAGAACTCTTTTAGTCAATTAGTTTTAAAAGTAAGATAGAAAACCATCAATTAATGCCAGTAAAAGTGTTTTCATTCTCTCTTCTAACTTTTAGCTATCAATCTCATTGATACTCTAAAATGTCCACAGATGAATCACTGGGAAAATCAATTAGCACATACTCATTCCACTTTTGGAAGTCTGCTTGCATATTTGAACTTCACGTAAAAGATCCTGAAAAAATGTCAAATGTTTGGAAAACATTTAACATATTGCCATGTGCAACAAGTCTTCGGTTATATGTAGGTATGCCGACCATCACCTCAAAGATGGCCGATGCGATAATTCGGAATTAAGTAGCTAATATGGAATTGACAAAGATGACGAATGCTAACAACGACCATAAGTCCCTGTGAATATCAAAGGGGATTCATGGGCCAAGCAAGACATCTTTGACGGCCATCACCCTTCGGTGCTCTCATAATGACCGAAGAAGTGAAGATGTTACGCCTCCCGAGAGTTGGAGGAAATCAAAAGGAACACGACCATCTTCTTATCATCCAACTCCTTCTAAATCCTTGACCAATGACTTCTCATCTAAAGTCTAGGATTAGAATTTCTAGGACACAAATTTGTAACATATATTTCTTTCTGTAAATTGAATCATTATATATCTCTCTCATGTAATCTGCAGTTCAGTCAAAAAAATCCAGTTGTATTGTTCTTGTAATCAGCTGATCCTTGCAACATAATGTGTAAAACTACTTGGATTATTGAATACAAGCTCTGCAACTTCTACTCATGCTTATCTACTTGTCTGCATTCCTTTGATAGCATGAACTAATGTGTTAAGTGTGTTGATCAAACTTATTATTCTTTATTATCTCCATTTTATTCTGGTGATTAAAAGAACTGTTCTTAATGAAATGGTCACTCTACCAAGACACAAACTCTGCTGACATCCCATCAGCAAACCATTCTTGAACAACTGCTACATCGAGTTATGGTCTCCTACTACTGCTTAACTTTCATTCTTAGACTCCCTGATAATTGCCTTTCTGAATTAGATCATTTCACAATGATTAAATTCAAGTTCGCAAAACCTCAAGCATCTCAACAAAAGGCATCGCTTCATGAACTTTATGTCAACCTATCAAGGAATCGCTATTACTCAATCTCTATCCTTCATGCTTAAAAGATCAAGATTACTAGTAAATCTTTGAACAAAGGTGTCTCTGAATCAAACCTTTCAAGACAATTCAACAAAGACTTTGTGTTCTTAGTTACGACAACTACAAAATCTTGTGTACCTTATGAGATTGTAGTTATAAAGGCTTGATTAGTTGTTCCCATTATAATGGCTCAACAGCCTAATTGGTATACGATTGAATTCAAAACACTCTGCTACACCTTATCATGTGATTCTTTGTCAAAAGGATGTAGTTAAATATCTCTAGTAACTCGACCTATGCTCAAGATAGTTAAACATTCAAGAATTCTTAGGAAGACTAATATTTTCAAATATTAAGTCCTTCCTCAGGAGTGAACAGCCGATATGACCCCTGCTGTATATAGGCTACGTCTCACTCTCTTCAGAACAACTCTGGTCTGCAGATCTCTTCTTTTGATGTAGATGACCTAGATCTGTTGGACAGAAAGAAGAACGGACATCATTTCAGGTACACATTCAATATCTCACATACTTGGTCTATTTAATATTCTCACTAAGCTTTATTAATCTTAAATAGATTGATGTCCATTATAAATAGAGTCTATTCAATTGGTATCAGCTGCCCTTACCTTAGCTGATATTAAACATACTACCAATAATAGACATAAAAATTGATATCAGCAGTTCCTACTTTAGCAAATTCCTAATACAACCTGCTGATAGTATCTTCACTCACTAAAAGACTCATCAAATCTCTCAAAATTGGTATCAGACTTCAAGATTGATATCAGACAATCTTAAGACACATTCATCTAAAACTTCCACATATGTGTCATGGACAACTGTGCCATATGGCTTGGACAAGTTGTTTTGTCCCCAACTCGTCCTTAAACAAACCTAAGCTGTTCTACTCTAGACTAATTTACTCAAACAATTCGTTTGAAGTAAAATAACAGCTCATATTATTTCTAGAAGCAGTTGTACCCATTAATACCACAATAAAGGCAATTAAATTAATCTGATTATATTTTTAAACTTTCTGTTTGAAAATAATATTAATATCTTCTAGACTGCCTATGTACTAGCCATAATTACACTAAGCATGATGACATAATCCCAAATCAGACTATCATTACTATGTCATTAAATGCACTCACTTCTTTAAGCCCCCAAAATGTCTTTTCCCATTCCTCTAATCAAGAAACCCTTTCATCTTCTCAAAAATTCAAAAAGTTGTATAAAATTTGTATCAGTCTCCAACAACAGCACGACTTCGCGTACCTCAAAATTTCTCCACCAATAGAGTCATTTGCATCATGTGTTCACCAAATCTGCCCAGTCCTCCTCATCGACCCATTTCCCACACTGAATGGCGTCATCGTATGATGGTCCTTCTTGCCACTCCTCTTCCTCAAGTGATTCAACGACCTCGTCGAATCTCTCGTCGTGTAAGGAATCGTCTTCGAGACCCCAGGAACAGTGTATCCAATTTCATCCCTTGGATTCCCACAAGAGACAGTACCGCTACTACTGCCCCTGCTCCCATCGCCTCAAATGCTCACCTTGAGCAACCCTCATCTCAGGAGGAGCTTCAACCAGCTATCGCCCATTCTGCGTCAAATTCAGCGGTCAATGTTCCCTTCGATTAGAATCAGCAGACCTTCATCCTCTAACTCTACCTCATTAGGATGACTAGCTAGGTCTCTGTTTTATCAAACTAATCCTCTTTTATTATGATAAATAGGTAACGTGTTTAATTTTGTGAACATCTGTTTATCTACATTTGCCATTTTCTTTTGAGTTAAGTATTCAAAATTTGTCCTGGTACATACTCGTTCATGCCTGCAGTTTACTTTCTTGATAAACTTCAGCAATGCCTCGTAGGCGAATCTTACACCTCATGTTTTAGATGAATATCTCATGCATCCAACAAAAATCAGCATAAGACTCAACCATACTTGCCTGTTTTGACTTGATATACCTTAAGGAGGAGACTATTTTGAATGATTTACTACTCACCAATTGGTATCACTAATTAAACAGCTTACCCTATTTACCACTCCTATTACAAAATATAGCTTGTCACACTACATTCTTGTAAAATCTTCTTACAAGCAATGGAAACACAATTCCTAACTTCGATATCCTATTATGTATGTCTCATACATGAAAATTGTGTATCATAAGCTATCTGCACACTAAGAGTCTGTAAATATGACAAGTAACTGTATTTACTCGATACGGTCTATATTCTCTGCAGAATTACATCCAGCAAATCACTTCGGCATTTCTAAAAAGACAGCATTTAACAAGACCAAACTTCCTTTCCTCTACCTGTCTAAATTCATACCTTATGAATTACCATAAGCATGTTCTCTCTCATATTTAGTTTCTAATACTCCATAATTCAATTGATAACTATCAATCTATCTTTAACTTGTGGCCATTAAGGAGGAGAGATTGTGAAGAAGTAATGGCCCCAAGTAATTGTGAAGTAGTAATGGCGTGAAGTAGTAATGGCCCCAAATAATTGTAGCAAGATTGTGAAGTAGTAATGTGTGATGTAGTAATAACCCCAACTAGTAAGGAGGAGAAAACTAGTAAGGAGGAAAGAAGGAGAGATTGTGAAAATTGCAAATAATCAATGAACCATTAAGGAGGAGAGATTATAATGAAGAAGTAATGGCCCCAAGTGATTATGAAGGAAGTTAGGCCTCAAAAAATTATAGTAGGATTAACACTATTGAGAACAATATTCATTAAGGACAAGAGATTGTGAAGTTGTAATGCCCCCCCCAAAGTGTGAACTATTAAGGAGGCAAGATAAACAGCTATTAAGGAGGCGAGATAAACAGCTATTAAGGAGGAGAGATAGACAACAACTATTAAGGAGGAGAGATAAACAAGAGATTGTGAAGTTGTAATGCCCTCCCGAAAGTGTGAACTTGTAAGGAGGAGAGATAAACAAATATTAAGGAGAAGAGATAGACAAATATTAAGGAGGAGAGATAGACAACTTGTAGGACTGTTGTAAGATTGTGTATCTACCCGTACAGCAAAATACTATATGACTATTATAATACGCTGACTAGATGAAGATGCTTAATCAATTCGATTAAGAACTAGATAACAAGTTACTTATACTTTCTACTTCTTGCTTGAGCAACATTCTTCAGATCATCCGATGCAAGAAACACACTCTTAAGGCAATATTATCATTTGCCTAACAATCATTTCAGTTATTGCTTCGTATTTGTTCTTTCATTTATTGAGTCTGTAAATACTTAGCAATAGGTGACTATACATACGCTATCGCCTGTAAGTTCAACCTAGGGCATGCCTTGATATAAACTGAATATTCAGTAGTGGCATGTTATTACTAAGGATTGAACAACTACTTTAAAGAGCTATATGTATAAGTCAATTGTAGTAATGGTCCCAAGCAAATAGGAGGAGATTGTTAGGAATATGCCTGTGAATCAGCTGATATAAATGTATGCATATTCCAACACAGTGATTTGCTTGTTCCCATTACAACGCATGTTTTACAAGTGGCTAAAAGGGCTGCGTACCGGTTAGTGTGGCAACTTGTTGAAACAATGCATAGGTCACTAGACTAGGAAGTCTTTGTACATATCCGAGTCTTTGTCCTACCAGAATGATGACAAACCTTCATATGAATCAAGCTCTTCAAATTGCCAGCTGACGTGACTATCGGCAGATGTCTCACTAGCGACATTTCCCTTCGCCTATGATCGCCTAAATAGCCATCTCTACATCGCCAGTTCTATATCGGCAGATTCTCGTATCCGCCAAAGCACTTCATCAGAGCAACTGCAGAGAAGCTATTTACTCAAGAGGAACATCGTGACCATCAGCGGTTTCTACATCAGCAGTTCTATAATGGCAGATCTCAGAAATCGGCCAAATCCCTCATCAGAACAAACTGCCGAGAAACTGTAAGATCACGAGATACATCGGTCGTTACTCAACGCACTTCAAGCCAAAATAGATCCGTTACAAGATCTGTCTGACAAATCCAAGATACGCATCGATGTCTGCACCTTCACGTTTATCCAATAGACATTTCCTCTTCTGAACAGTGTTCGCGGTCTTCAAAGCTTCATTTCCAGAAAAGGCCAAGCACAGGACGCTGCACTCCAGTCAAAGCAATGATACGTCCACATCAATCAACTGCATCCAGGCTAAGCTCGACACGTCCAACTATGTCCAGCCTGTGTCATAGACCATCTTCAAGACTCAAACCTAACTGAAGGTCTTTGCCCAACAAATCCAAAAATGTACTCTGCTGCATTATGAGATTCAGATCACCAACGGGCATAAACCTATTCAATACACCAACGGTCACCTCTTCTTCTCCAGCTATATAAGAAGACTCTCATCCTCATTTCCAAATAGCACAAGAGAGAGAGCACAAGCACTAGAACACACAAACTGTGTATGCTTATGCTTGAGAAAGGTTGTGGTATTGATCTTCATTTCTTCAATCCAGAACCACTCCTTCAGAGTGAGAAATCACAAGTGTAAGAACAAACACTTTGTGAGAGAGAGCGAAGAAAATCCAAAAGCTGAGAAGCTCTGCTTGATCAACAACCTTGTTGTTGATTTGAGTTCTTCTTCCTTCGAAGAACTCAGTCTCTTCAGTGGCCTCAACTTCATCATCCAGCAAAGAGACCAAGTATCTTACAGATCGTTGAAGCCAGATCAAGCTTGAAGATGTCCGATGAAGAGCCAGAACTTACATGTCCAGATTGCATTCATATCGGCAGACTTATACTACATTATAAGCTGTGCCGATTGTGCAATAAGGTGTCATCATTGTTGGTCGAGTGCTTAGCACTCAGTTGTTCAAATACTTGCTATTTGAACAACTCCTAATATTCTCTTCTCACATCACTCTAACACTAGCACTTTCCTTCCCTTACCTCCAAGGTTGTTAGGAACTGCTAAGGTTAGAGTTCTAATATGAGTCTTCGGGGTATCCCATTTCACTTTCCTTCTTCCCCCCGGAGAGATTGCTAGGATAGAGAGTCTAGGTTGATGTACTAAGCATGTTTGCCTTTGAGCAAACCTCTGCTGAATTTTAATATAATATATATTTTTGTTACATTCAGCCTTGATTTCTCTTTCTTGTATAATTTGTCTTATCTTGTGCAATCTGTTTAAGGAAAGTAAATGATGCATCTAATACAGATTATAGTCAACTGTTAAGCTCTCTTTCATATCAAATCGTTACAGTTACTTTAATCTAAATTGTTAAACTTATGCTGTTTATTCTTCCGCTGCTCATACTCATTCTCATCAGCTAAGTTTAACAAACTTCTTCCGTCTGCACATTCTACGTCTGCTGATCAAGGACGTCCGATGTCTCTATCTTCGGCTGAGCAGTCAGAATGAGGAAGATGACCTATGTGTAGTAATCATTTCATCTACTCTTCAATTTAAATGTTAAAATTGGATGAAATTTTTATTACACAAAGTATAGGCTATTCACCCCCCCCTCTAGCCTATACACTGAGCAACCCTCGGACCTAACACGTTGTAATGGGAACAAGCAAATCACTGTGTTGGAATATGCATACATATATATCAGCTATTTTACAGGCATATTCCTAACAATCTCCTCCTATTTGCTTGGGGCCATTACTACAATTGACTTATACATACAGCTCTATAAAGCAGTTGTTCAATCCTTAGTAATAACATGCCAACTTATGAATAATCATTTTATATCAAGGCATGCCCTAGGTTGAGCTTGTCACGCCCCGAGTTCGGGATCCGACATTGAACCCCAACTCGATGCGCCAAAATAAAAAAAACGTACCGAAGTCCACAGAAGTGAACGAGCTACACAAGCTCAAAACCAAAACTATGCAGCGGAAAACTACAACTACATAAAACCTGAGTTTCAAAAAAAACTCAAATAACAAAACTATAACTAGAAAACCTCCACGGCTAAACACAAGCCTGAGAACGATACTAACATAATCCCAACAATAAACCTCGACGGCTAAATACAAAGCCGGAGAAACAACAATACTAAATACTCATGAGCTAACATGCTCGGAAAAATTACAATAATAAACGGCTCGACATCGAGTGTCGGCTCCAAAAATATACATCAATAAAAAGAGTTACAAAATAATGCTACCCATAAGTAAAGTTTACATAACTTTACATCAACCATCTTTCTCACTGAACTAAGAAATATAAGTATAAACAGGCTCCGAAAAGCAACTACCCAAAGATTAATCTGCCAGCACCGCAGGTCTCACCGACCTCAGCATGTCATCCTCCAATTACAATCTAAAAGAATCAACACAATAAGAGTGAGTCTACAAGACCCCGTAAGCCACTATAATGTATTGTATGCTATGAGTATGAATGCAACAGTAAACCAAAACTCTACATGTAGCTAGTCTAAGTAGCACTTTCGGCTTACCTAAGATCTCAGCCACAAACTGGCAAGTCAAGGTACTATTCTAACTTGACCTATAATCAACAAGCTATCACATGCAACTATATGACATGGCATGATGCTCACAGTAGGAATAACATGGTAATAACATTTATATACCATAATGATCATGTATCATTTTAAAAGTATACAAGTCACATGAATCACTTAGCACTTTGGTGTTCACATAAGTGCAACTTAATTAGACCACATCATGAAGGATATTATTTCACTTTCTTCCAACTTCGCCTTGCTCCTGCAATACACGAGAAAACATATGTGCCTCGATACCCGTGTACGTAGTATCGACGTCCCCGACTAATCCCATCGGGTTCAACTAGCAAGCCAAAGTCATGCGTATTGCTACAACAATGGGGCTACTTCTCAACTGTGGCCAACAGAAGAGGGTGTGTGATCTCCGGTACGGCGACTTATAGCGATTACAAAACAAATTCGTAAAGACTATAAGTCGTCCCACCTTGATTAAACAACAAATGCCAGCTGGACTCAATGCAATGCACAAGTAGATATTTACTCATCATTCTCAACAAATCATCATGTGTTCTATTGAATCACATACCAAATTGACTCAATGTGCTTGTAAATACTAAACACATAATCAATCATCAAAGTAGGATGATTGTCCTACAATCAATCATCAAAGTAGGATGATTGTCCTATCTCATACTAGAACAATCACAATATGTCCGTAATCATTTAACATATAACCAAAGCAAGAAAATAGGCAAAGTAGACCTATTGTACAACTCAACTTAGGATCTCTACAGAATCCTAAAATCACTCGATACAATGTATCACATGTATAGCATAAACTATCACATAACATTATCTTCGTGTACTATATTCATCACGAATCATTACAAGTCACTTCGTCCGAATTGGAACGATAATCACGGTATGTCATCCTATATCGTAGGAGGCTAAATAACGACCTGTAGTGATTTATACTACTCATTATTCAACTCCATAGAGTCGAATCTACACATTAATAAATCTACTACATTATTCGACGTTTGTTCATTACGTCCTATGCTACTCCACCTGAGTCAGTCACAACTAGTATATAGTTCGTATCGTGTTAATATAAATATATTATCTCATATCAACTCCACTAGAGTCATAACCTATTTTTGAAACATCAGGACGAACTGCAGTATCGTCCCTAATTAACAACATTAATCACAATACACATATTTGGTGTGTTTACCACCCATATAAATCTCGCAAGTTCATCGCGAGTAACTACTTATAAAATTCCAGCGAGTTACTAATACTCGATGTTTAACAATGACAACAATTGCAACTCAACGAGTCTCTAATTCTTGGAGACTTATAACAACGATACTTATTCAGCACTGCGAAGTCGTACCATTAAATTCACCAAATATTTCACATAAACCCAAATATTACAATTATTCCATATTTAGAAACTAGACATCTGGAAATATATTTTACCACTTTGAATCACCTCATTTGGACTTATAATCATCAAGAATCAGCCACTTAAATTCGGAACTAGTGTCCAGAATTTCCAACAGCAGATTGCTCTGCGCAGCACTAATACACGACTTAAACGAGATACTTCCTGACCTCTAAAATTTATGAAATTTTGCAGAGAACTTTCTAACATACAAAGGAATAACATATCCAAAATTCAACTAATTCCCAATTGTAGATTAGTACCAGAATTTTCCCGAAAATAGCCCAAAACAGGGACTGCAACTAACTTGAAATTTAGGAAAAAATTTAAGGGAAAAACTTTCTCTCTCTAAAATTTCTCTCTCAGCCTAGGGTTTCTTGTCACATGCATGGCGGCAGCCATGGCTGCGCCGCTGCCTCCACCAGATGATACTTCCATTCCGCACGTCATTCCCAAACCAGTTTCTTCTCCAAAATCGTATGCTTCTATCACTGCTGGCACTTCATCATCTAAAATACCTCTTTTCTCTATTCCTCCTGCCCAATACAAGGGTGAACCCTCCCTCAAGCTCTCGGAGGATATTGCAAACTCCTTAGCGCAGCCTTTTCGCTTAACTCTTATAGGAAAATTCTCACATGGTCGTCCATCGATGGAAGCTACGCGTAAACACTTTCAAACTTTTGGATTGAAGGTAGACTATTCCATCGCTCACTTGGACAACAAACACATTCTCATACGGGTTCATAATGAAGAAGATTACCAGCGTCTATGGATCAAAGACCAATGGTTTCTTGGTTGATACCCAATGCGCGTCTTTAAGTGGACTCCAGACTTCCGGCCAGACATAGAGAGTTCTATTGTTCCTGTTTGGATATCAATACCAGGGCTCCCTATACATTTGTTCCATCGCACTGTTCTTTTTGCTATTGGTGATATGCTGGGCAAAACGCTTATGACAGATCAGCCCACCGCCAACCTGACTTGCCCAAGTCTAGCCAGAATCTGTGTAGAGATTGATCTCCTTAACCCGCTTCCCAAACGAGTCTGGATCGATTGCGGATCGCAAATCCCTGGCTTCTGGCAAACTGTTGAAGTAGAAGGCCTCCCACGCTATTGTAGACATTGTCGTCGTCAAGGACACACCGAAGATGTTTGCAAAGTGAAGCATCCCACGTTGCTTGCTAAAAGTCCAACATTAACCAGAATTGAAGATCCTACAACTTCAAAGGAATCTGAAAAAACCAGCTCTGATAATCCTAAAATTACCACTAGGTGGACGCCCAAAAAAACTACAACTGTGACCAACTTGTCTGATACAGGTAATCTGGTTACCTCTACATTGAATACTATTGTTAATGATGCTCCTACTTTGATAATCTCTCCAGGGAAAACTCTTTTGAGTGATGATAATCCGGGCCCCAGCGAAGCCACACAAAATCATGAGACTAACACAGATCATATAGTTCCATCTGAAGCGCTTAAAATCTTCACTGATGCGGCTCAACCACAGCAAGTAGTGACTGAAGACGAAAATCTTTCTGGCAATCAACCATCTTCTAAGATTGTTATGTCCAATAAATTCAGCATCCTCGCTGGCATTGAAGAAGATATTGCTGAAATCCAAGAGGATTTAGTTGTTATTGAAAATCAGAATAGATGTTTTCAAGCTCATCCTGATCCTAACGCAGAGAATCTCTCTTCGGATGAGGAAAATGGCATTGAGGAAGACAGTACAGTCACGGCAAGCATAGCAGCCTTGAATCTTGACAAGATTCCGGCCTCGGCTCTATTCAAGGCCAAAATCTCTCCCGAATTACAAGGTCCAAAGGTCATATCTCTTCTACTCTTATCCATGACTTAATGCCCTTTTTGGAATATTCGTGGAATTGGTAATGATCCCTCTATTGGCCGCTTAAAACAACTCATTAAGCTTCATAAAATTACGTTTCTTGCTATTTTTGAACCCATGATTGCTGCGGATCAAATTATGAGGGTGGCTAGAAGACTGCATTTCAATTTTAGCTATTCTAATTTAAGTAGCTCTATTTGGATTTTCGTCAAAACTGCCTTCACTTGCCAAGTTCTTTTCGATGGTTCTCAACATGTTACTGTTCAAGTTAAGCACTTCTCTTGGCCTATTTCAGTGAATATTTCATGTATCTATGCTAGCCGCTCGGTGATGATAGACAGTTCTCGGATGAATTGATTGATCTCGGTGCTACTTTTGAGTCCTCTCCTTGGTTGATTGGAGGAGATTTCAACATTATTTTATCCCTGAGGAAAAATTAGGGGCTCAGTTGGGATAGAGCTGGTGCTCTTGATTTCCATTCTTGCATCGCAGCCTCGGTCTCATTGATATTGGTTTCTCGGTAGTAAATATACTTGGTGGAATTCTAGAGGTGGTGAGGCCTCTATTTTACGAGAATTGATCGAGCTTTGTGTAATATCCCTGCGTAACAATTTTTCTGACACTTCTGTAGAACATCTGTCTCGCACCTGCTCAGATCATGCCCCTTTGCTGATTCGGATTTTGAAGGACAGAATATGTCATCCATCTCCTTTTCAATTCTTGAATATATGGACTTCTCATCACTCTTTCCTCACTCTTGTGGCTGATAATTGGAACTCTTCTATTGAAGGCCGGCCAATGTTTAAGTTTGCAAAAATCTTAGTAATCGTTCGCCGTGCTTTGGTCACTTGGAACCGAAATGTTTTTGGTAACATCTTTCATCAACTTCAAAGAGCTGAAGACGATGTCAAAGATTGTGAACTCCTTTATGAGATTGATCCATCTCCTGAAAATAGAGCATCCATGTCTTTAGCTCAAGCTTCTCTTCGTCAGAAATTAAAACAGGAGGAGGATTATTGGAAGCAAAAAGCCAGGATCAAATGGCTTAAGGAGGGTGAAGGTAACACAAAGTTGTTTCATGCCTCAGTTCTTCAAACTCGTCGTAAGCTTCATATTCATTCGATCCAAGATTCTCAGGGCTCCCTCATAGATAATGAAAATGCTATTAAGCATCATGCTGTTAATTTCTTTCAATCGCAACTCCAAGCTGAAGCTACTGAAGATAATGATCTCTTAGATATTATTCCTTCTCTGGTTACTAGCGGTATGAATGCTACCCTTTCTGCATTTCCTACCTTAGAAGAAGTCAAGCAAGCAGTTTTTTCTATGGATGCCAATAGTGCAGTTGGTCCGGATGGTTTTACTGGTAAATTCTTTACTCACTGTTGGGATATTATTTGTCATGATCTTCTTTCTGCTGTTCTGTATTTTTTCTGTGGCTTCTCCTTACCTCGAAGCTGGACTAGCACATCGATTGTCATGATTCCGAAAAATGACAACCCTTTGAGCTTCAGTGAATTTCGGCCAATTAGTCTGTGCAATTTTTGCAACAAGGTTATCTCCAAGATTTTATCTGTCCGCTTGGCCCCTATTCTGCCTGCTATTATTTCAGAAAATCAAAGTGGTTTTGTTAAAGGGCGTCTCATTCAGGATAATATTCTTTTGGCTCAGGAGCTTATGACCCACTTGGATAAGAAAATTTTGGGCTCTAATATCATTATTAAGTTGGATATGTCGAAAGCTTTCGACAGGGTCTCTTGGCACTTTCTCATCAAAGTTCTTCGAAAATTTGGATTTTCTGAATTCTTCATTGACATGATATGGCGCATCATTTCTAATAACTGGTTTTCTGTTTTGGTAAATGGGGCTTCTACGGGATTTTTCCATTCTACTCGTGGTTTGCGGCAAGGGGATCCTCTTTCTCCTAGTTTGTTTATCATTGCAGCTGAAGTCCTCAGCCGAAGTCTTAATGCTATGCACATCTCTCACTCTCAAGTTGCCTTCTCCTCTGCAAGTGGTTGCCCTATTATTTCTCATTTGGCATTTGCAGATGATATTATTATTTTTTGTAATGGTCGCCAGCATTCTCTTGATCGTCATAAACAGCTTCTTTCCAAATATGCGGATTGTTCTGGTCAACAGATTAACATCTCAAAAAGTAGCTTCTATGTCTCTTCTTCTTTGGCAGGCCCTCGATTGCGCTCTATATCTTCAACTTTGGGGTTTCATCGTAAGGATCTTCCTATTATCTATTTGGGCTGCCCGCTTTTCACTGGTAGAAAACTCAAACGGTATTTCGACCCTCTCCTTCTTAAACTTCGGAATCGTATTGATACTTGGATTGGTAAGTTTCTTTCTCATGTCGGTCGGGTAACTTTGATTAATCATGTTCTTCACTCTATCACTTCATACCAATTGGCTGCTCTTGCTCCTCTAAAGTCTATTATCCATAGTCTGGAAATGATCTTCTCTAATTTCTTTTGGGGCCAAAGTGATGGCCGTAATAAGGCTCATTGGATTGCTTGGGCTAAATGTTGCTTACCGGCTTTAGAAGGCCACTACAACAAAAATGAGTTTTAACAACGTTTTTTGCACAACGTTTTTTAAAAAACGTTGTTAAAAAGCCACTTTAGACAACGTTTTTTAAAAAACGTTGTTAAAATGACACTTTAGACAACGTTTTTTAAAAAACGTTGTTAAAAGGGCACTTTAGACAACGTTTTTTAAAAAACGTTGTCTAAAATAAAACTTTAGATAACGTTTTTTAAAAAACGTTGTTAAAAGGGAACTTTAGACAACGTTTTTTAATAAACGTTGTCTAAAGTTTTATTTTAGACAACGTTTTTTAAAAAACGTTGTGTAAAAATTGACTTTTAACAACGTTTTTAAAAACGTTGTTAAAAGTCAATTTTACACAACGTTTTAAAAACGTTGTCTAAAATTATCTTTTAACAACGTTTATTTTGTAAACGTTGTAGAAAATAATGTTTAAACAACCTCTGATTTTCCCTCTCCCGCCTCGTAGCCCTTATGCGCGGTTTGCTTAAATTTTAAAACCCAAGTCAAAAATCCCCAAATCCTTCATCGCTCCCTCTCTCTAAACGTAACCAAAAAATTCCCTTGCTCTTCTCAAGAAAATCCTCTCTCCGCACGTGAATGCCGCATCCCTCTCTCGAAAAACTACAACGCAAACAACGGCAAACTCGCAATCCCTGTAGTTCAATCTTCGCAATACCCTAATTTCGGAATTTAGGGTATTGTAGTTCACTGTTCGCAATCCCTGTCTTAACCCGATATAGTTAGACTTGCTAAATCAACGGCAAACTCGTCGTGTACGTTCTCTATCTCCCTGCTTGTGAGAATAGGACGGCATCTAGAGGCGTCATTGTGCCGGAGCTTATATTGCGAGAATGCAAAATCCGGCAATAACGCCGAGCTTGGGGTCGGAGATACCCTCATTTCCCATCTGCAAATCTCGCCCATGAGGTAATTCTGCGACTCATAGTACTCATCAATTCCTCTCAGTCTTGTTCTTGATTAGAGTTTTGGGAGATTTAGAGATTCAAACCTTCCTCTCTTCTACCTCCGGGTTTCACTGATTTAGTGTAGTAATTTTAAATATTTTTTCCATCAAATCTTAATTTCGAAAAATTTTCAATCTCAATTTTTCAATTTTTGTTATCTCAGTTCTTATTATTTATTTTTAGGCCAATTTTACACTTCCAATTTTGTGGATTTGTTTTTGCTGCAAGTATATACCCATACTAATTAGTATACTGATAATAATTTTGAGTTTTATACATAAATAGTAATGAACTAATTTTATTTTTCATTGATTTGCAATCAATTTTTAATCCGTTACTTATTCACTTTTCCAGATTTTTTAATTTCTATATATGTATGTTGATTTATAGAAGAGTTTGAAGCTGACATCAAATGAGCTGTAAATTGAATATAGATCCCAGATCATGATGATAAGGATGTAAACGATTGAATGTGTAGTGCTCTGCATATAAATTTGGTTGCAGTGTTGAAGTTGTCAGATCATGATGATAAGGGGTTTGGGTTTATTTGTTTGATCATGTGGTCTTTTTGGTAATTAGCTTGATTGTCGTTGTTCTTAATTAGTTCCTTCTGTTGTTGTTAGGTTTAGTAATTCATTTTGATGTGGATTAAGATTTTCTCCGCGGAATTGTTGATGGATTGATGAATTTTGGGGCAGCATCCATGATTTCATGTTTTTTTTTTTCCTTTTTTTTGGTGGGGGGAGGGGTTCAATGTTTGACTGGATAGGGTAATTCTTCAAACTATTAGGATAAGAATCCAGTTAAAGAAATTGGTTTTGATGGAATATTTGGATCTCGTTGTCGCGAGTTTGCATAGTGGTTTAGAATGAAGACCATATGTTGTCTCTTATCCTGATCTACTTCATTACGTAGCTCTCTTGTATTCTCATTAAGGAGCATGTAAACAGGTAATTCTTGGGAGTCAAGATGGTTCTCTTCAACTTTGGAACATTAGCACAAAGAAAAACTTTTTGAGTTCAAAGGTGGAAATCCTCTATTTGTCGTTTTGTTTCTTCACCGGCACTAGATGTCATTGCGGTTGGCTGTCTGATGGAAAGATTCATGTTCACAATGTTCGTTATGATGAAGAAATAGTTACATTTAGTCATTCTACTCGAGGTGTTTGTGACTTCCCTATCTTTCGAACGGTAAGAACTTGGGATTCGTGTAGGTGCCATTTTTGGTTATGTTGATGCGTTTCATGTCGGTTAGATGATGTGGAGCTCGCTTGTTCTTCTTGTCTATCTTTCCTTTCGTACGCCGCTTTTCTTACTCGTGTGGATGTGATCATGGCGAGTTTTACTTCACGATTTTTTTTCATGTATTTAATTTAAGTTTCTAGTACTATGTGTTCTGGGATCGACGGCGTTATGCTGGAAATTGGTTCTAACAAGTGCCGCTTAGTGATTTCATTGTAGTTTGAAACTTGAATTGTTGTATGAAAGGACATGTATATGAACATGTGGCCCTTTAAAAAATATTTCCGTTGACTTTATGTCGGATAGAAAATTATGAGGTGGCGAAACTAGTGGGAAGTCTTGTCTTCTTTCACTTTCATGGGCTTCTTCAGCTGCTTCCAGGCTGTAAGGTTGTAACCTCCCACCTCAATCTTGTCCTCCTTTTCATTTGGGCCTGGCTATCGAGAGTTCTTTCAAGTGAAATGCTAAGTAGGCAATGCTTATGTTTAGTTTTCATTGATGAAGAGAGTGCATTCTTCCAATGGATCTTTATGATTGAATTTCTGTTTTTGATGCTTTCAGTTTGAATTTGTTGAGCTACTTTGCAGTTTGCACTTATTATCTTTATTTGCGATGCAATTTTAGATGGACAACCCCTTCTGGCATCTGGATGATCATCTGGTGTCATAAACATATGGAATCTCGAGAAGAGACGGCTTTAGTCTGTCATCAAAGATGCTCATGATAGTACTGTAATTTCGTTGC
This sequence comes from Platycodon grandiflorus, assembly GCA_016624345.1. Taxonomy (NCBI): domain Eukaryota; kingdom Viridiplantae; phylum Streptophyta; class Magnoliopsida; order Asterales; family Campanulaceae; genus Platycodon; species Platycodon grandiflorus. The sequence continues at coordinate 46,402,828 of CM028367.1, read as the reverse complement.
ACTTCTTTGCTAATGAACCTGTGCTCATGAGTTCATCTGCAGATAACTCTATAAAGGTAAAACTAGCCTTACTTGCCCATTTAGATTGAATGTATGATGTATGCCCTAGGCAGAATATTGTGAAAATGAATTTGGTTGAGTAAGCAGAAGGCGGATTTCTTTTTGGTCTGGAAGTATTATCTTTCTTGATTGGAAACATATTTAACGCAATTTCACGTCTAGATGAAAAAACAAACTATGTTAAATATTTTTATCCTTGAGGTTCCTGATGGATGTGTTCAGAATGAAGCAGCAGCTGAATATGGAGCACCGGTGGAACATGCAGCTTGAAAATGATGAAAATGCAATTGCGAAAAATGCAGCGAGCAGCTTGCAAAAAATGCAACAGTTTTCTTTGGACCTCTTACTTAACTTTGGCACATTTAGTTACAATTTTTGACTCACTTCTGAAAATTGGTTGGGCCGAAATCAGCGGAGCAGAATTTGGCTATCTAGTCCGCTTCTACATCCAGTTTTGGGTCCGTGCGTGCTAACAATTGAGTAAAGGTTTTTCTGTTTTCTTTTTCTCTGGAACCATTGAAATGGGACAGCATATGTACGTGGTGTCCTGCTTTGATAGATTTATTTTGAGTTGGGAGAGAATTTTCATTAAGATAAGTAATGGTTGTCCACAATTCCTTTGTTATGGATTGCTAGTGGCATTGCTTTGTACGCATTCCTATTTATTTGTTTTCGATTAAGTAGCTGACTTTTATCATTCTTGGCAGCTCAGTTTTGGAAGAGGAGGAAGAGCGTGGAGTTGCACATATAGTTGAGCATCTTGCATTCAGTGCCACTAAGAAATATACAAATCATGATCTTGTCAAAATACTTGAAAGTATTGGGGCGGAATTTGGTGCTTGCCAAAATGCAGTGACATCTGCTGATGAAATTGTTTATGAGGTGTTTGTTCCGGTTGACAAGCCTGAACTGTTAACTTAGGCCATTTCAGTCCAGGCAGAATTTAGTTTAGAGGTATGGGTAAACTTCCTTAACGGATTAGACATTATTTGGCTGTATGTATTTTGCTTATCATTTTACCTTTGTACAGATTCGAGTGTCAGGAGAGAATTTGGAAAAAGAAAGAGGTGCCGTTATGGAAGAGTTCAGAGGAAATAGGAACGCCAATGGGAGGATGCAGGATGCTCATTGGCTTCTGATGATGGAAGGGTCCAAGGTCTAGTGTTTAGTTAGCCATTTGGGCAATACTGGAATCTTTGCCCCTCTATAATTATGATTCTTCTTTGTATGCTCTAACTGTAAATGTGTCTTGGTTTAAATGCTGAATTCATAGCTTTATCTGAGTTATCACTTTGGCTTTATGTATTTTGAAAGCCTCATATGCTGATTGCAGTATGCTGAGTGTTTGCCCATAGGATTGGAGAAGGTCGAATTTGGCCGGTGTAGGTGCAGGAACAAAACGGGAACTTGCATGATTGCTTTTGTAATTTGTTTAAAAAAAAAAAATAGCTATTACAACGTTTTAAAAAAAAATGTTGTCTTAGACCTTTTACAACGTTTTTAAAAAAATGTTGTCTTAGACCTTTTACAACGTTTTTCAGAAAAACGTTGTCTTAGACCTTTTACAACATTTTTCAGAAAACGTTGTCTTAGACCTTTTACAACGTTTTAAAAACGTTGTCTTAGACCTAAGACAACGTTTTAAAAACGTTGTCGTAGGTCAAAGACAACATTTTTTAAAAACGTTGTCTTTGATCTAAGACAACGTTTTGGTCTAAGACAACGTTTTAAAAACGTTGTCTTAGATCAAAGACAACGTTTTTAAAACGTTGTCTAAAACTGGACCCTACGACAACGTTGGATTAGACAACGTTTTCAAAAACGTTGTCTTTTGTCTATTACAACGTTTTAAAAACGTTGTTAAAAGTCATTTTTGTTGTAGTGGGCGGAGTTGGCATTCGTTCCTTGAAGGATATATCAAGAGCTTATTCTGCTCAATCTTGGTGGCGTCTTCGCACTCAAGATTCTTTATGGGCTGTTTTTATGAAAGCAAAATATTGCTCGCGTTCTCACCCTTGCCTTGTTAATATTCGCGGCTCTATTTCTTGGATGCGCATGCTTGAGGTTAGGCCTATAGTGGAACAAAATCTCTGCTGGTTAGTGGGAAAAGGATCCAGCTATCCTTGGTTTGATCGCTGGCTCGCAGATGGCTTGCTCTCCAAACCGCACGGCTGTGAACTTATACACATCCGAGATCTGTTTGATAATTCTTCCACACTTTCTCCTGCTGCTGCTGCGGTTCTGCCTGAGGCCGATGTTGCTCGCATTCAATCCAGCTTGGTTTATATTTCTGATTCTCCGGACACCCCTTGCTGGACTGCTTCTTCATCGGGAAAATTCACAGTCTCTTCGGCCTGGCAGCAGCTCCGTGACCACCATCCACAGCTTCTCTCGGCGAAATACACTTGGCATAAATGTATCCCTAAGCAAATAAGTATTTTTCTATGGCGTCTTTTACAGCACCGTCTTCCTTTAGATGAAAGTCTTCGTCGTAAGGGTATTCATCTTGCCTCAAGATGTCATTGTTGCTCCTCAGGTTTCTCTGAAACTTTTTTGCATGTCTTCCTTTCTAGAGACACTGCCTCGGAGGTTTGGCATTTCTTCAACATGAAATATGGCATCTTTTTCAGTCCTATTTCTATATCTCAAACTTGCTTTGCTTGGTGGTGGCATTCGAAAGCTTCTTCTAATATTATTACTATTCCGGCTATTATTCTTTGGCATCTTTGGAAGAATAGGAACCGTTGGCTTTTCGACGGTCATGGTTTCTCAAGCGATCATATCATTCGAGATATTACTCACCATTTGGATCAACTTAACTCTGCTTTGGGGATTTCCACTCTGAAACCTAAAAGATCTTCCTAACTTGTGAGATGGATTAAACCGCCTCTCTCATTCCTTAAGCTCAACACGGATGGCGCCTCTAAAGGTAATCCTGGTATTGCAAGTGGAGGTGGTATTATTCGGGATTCTTCTGGCCATTTAATCCATGCTTTTGCGTCCTTTTATGGCACTTCTACGAATACTTTTGCTGAAGCTAAAGCCCTCCTCCAAGGCATGATTTGGCTTCGAGACTTTGGCCATCTCAATGCTATAATCAAAATGGATTCCAGGATTCTCTTTGATTGTGTCTCTCAAGAATCTAAACCTCCATGGTCTTGCTGGAGTATTATTCATCGCATTTTTGCTATCAAACGATCGGCCTCTTTCCAATTTCGTCATTGTTACAGGCAGGCGAATAGTGTTGCTGACAAATTAGCCAACTTGGGATGTGAAAAGCAAGCAGACTTTAATTTTTCATCTATCAGAGATCTTCCTTCAGTCATTCGGGGTACGGTTTTATTAGACATCCAAGAAACTCCTTACATTCGGCATTAGTTTTTTGTTTCTTGATAGATTTTAGATTATTTATCTCTCTTTGTATTTCCTTTTCGAGGTCAGGCTCCTCTGTCCTCCCGGTTTATAAGGGCCAGGCTGGTTGTCCCCTTCAAGTTTGTATGTTTTCTTTTTTAATATCAATAAAATCTAGCAGGATGTCGTCCCTGTTTCCTTAAAAAAAAAAAAAAAAAAAAAACTAACTTGAAATTTATGTATTTCTCCTTCGAACTTGTAACAAACAATTCACCAAATATTCTACGCATGTACAAATATTATGAATCTTATATACCCATAAACTAGACATTCCAAATTACAATTTACCATTTTAAATCAGTCCATTTGGACTTATATTCATCCACATGCAACCACATAAAGATTGAACTACAACTCAGATTTTCTAGCAACGATTCATTCTGCGCAGCGATATTACGAGACCCATTTGAGGTACTTCCCTATATCAAAACTCAATGAAAATTTACAGGATACTACACAACATATCAATGTAAAACATATCCAAAAATCATGCAATTCTCATGGACGGATTTTTCCCAGAAAATTCAACAACATGCCTTAAAACTGTGACAAATCTGATTTTTATAAACTAAGCATTTGCTTCCAAAAATTATCATGTCTTCTCCCAATTATATTTGCAACCTCAAACAACAACATTATATATCATAACATCATTTAGAGCAACTAATCACATGTTTCTTCCAAGGATTTAACACAATAATGATCAACTAATACCACCTACATGCTCTACTCTTCCATTTCATCTTATAATCAAACAAAACATTATAGTTACTTACCTCTTAATGAAATCAAACCATGGAAATCAACATGCAACTAGTGTATAATCTTCCTCTAGTCAAGAGCTTCGCAACAGTGAAGACGGATCGTCGATCGGACTCCGGATGCTCAAGATATCACACTTTTCTCACTCTAGAATACTTTTACTCTCTCTCTAGTCTCTCTCTCTAACTCACGGTTGAACATGGTGAAATGGGGAAAGAAGTGAGGTCTCTCCTCACTTAACAAGGAGAGAGTAAGTCTGATTTTTGGTGTCTCCACTTGGTCAATTAAAAAATTACAAAATTGGTCAAATTGTCAACTAATTAAAACATTGGTCAAATGCTAGATTAAAATTCTGAAATTTTGGGTCAACTTTAAAGACATGCCTGAGATTATCTACACATTTAAAAATTACAAATAATATATGGTTTGAAAGCTCTTTAAGTCTAATTTACACAGAATCAAACGGTTTACAACTCCGAATTTTCTACACAAATCTATGACCAAATTACTACAAGGAGTTCGGATGGACAGAATTTCGAGTTTAAGCATGTATCTATGCTTTTATGTGTATCTTTTTCTATCTTAAGGTTAAAACACACTCAAAACTCAACCTAATCATCTCGTATTGATGCACGAATGACAAAGAACTCAAGACTCAAACATACCCGAAGTTAAACACACGAAACAACACTCGAATTGACCCGACATACGAGTGAACCAAGAAAGGAGTAGGATCGGGGTATTACATCCTCTCCCCCTTAAAAGAATTCGACCGCGAATTCATAAATTGGACATCTACGGTGAATACATATCTTACAACAAGACTTTACCAAAATATTCACCAAGGAAACTGCCATCAATAGCGAGTTAAAGATTAATGGACAAAATGAATCATTTTGAATTAGAAATCAGTGATCTCATTAAGGCTCGCACACAATATTCCTCAAACAGGTATAATTTTGTGACATAAGAAATCTCTATGTTATTGCGAGACTAACTACCGTCTCTAGTCAAGTTCACATTTAAAATACATCTTAGAGAGTCATACTAACTCCTCCCATATACATTCCAACGCCACGCTACCACAGCGCAAAACTCATTTCCAACTATCCGTGGTACATTATTCAATAAATAGCCACAGAAAAATCCCGCGATCAACTAGGTCCAGGTTTATACAATCCTTAGGTCCACATGATTATTCGACGTCATTCTCATCGTCAAGGAAACGGTTTCACACCAATGGTACCACAACAAAAGTCACGCGAGTCATACGGACTCTACCGTAAATAACGACATCACCGGCGAAATCATAGATCGACGCAATAAGGATAAACAAAACCACAAGGTAACATACTTGTCTTGCGAATACTCACATCGATAAGTCACACAGTCAAAATAAACAATAACAAGAGTCTAAGGCTCTAAACACGTCTAGCATGAACGTAGGGTCCTAAAGACACCCACTTCAACATGCCAACTGGCATATGCACAAGATTATACGATCCATCTGTATCGTACAATCTATAAAGTCCGACTAAATTAATACATTGTATTCATTCTACGATGTATACTACACCGCAATAATAACCAAATGCTCACCCACCGGGGTGGCCAACTCAAACTCAAAACTTTCCAAATTCAGACTAACATACTACGCACGTGACAAACTACTAGTCACAAATGGCTAATCACAAGCTTACAACAATTCATGTTCAACCGAGCACGATGACTCATACAAACATCGATACATATCCAACCGTTACATAATGAACGATACACGATCCACACAAGATGCACAAACATATTCAAGCGCATCAATCCCATTTACTTGTCCATTCCATTTGTCATAGGGTTAGGCAATTTCTATCTAACATGCTATCAACTTAGTCTCGACAAATATCTCTTGACAACCAAATCAGGGGCCCTTCTGAAGTGGCTTCAAAAGCTTCCGTCGTAGGGCGTTAGGGACAGGTGATACAAATATGCCCTTTAGAATCGGTCTCATGCACATAAGTAGCAATTACAAGCAAATGTATCTAAATGTAACATATCTCTCTAGTATGTACAAGTTTCGCATTCCATGATATGATATGCATGAATGAAGTGTCTAATTTAGTACGGACTCTAGATCTCGCACTAACGTAACTCGACAGTCACATTAACTAGTAGAGAACTCGTGACCCAAATTCTAGGGTCTTTAACATATTACAATTCCTTAGTCCCCACTCTCGTGAGCGTAAGGACCCAACAATTCCAGTCCTACTTGGACTATCTCCACAATTTACCAACATCCAATATACACTTAAACCCAAACACTCAACGTTAATCGCACAACCCAATACCCAAATCACCTAAGCCGAGGATCCTATCCTGGCGAATAGCTAACCTAAGCTCTGATACCAACTGTGACGCCCCGAGTTCGGGATCCGACATTGAACCCCAACTCGATGCGCCAAAATAAAAAAACGTACCGAAGTCCACAGAAGTGAACGAGCTACACAAGCTCAAAACCAAAACTATGCAGCGGAAAACCACAACTAAATAAAACCTGAGTTTCAAAAAAAACTCAAATAACAAAACTATAACTAGAAAACCTCCACGGCTAAACACAAGCCTGAGAACGATACTAACATAATCCCAACAATAAACCTCGACGGCTAAATACAAAGCCGGAGAAACAACAACACTAAATACTCACGAGCTAACATGCTCGGAAAAATTACAATAATAAACGGCTCGACATCGAGTGTCGGCTCCAAAAATATACATCAATAAAAAGAGTTACAAAATAATGCTACCCATAAGTAAAGTTTACATAACTTTACATCAACCATCTTTCTCACTGAACTAAGAAATATAAGTATAAACAGGCTCCGAAAAGCAACTACCCAAAGATTAATCTGCCAGCACCGCAGGTCTCACCGACCTCAGCATGTCATCCTCCAATTACAATCTAAAAGAATCAACACAATAAGAGTGAGTCTACAAGACCCCGTAAGCCACTATAATGTATTGTATGCTATGAGTATGAATGCAACAGTAAACCAAAACTCTACATGTAGCTAGTCTAAGTAGCACTTCCGGCTTACCTAAGATCTCAGCCACAAACTGGCAAGTCAAAGTACTATTCTAACTTGACCTATAATCAACAAGCTATCACATGCAACTATATGACATGGCATGATGCTCACAGTAGGAATAACATGGTAATAACATTTATATACCATAATGATCATGTATCATATTAAAAGTATACAAGTCACATGAATCACTTAGCACTTTGGTGTTCACATAAGTGCAACTTAATTAGACCACATCATGAAGGATATTATTTCACTTTCTTCCAACTTCGCCTTGCTCCTGCAATACACGAGAAAACATATGTGCCTCGATACCCGTGTACGTAGTATCGACATCCCCGACTAATCCCATCGGGTTCAACTAGCAAGCCAAAGTCATGCGTATTGCTACAACAATGGGGCTACTTCTCAACTGTGGCCAACAGAAGAGGGTGTGTGATCTTCGGTACGGCGACTTATAGCGATTACAAAACAAATTCGTAAAGACTATAAGTCGTCCCAGCTTGATTAAACAACAAATGCCAGCTGGACTCAATGCAATGCACAAGTAGATATTTACTCATCATTCTCAACAAATCATCATGTGTTCTATTGAATCACATACCAAATTGACTCAATGTGCTTGTAAATACTAAACACATAATCAATCATCAAAGTAGGATGATTGTCCTACAATCAATCATCAAAGTAGGATGATTGTCCTATCTCATACTAGAACAATCACAATATGTCCGTAATCATTTAACATATAACCAAAGCAAGAAAATAGGCAAAGTAGACCTATTGTACAACTCAACTTAGGATCTCTACAGAATCCTAAAATCACTCGATACAATGTATCACATGTATAGCATAAACTATAACATAACATTATCTTCGTGTACTATATTCATCACGACTCATTACAAGTCACTTCGTCCGAATTGGAACGATAATCACGGTATGTCATCCTATATCGTAGGAGGCTAAATAACGACCTGTAGTGATTTATACTACTCATTATTCAACTCCATAGAGTCGAATCTACACATTAATAAATCTACTACATTATTCGACATTTGTTCATTACGTCCTATGCTACTCCACCTGAGTCAGTCACAACTAGTATATAGTTCGTATCGTGTTAATATAAATATATTATCTCATATCAACTCCACTAGAGTCATAACCTATTTTTGAAACATCGGGACGAACTGCAGTATCGTCCCTAATTAACAACATTAATCACAATACCCATATTTGGTGTGTTTACCACCCATATAAATCTCGCAAGTTCATCGCGAGTAACTACTTACAAAATTCCAGCGAGTTACTAATACTCGATGTTTAACAATGACAACAATTGCAACTCAACGAGTCTCTAATTCTTGGAGACTTATAACAACGATACTTATTCAGCACTGCGCAGTCGTACCATTAAATTCACCAAATATTCCACATAAACCCAAATATTACAATTATTCCATATTTAGAAACTAGACATCTGGAAATATATTTTACCACTTTGAATCACCTCATTTGGACTTATAATCATCAAGAATCAGCCACTTAAATTCGGAACTAGTGTCCAGAATTTCCAACAGCAGATTGCTCTGCGCAGCACTAATACACGACTTAAACGAGATACTTCCCGACCTCTAAAATTTATGAAATTTTGCAGAGAACTTTCTAACATACAAAGGAATAACATATCCAAAATTCAACTAATTCTCAATTGTAGATTAGTACCAGAATTTTCCCGAAAATAGCCCAAAACAGGGACTGCAACTAACTTGAAATTTATGTATTTCTCCTTCTAACTTGTAACAAACAATTCACCAAATATTCTACGCATGTAAAAATATTATGAATCTTATATACCCATAAACTAGACATTCCAAATTACAATTTACCATTTTAAATCAGTCCATTTGGACTTATATTCATCCACATGCAACCACATAAAGATTGAACTACAACTCAGATTTTCTAGCAACGATTCATTCTGCGCAGCGATATTACGAGACCCATTTGAGGTACTTCCCTATATCAAAACTCAATGAAAATTTACAAGATACTACACAACATATCAATGTAAAACATATCCCAAAATCATGCAATTCTCATGGACGGATTTTTCCCAGAAAATTCAACAACATGCCTTAAAACTGTGACAAATCTGATTTTTATAAACTAAGCATTTGCTTCCAAAAATTATCATGTCTTCTCCCAATTATATTTGCAACCTCAAACAACAACATAATATATCATAAAATCATTTAGAGCAACTAATCACATGTTTCTTCCAAGGATTTAACACAATAATGATCAACTAATACCACCTACATGCTCTACTCTTCCATTTCATCTTATAATCAAACAAAACATTATAGTTACTTACCTCTTAATGAAATCAAACCATGTAAATCAACATGCAACCAGTGTATAATCTTCCTCTAGTCAAGAGCTTCGCAACAGTGAAGACGGATCGTCGATCGGACTCCGGATGCTCAAGATATCACACTTTTCTCACTCTAGAATACTTTTACTCTCTCTCTAGTCTCTCTCTCTAACTCACGGTTGAACATGGTGAAATGGGGAAAGAAGTGAGGTCTCTCCTCACTTAACAAGGAGAGAGTAAGTCTGATTTTTGGTGTCTCCACTTGGTCAATTAAAAAATTACAAAATTGGTCAAATTGTCAACTAATTAAAACATTGGTCAAATGCTAGATTAAAATTCTGAAATTTTGGGTCAACTTTAAAGACATGCCTGAGATTATCTACACATTTAAAAATTACAAATAATATATGGTTGGAAAGCTCTTTGAGTCTAGTTTACACAGAATCAAACGGTTTACAAATCCGAATTTTCTACACAAATCTATGACCAAATTACTACAAGGTGTTCGGATGGACAGAATTTCGAGTTTAAGCATGTATCTATGCTTTTGTGTGTATCTTTTTCTATCTTAAGGTTAAAACATACTCAAAACTCAACCTAATCATCTCGTATTGATGCACGAATGACAAAGAACTCAAGACTCAAACATACCCGAAGTTAAACACACGAAACAACACTCGAATTGACCCGACATACGAGTGAACCAAGAAAGGAGTAGGATCGGGGTATTACAGAACTTACAAGCGATAGCGTATGTATAGTCACCTATTGCTAAGTATTTACAGACTCGATAAATGAAGGTACAAATACGAAGCAATAACTAAAGATAGTTTTAGGCAATTATGAGATATAATTGATAATTTATGCCATAAAGATGTTTTTCTTGCAATGTAATGAATATGAACTGTAGTAATTTTGAGCAAGAAAGTGTTCTGAATCAGCATAAGAGTTTTGAATCAGCATACTTAATCGAATTGATTAAGTATTAGATAATTTTTAAAGGTAGTGAAGAAATGATGCTGATAATATAAAAGTTACAAAGGTAGTCATTAGTCGGACAGTGAAGAATGTCATGTTGTTCAGTCGTATACGGAGTGTAAGATATTTTCTTTATATAGAACTCTCCTCCTATTTGTATATGTCTGTTATGTCAAGCTTTCCTTCTTAAGTCGTATATGTTGAGTTTTATATAAACTCTCCTCCTATATTCTTGATCACAAACTCTCTCCTCTTCTTTCTACTTTTCTGTATGTATATATCAATCTCTCCTTCTTAATGTCAATTTATGTTGAATAGTTACTTTTCTGCACTTTTCCAATCTTTCCTCCTTAATGGTCAGATGATCTCTCTTTGTATAAACTCTCCTCCTATATTCTTGATCATAAACTCTCTCCTCTTCTTTCTACTTTTCTGTACTTTGCCTATATGTGCAGTTTCACAATCTCTCTCCTCCTTAATTTTACAGTCTTTTTACTTTTCTGTATCACTCCACCTTAATGGTCTTTCTTCTTTTCTGTTTGTATATGTCAATTTTACAATCTCTCTCCTCCTTAATGGTCACAAGCTAGAGTTTTCTGTGATGGTTACAAAGTAAAATATCGATTAGCACAAGCTAGAATTTTACAAACTCTCTCCTCCTTGATAGATTTAAATCTTCTTTGTTGGGGATAGGACAAGTCATAAGGAATGACTAGGTCAACTCATAAGGTATGAATTGCAGTTATGACATGCAGAGGGGATGGACTTTTATCCTTATTGGTCACAATGGGTGTGACATAAACACTCTTAAAAAAAATATGTATGTTTGATACTAATATACAAAATATATGTCAATTTTGTATAAATTCTTCTCCTTAATGAGAAAAATATCATTTGTCAAAGTGTCACTAGCCAAAATGACCTTTTTCGGTATGTATAAGGTATACATTTCAGAATGTCGCTGAGGGACAAAGTAATACATTTGTCGTAACAAAACATTTAGAAGAGTAATATTCGTCCTGTATTTTGAATCATTTTTAGTATAAGAATGAACCATTTTTAGTAATAAGTTATGGTTCAAGGCCATATAGGATATACTAATATCAAATGTAGGAAGTAAGGTGTGCAAGCAAGTTGTAAAGTGAGGAATTTTGTTCCATTGTTTGTAAAGAGATTTTACAAGAAAGTAAGTGTAATAGGACGAGTCACAAAGATTTAATCGGTCAATTCATAAATTATGAAGAGCAGAAGAACTTTCTTTATACATATATGGATGAGACATATATAGGACAATGTTATTGAGAAATATGTCAACATTGATCGGATGCATGAGACATACATCTAAGAATAATATGTAGAGCATTTTACTTTCTTTAATGAATAGAACAATTGTTAAAGTCAGAATGTTGTTTCCTTAAGAGTACATGCATATTAAAGGTCTTATGCAAGAATGTTTATGTTCATAATAAAAATGGATGGTAAGCATGAAAGATTATGTAATAGGACAAATTACAATAAGTGACACAAAATGAAATAGAAAATATAACGTAAAAGAAATATATTACAAAGATAACAGTTAGATATCAAAAGAGTTTGTTTAACAAAACAGAGACAAGCTAGATATCCTAATGAAGCAGAGTATGGGATGAAGGTCTACTGTCCTAAACGTAAGGAACATTAACCGCTGGGTTTGGCGTAGAATTTGCATTTGTGAGCTCCTCCTGAATCTAAGATTGCTCGAGTTGAGCATTTGATGAAACAGAAGATGGATTTGAAGTAGGAGTTGGGAGAGTGTCAGGCGCTGTAGTTGAGGCAAGATTTCTTGAGGGAATCCAGGGTATGAAGTTTGACACATCGTTTCTGGGGGGTCTCGCAGACGATTTCTTATACGATGACTGATTCGACGAGGTCGTTGAATCACTGGTGGAGGAGTGGCTAGATGAACCATCATTAGTAGTCGCCATTCAGTGTGGGAAATGGGTCGAAGAGGTGAACTGGGAAAATTTGGTGAACACATAATGCTGGTGACTTAGTCTGTAATGGTGAAGAAAATTCGGGATAGGAGATGAAGAAACGCTGAAGGAAGAAGAATGATATTGAGGGATGTTTGAGGGTATAGTATTAAAAGACTATTAGCACGTCTTTCGAAGATTTGAGAAGACGAAGAGATTTCTTGGTTAGAGAAATTGATGAGACGTATTGGAGGCTTAAGAGTGAGAACGCATTTAATGACATAGCAATGATGTCCTGTAACTGAGTTATGGTTATGCCATTGTGCAGAGAGTGGTTATAGCAATGATTTAGGCAGTCTAGAGATAATGAGTATATTGTATTTTAAACGAGATGTTTAAATTCTCATTTAATCAAATTAATTGATTTGCCTAGAATGGGACAAGACTGGTTATAATTGCTGAGTTGATGTTTGAATATTTTGTCTTGAGCTATATGCCACTTTGAGTGTTGTAATTTTTCATAGAAATTTGTTTGGTACTAGCTGACACCAATTATTAGGAAGAATATTAATATGTTAATATGTTATAAATTGTTTAGAAAGACATTTGAACATCAATGGATTTGGATTTAGAGTATTATCTTTGACGAACAATATGCATTGAGTTTAGGTTAAGTCTTTATACCAATTGAAATCTTATATATGTAAATATGGAGAATTGGTTGGGATCTCAAGGATTGAGGATTTTATCAGCAGTTAGTGTTGGGTATCTACTGAAGTAAGAACTGCTGATAAGAGGGTTGTCTGATGTTTTTCCTTGAAAGAGATTTGACTGATTTTTTGGGATATTTGATGAGTTTGTTAAGTTATAGATTCAATATCCTAATTGATTTAGTGAAGTGTTTTAGCAGATGATAAAATTTATGAGAAGCAAAGATCTACTAATAATACGAATTCATAAGAACACTTCTTAGAACTTTGAAAGGAGAAGTCAGACAAGTGAGATATTGAACGCGTACCTGAAGTGATGTCCGAGCTTCTTTCTTTGTAATAGGTCATGCATGTTATTCCTTTGCAGAGAAAGGATTTTGCTAAAGAGAATTTTCCTACTGACATGTTCTTGAAGTCTAAAGAGAGTGAGGTATAGAATATATACAACAGGGGTTATATCAGCCATTCACTCTGAGGAAGGACTAGTTTTTGAAAACTGCTTGTCTTCCTTTGGATCCTAGAATTTTTAGCTATTTCCTGAGATAGGTCAAGTTACTAAAAGTTTTCCATTAGTCCTTTTTGAAAGATAAGCATGTGATAAAGTATAACAGAGTGTTTTGAATTCAGTTTGTTTGCTAATTAGTTGTTAGTCATGATGATAACAATTATTATGTATAGATATACCAATTGTAAGTTCATTTATGAAGAACAACTAACCTTGCCTTTATTATTACAATCTCAAAGGTCACACAAGATTTTGTAGTTTTCATGACTAAGAATACAAATTGCTGTTGGATTGACAAAACAGACAATTTGGTTCAAAGTAGTTTTACTAGTAATCTTGTGGGTTGAACAGTAGGGTCAGAGATTATGTAATAATTATGCAGTTTTCTTTACTAGAAGGTGGGATATAGACATAATAAGTCATCCTTTAAGTAACTGCAGTCTACCTATATTGAACGATTAAGGTGTTCGGTAGATCTTGAATTTGATCATGGTGAGATGATCTAATTCATAAGGGCAATTATCAGAATGGTTAAAGAAAAGAGTTAAACTTTAGTAATAGACCAGAACTCAATATAGCAGATTTTATAGGACGGGTTTGCTGATGGGGTTTTAGTAGAGTTTGTGTAAGAAATGTGTGATCGTTTCTTTGAGGTCAATTTCTCTAGTCATCAACAGAATGTAGATAATATTATGAAGGAGAATAGTATGTTAGATCAACACAGTTAAAACACATTAATTCATGCTATCAGAAGAATTCAGACAAGTAGATAGAAATGAAAGAAAGTTGCAGAACTTGTATTCAATAATCCAGATAGTTTTGAACAATACATAATAGGGATCAGCTGATTACAAGAGCAATACAACAAGGATTTGACTATACAGCTGTTTACAGGATAAAGATACATAATGATTCAATTTTGAATAGAAAAATTGTTACAAAGTTATATCCAAGATATCCTAGTCCAGAGAACATAATGAGAGGTCATTAGTCATGGAGTTCGGAATGGATCAAGATGGCTGTGTCCGTTTTTGATCTCCTTCAGCTCTGGGGGGAGGAAGAACACGTTCACACCTATAGGTCATTCTGAAAGCACCGTAGGGTGATAGCAATCAAAGATGTACTGCTTGGCCCATGAATCCCCTTTGATATTCAGTGGGATGAATGGTAGTGGTTAGCAGCTTGTCATCTTTATCAACACCTTATTAGCTACCTAATCCAGTCGAGCTGAATTATCTGCATCAACCATCTTTGGGGTGATGGCCGGTATACTTACATATAACCAGACGAGTTGTTGTACACAACGATTTATCAGATGCTTTTCAAACATTTGATAAATCTTATCTGGGATCTTCTCTGAGATGCTCATGTATACATGCAGAGTTACGATGGTTGGACAGGTAAATGCTAAGTGGTTTTCATAGTGATTCATCTGAAATCAATTTAGAATATCAATAAGATTGATAACTAAATGTTAGAAATGGAGTGAAATCACTTTTGCGAGCATAGATTAATAACTTCCAATCATATCTTTTAATATAATTGATTAAAGACTTTCTTAAGTGTTCTGATAATCAAAGGTTTGCAGCATATAGTTCATCTTTTGCCAACAAAATTTTAATATTATCGGACAAGACAAAAGAAGATTCTTTTATCAATTAATTTCAAGAAACAAGATTGAAAATTTATAATGAATGATTTCTGGAACGAATGAGTTAATAAAATTTCTCTCAGATATTATAACTGTGTCTTAAAAGTGTTTAAAAAAAAATTCACAGTTATGAATATTTTAGATTTTCAGAATGCATCTTTGAGAATTTTGAATCAACTCATCATGAGTAACAGAAATAAACCAAAATAACTTTGAATGAGTATGAAGGAGTCATACCAAGTTGAAGTGTTGACTTGATCGATTTCTAGGACTTGTACTTAGTAACATTTTGAGAAAACTTTGAATCAATGTTTTGCATCTAGTATGATCAGTAAGCAGTTTGTGAGTTTCTTTATAGTAGAGTTTGGATGAGGAAGGGGCTCTACTTATACTCACGGAGGGTAGACTGAAGGACTTGTAATAATAGAGATTTACTGTACAATTGTTCTTTTTACACGCCTTTGTAGAGAAAGGCTGTAAATGAGATGTCTCGACTTTCTCAATATTCTTGGAAAAGATTTGAAAGCGAAAGTATTTTTGTTTTATTAAACAGACTTGTCATTTTCCAACAGCTTTTTGAGAATAGTCTTTACTTTAATCGAAGTAGTCAATCTTCGTAAAGTGTGCCTCCACCTTTAATTGACTTGGGAAGTAGATAAGTCGTTTAAAGGTTTTACTCCTATAAGTCAGCACATGTAACTGAACTTATGAAGTGTAAGTTGGCAGATATGGAAATTTAGCCAACTAAAGGTTTTAAAAACATTTTAGATCAGCCAATATGAAAGTGCTGATAAGTTTTTGAAAACCGTTTGCATAAAGCAAATCATACAAGCATGCAGATATCTCAATAGAAACACAATATGATAAGATTTTATGCAGCATGTTTGATCATTTATATTACAAATCAATTCAGCAGACATGAATACAGGCCATTAATGAGCCAGTAGCTGACCTGTTTTGTGTATGCTGGAGAGGTACTCTTTACCAACATCTTGGACTCATCAGTAGATTTCTCATATAGCAGCACTGTAGTCCAGTAGACATTGTTTTGACATAGAGTGAATGAAGGACATAAGAGGTTTATCCATTAGTGATCAGCAATCCTTCTTAAATCAGCAGCCAAGTTGATGTCTGCCGATGGAGAATTATGTTACATATTTGACCTTTTTGTCATATGAGTTCCTGCCTTAAGTACTCACAGAGAAATTGTTAGCAACATTTATGAGCTAAAAGTAGCTCCAAAAATTCAACAATACAAGTGTGACTTAATAAGCACAATATTCGAATAATTACTCAAATTATAGCTTATAAGTGTAACTCAAGATATCAAGAAGTTAATAGCTGGAGTTACTTTCTCACTATACTCTTTGAATATATCTGCTCATAGTAGTTGAGGAACTTGTTCTGATGTTGAGCCTGAGTTCATTGAGTGTATCTTTTAGGCAGAAGCTTTCCGTTGATGAAGAACAATTTCATCATCGATGTCCTTAGACCAAGAGCTAATAATCACAGTGATTTTAGAGATGACACAAATCTGATTTCCCTTGAATTACCTTTGAAACTCTTCTTATTTTATTTGCTTTAAATTTTCATAAGAAATTTTCTTGAAAAGGTATTAGATTGAGACAATCGTTAGCCTTATATCAAGATAGCAAATTTTCAGAAGTGAATCAGAGTAATTCATCCATCACGTATGAAGTTGACATTTTTGCTTAGAGGATATATCATGAGTTTTGAAAATAGACCATTTTAAAGTAAATATAATCCTTAGCAAGTCAATCTCTATTTGACTATAGTACTTCTCTTCATAATATCAATATATTTCTGATATATGAAAGATTTTCTTATATTAATCACACAGTTATCACAATATTCTTTTCTCACAAGTTTCTGAAAACAAAATTGATTTTGATTTGAAATAGCATTTTCAAATGGCTTCCAGGTCTCTCAGTCAAGAAGAATTTTTGGAAATAAGGAATTTGAAAAAGACACTTTTTGACTATGCATCTAATCTAAGCAACTGGATCTAAACTCTCAGGTTGTTAAGCCTGGAATGAAATTCTCAGAGTACTAGCTCTGATACCAATTGTAAGGTCTATAGTGATGTGCTCAGAGTATAGGCTAGAGGGGGGGGGTGAATAGCCTATACTACCTTCATTAAAAATTTCATCCTATTTTTAATTTGTATGTTGGAAAACATGGATGAAATAATAAACATGAATATGTCATCTTCCTAGTTCCAGCAACACAGCCGATATAGTTGTTTCAAACGATGTGTATCGGCAGTCTTGAAGAATGGATGATAGGAAGGCATTGTTATACTTAGCTGGTAGAAAATAGTTTGAGCAGCGGAAGAATTTACAGCTTAAGTATAGCAGAAAAGATTGAAGTAACTGTAAGTGAATGTGTACAAGTCTATCATAACAGTTAACTAAAATCTTGTATTAGATGCATCAATTACTTTCCATAACCAGATTGCACAAGATATATCTAATATTACAGGAAAGACAAGTAAAGGCTGAATGTAATAAAAATATAATTTATATTAAAATTCAGCAGAGGTTTGCTCAATGACAAACATGCTTAGTACATCAACCTAGACTCTCTAACCTAGCAATCTCCCCGGGGGTAGAAGGAAAGTCAATTGGGATGCCGGGAAGACTCATTACTAGAACTCTAACCTTAGCAGTTCCTAATACCCTAGGAAGGTGGACAAGAGAAGTACTAGTGTTAGAGGGATGTGAGAAGAAAATATTAGGCGTTGTTCAAATAGCTGGTATTTGAACAACAGAGTGCTGAGCACTCGGCCAAATGTGATGAAAACGTTTTGCACAATCGACAGCCCTTATAATGTAGTATAAGTCTGCCGATATGAATGCAATGTGGATTATTAGGCTCTGTTTCTTCATTGGACATCTTCAAGCGTGATCAGTCTTCAACGAATTGCAGGATGCTTGGTCTCTTGCTGAAGATTTGAAGTGCAGCAACTGAAGAGACTGAGTCTTTCAAAGGAAGAAAGAACTCAAATCAAAAACTGAGTTTTTGATCAAGCAGGACTTCTTAGCCTTTGGAATTTTTGTTTCTATCTCACACAAAGTGTTTGTTCTTACACTTGTGTTTCTCACTCCTTTGGGTGTGGTTTCAGATTGAAAGAATGAAGAACAATTTCAATACCACATCCTCTCACATGCATAAACATAGACACGTTTATTTTAATGTGAGAATGAGAGTCTTCTTATATAGGCTGGAGAAGATGAAGGATTCGTTGGAGCTTTGAAAGAGTTTCTGCCCGTTGGAAATCTGAGTCATTAATGCACTGGAGTGCGTCGTTCAAACTGTTGGGCAAAGACCTTCCGTTAAGCTTTTGTCTTGAAGTTGGTTCGTAAGTCAGGCTGACTGATTTGGACTTGTCATGCATACCTGGGATGTAGCGCACTGTGTTTGTTCTTTTATAGAATGAAGCCTTGGAGACTGGAACCAATACACAAAAGAGGAAATGTCTTCTGAGTAATAGTGAAGGCGCAGACATCGATGCGTATCTTGGGCTTATCAGAAAGATCTTGTAACGGATCTATTTTGACTTGTAGCGTTTTAAGCAACGACCGATGTTCCTCTTGAATAGTCAGCTTCTCTGCAGTTGTTCTGAAGAGCTTGGCTGATACTGAGATCTGCTGATATAATACTGCTGATGAGACACGGCTGAAAGGAATGTGTGTTGGTGAGACATTGCTGATGGACATGTTCGCTAGCGCATGAAGAGCTAATCCATATGAAAGTTGTCATCACATTGGTAGGACAAAGACTCGGATATGTACAAAGACTTCCTAGTCTAATGACCTATGCATTGTTTCAACAAGCTGCCACACTAACCGGTACGCAGCCCGTTTAGCCACTTGTGAAACATGCGTTGTAATGGGAACAAGCAAATCACTATGTTGGAATATGCATACATATATATCAGCTATTTTATAGGCATATTCCTAACAAGGCAGAATGTCCTTTTCTGAGATGAATGCCTAATAAGGAAAGAATCATTAAATGAAGTTTTCAGGTTATCGTTGTATCAAAGTCAATGAATGACTTTGCCGATAGCTCAAGGCATATCTTCAGACAAGTCTAGATCGGACAATCTTTAGGTCTTCAACTTTGCTGATGAATCTTGACTGAAACGAACTTGTCCGATGACTTAATGGACTTTGCTGAAACGAACTTGTTTGATGACTTGAAGGTAGCTGATCTGAACATGGCTGATATACAACAGGCTATCTTCTGAAGACTGAGCTAATTACAATAAGCAATCCTAAGCTATTCAAGCAGTTGTCAAAGTACAAATTGCCACTCTAACAAACACGCAGGCCCATTAGTCATCTTGGATTAGACTTAGGTTATGGATACAAGCAAATCTATATAAAATACAACACACCTCCTGATGGTGTTTTCTTTGTTACCAGTTGAAGTCACAGGCATATCGCGATGGTCAATTTCCAGCAACACAAGCCTTTTGAGAGCCGGGGCATCCTACCTGTAAACTAACTACACACATGGACTCGACGTGGTCACTAGTATTCTTTTTGGCTTGATCAGCCTTATTGAAATTGAGTTGTCAAACCTTGTGTTATTTTGATTTTCATTTCACTTCTAAAGCTATATTTGGCAATTCAATCCTAAGTTTTGGATCTAAAAGGAAAAGAATAAACTTATCTATTTGTTAAGAACTTAAGGGAGAGGGTTGTTAACACTCTTATTTTGACGACATAATCAACATCTCTCATGCTGAGGCCACGTTGAGCCAACCTTAATATAAATGTTAGACGACCTCTACCCTATTGACACACTTCACACAATAGCGACAATAGGGCATGTCAACCTCATTTCACAAAAATACTCGGCTAATGGTCTAATCCAGGATGACTATTGTCTCCAAAGTGGGCAAGTTCTAAAGTGGTTCCAAGCCAATTACAATCTTCAAAGGTAGAATTACCTTGGGCAGTTGAAGGCGAATGGATAACAGTTACTTCTTATCGACAAATGTAAATAAAAAGCACTGATTTCACTTGTAAGCCCCACACTATTAACTGGCACCATTCCTTGTCCTAGAATAGATTTATCTTTCCTAGTCATTTACAATTCTACACTTTACTTTCGTGGTCTTAGGATTAGTTGTAGGCAAAAGTAGGTGCTACTTCATCGTAATTGGTAGTTCACAACCATATATCTACTAAATTGGGATATTGTGTGCACACTTTCTTTTCCAGTTAATATTTTTCAATGTCGTAATGTTAGGAATATGTCTTCGCAACAGCTGCTCTATTCATCAGCATATTCCAAGACAGTGATTTGCTTACTACTATTAAAACACATGTTCCATGAGTGGCTAAAAGAGCTGCGTACCGGTTAGCATGGCAACTTGTTGTAACAATGCATGTCACGACCCGACCCGAATTCCTACGTGGAATCTCCAAGTCGAATCGCGAAGGACGAGAAACACGAAATACACATCATAAAAATTTCATATGATGCAAGTATAAAGTGAATGCATAAAACCCTGTAATGCACGTGCAAAGATTTTCTTTAAAACCAAAAAAATACTTTATCAGCATATTAACAAGCCGAGAACTTAACATGTTTAAAAACATAGTTTGAACATAAAACCAATCATGTAAACATTAACCTCTACGAGCAACAAGCTCGGAGAACAACAACAACAAACAAATCAGAGTATGCGGAAGTAACGAATAATAAGGATCAAGCACGACAACCATGTTGGCATAACCAAAAGAATAGTACAATCACAAGAACCAACACACACTATCCAACATTACATAGTTTAGGTAACAATGTATACCAGCTCGGCCTCACCAAAAGAAATACAAAGGCCCAAAAAGCATGACCAAAAGAACAACCTGCAGATACGCTGAGACGACGTAAACTCCTACTATGGGTTCCTCGCCGGACCGTGATCTAAGGAAAATAAATAAACATTGGACGGGGTGAGTTTAAAACTCAATAAGCTACTAATCCAATGCTATGTTATACGAGATGCAAGACAGTAATATTAACAAGTACAACAAGCTATGGCATGATATAACATTCACGAGACATAACATATATCAAACATCTCATAACAACAAGTTACCCTATACTACACGAGAGGCTCAATAGTCGCCAATCGACCCATATCAATTGGAAACCATGACCAACATTCGCATATATAGGAACCACATAAGTGCGATATATAAACACTTTTTAAAAGGATACTATATTGAGGTATACCTCCAATATACCCAATACTTCCAATCAACCAACATATAATATACCAATGTAGGAGCCGTTGTTGACGTGCTCGATCGACGAATCAAAAACATAACCAATTCTTTGTGAACCATTTTCTGTATTCACGTCGACGGGTGATCTTGGTCCCTACGATCCAAGAATCAACCACGGAATAACTTACCAAGGTTGAATTTATTCCATACAACAAATGGTGCTATGCCCCTACCGTGGCCAACGGAAAGGCGAGGCTCGATGTATAGGCCTTCAATTATTACGTAGCCCTAGCTCCCGCAATAATCGAGCATCAATACACCGCCAACAAAAAATCCATGGACAAACCAAATGCACAAGTAGATGTTTACTTAACATTCTCAACAACAATACACACTCCAAGATAGGGAGTACAACATCATTAAATATGAGTGTCTCAAGTAGGTCATAATAATCTTACTCACATAATCAACTATCTCATAATATTTACGAGACATAAACAACAACATCAAACACACTTTGGGTAACTAATTTTCCCAACAAAACTCTCGTATCACAACGAAATCCCCAAGTCACACACGTGGTCTCATCAATTATGAAAACCTATACAACTCCGTTAGAGTCATTATTTGTTTCTAATGATTTCGAGTCAAAGAAAAACTATTTATTTCAAGATTAACAAGTGATACCATTTCTATGTGTATAAACCAAGACAAAACAAGTCTCTCAACATATAAAACAAGTCATCCACGAAATTTACATGGCTCAACCTCAAAACATACTCAAACATGTTGATTTCAACATATAAATGCCATTTTACATGGCTAGGATGTCATGTAAGACATAAATAGAGAAGGAGAGGGGTAGTAGCTTACCTCTAACAGAAATCAACCAAGAAAAACCTTATGAAACCCACATGCAATCTAAGGGAAGTGATCTCCTAGTCAGTAGCTCCACAATGGCGAAGTCAGATCGTGATTTGGACTTCAAATGAGAAATCTATGGCACTTTCTCACTCAAGAACTCTCTAAACTCCAAGGATGAAGATGGTGAAATGAAGAGAGTTTTAGCTCACTAATGGTGTTAAGGAGAGTTCAGAAGTCTGATCAATCAAGCCTTGGACGTGGTTCAATCTTGGCCCTTGAAACCAAGTCAATTGGTCAAGTCACATAAAAGTTCGTCAAACAAACAAAGCAGAGCACGACGTTAAGCGGCTGCGCTATGCGGACACATAGCTCCTATGCGAGCTCCTTATGCTGCCACATACAATCCAGAAACTTTAAGGTTCTAAGCGAGCTTGCGTAATGCAGACACATAGCTCCTATGCGAGCGCCTTAGGCGGCCGCCTAGATTCCATAAACTTTAAGTCTCTATGCGAGGTTGCACTATGCGGCTGCATAGCGACAGGTTCAGGTCAAAAGGCTTCTAAACACTACCAAAATGATTACAAAACACTCCTAAGTCATCCTAAGATGATACCAATCTTAAACCAAGTCCAAAATGAAATCGAAACTCTTTCGAAACAACCCATAACAAGGGTAAGAATACAAGCCAACAAAAGTACTAAGGATTGCAAGGATTTAAACACAATACAAGGCATATGAGAAGTATGAAATCAACTCAAATGCGAACATGATAGGATAAAGAATGTACATGAAATGACAATGATACCAATGAAGTACATAAATACCATAGCAATGTTCTCCCATTTCCATTCTGGAATCTCCAATGGCTGTAATAATCCCGCAGGTCACTGATGTTCTGCCTTTATCCTTTGACAAGTCAAACACCTCGAAACAAACTCGGCTATTTCTCTTTTCATTCCGTTCCACCAAAAATTCTTCTTTAAATCCCTATACATCTTCGTATTTCCCGGATGAATCGTATACTTAGATTTATGAGCCTCATCCAATACTTGTCGTTTCACATCATCAATCGCTGGCACACAAACTCTACCTCGAAACAAAAATATACCATCACTACTCTTCAAAAAATGCATCGTTTTACCCTCATCTAATTCCTCAATCAACTTTTACAATTCCGGGTCACTCTCTTGAGTTTCCTTAATTCGCTGAAGCAAAATCTGTGTAGCTCAAATATTAGCAAATATTACCCCATGGTTAGATATACAAGGACTCCAATCCCGAACATCCTCAAGCATCTTCTATTCTCGAGCCATCAAACAAGAAACATAAGCCTTCCTACTAAGAGCAACGACCATAACATTAGCCTTCCCCGAATGGTATAGAATAGTACAATCATGATCCTTTAACCTTTTCATCCACCTCCGTTGCCTATTATTCAATTCCTTTTGTGAAAATAAATACTTAAGGCTCTTATGATCGGTGAACACCTTAAACTTAGCCCCATAAAGCTAATGTTTTCACTTGTGAAGAGAAAAAATAATCGCTGCTAACTCCATATCATGAGTCGGATAATTCTGTTCACACTGAGTCAACTTTCGAGAAGTATATGCTATAACCCTTCTGTTCTGCATCAACACACATCCCAAGCCTTCTTTCGAAGCGTTACTATAAATAAGCAACCCATCATGTATGTTCGGCAAAGCTAAAACCATTGCCGTAGTCAATCTCTTCTTCAACTCTTGGAAGCTCACCTCACATTTATCATTCCAAACAAAAGCCTTATTCTTTTGTGTCAAAGTAGTCAACGGGGTTGCAATCCTAGAAAACCCTTTTATGAACCTCTGATAATTACCCGCTAAACCCAAAAAGCTACGAACTTTCGTCACAGTCTCGGGTTTCTTCCAATTCATAACTGCCTCACTCTTAGCGGGATCAACCGATATACCTTCACCCAATACAATATGGCCCAGAAAAGCCACTTCCTCAATCCAAAAGGCACACTTGCTAAATTTAGCAAACAACTTCTTCTCCCTCAAAACCGTCAATACTAACCTCAAATATTTCTCATGCTCTTCACGGGACTTAGAATAAACCAAGATATCGTCAATGAACAACCACAAAGCAATCAAGATAAGGTAATAACACCCTATTCATCAAATCCATAAACATGGCTGGTGCATTAGTCAACCCAAAAGGCATAACCACAAACTCAAAGTGTCCATAACGAGTCCGAAAAGCCATCTTAGGAATATCCTCCACTCGAACCTTCAACTGATGGTAACCACTCCTAAGATCAAACTTAGAGTACACTACGAAACCTTAAGTTGATCAAACAAATCATCAATATGTGGAAGAGGATATTTATTCTTAAATGTCACTTGATTCAATTCCTTATAATTAATGCATAACCTCAAAGACCCATATTTCTTCCTCAAAAACAACACCGGTGTACCCCAAGGCGATACTGCCACACCCCAATTCAAGCTACCACACATAGCCTAAATTTGGGCATGACCCGGCTAAACATAATCAAAATAACCACATGATAAACAATATAACAGCGAAAATAAAAGTACGGCGATAAGTGTAATACCCTGGTATCTCCTATGTTTGACTTGTCTTCTATATCGTATCGTTATTATGTTGAGCATGTTTGTTAGACTTGATGGAACATCAAGTTGATTGATTCATATATTGAATTCATATGATTAAAATGCTTTGATTGTGATTTAATTCATGTTCATCATTCATGTTTGGAATACACTTCATTCTAAGCCTTGTTACATGTTGATTTGGATGAGTTTTAACGTATTTTAAATTGTGTTGGAAGTTGAATTCATGTTAGGATCCTTTGGGAACACTTTGGGAACCCTTTTGAGTCATTTTTGGACCCCAAATCGCGCCCTAGCGCACCCCAGGCGTGCCCTAGCGCGCATACGTCTAGAAGTTTGTTAAAAATCAGAAAATAGACAATGTTCAGCCAGCTCGCGTGCCCTAGCGCACATTATTCGTGCCCTAGCGCGCGTACGGACAGATTTGACCAACCTGTAGTAATTTGGCCATAACTTTGTGTAGAAAACTCGGAATTACAAACCATTTGATTATGTATAAACTAGACTCAAAGAGCTTTCCAACCATATATTATTTGTAATTTTTAGACTTGTATATCATCCTAGAGATATCTTTGAAGTTGACTAAAAATTAGACCCAATCTGTTAATTTAGACAGCATTCTCCAAAGTTTGTAATTTTACCATTTTAACCCCTTGACTCACTTAAGGACGACTCAAGACTTTATGACCATCCTTGTTGTCCCTCTAAAGACCCTTGAGAGACTCTCAAACTCTCTCAATTCATCTCTCATCATCCATGGAGCTTGAGAGTTAGTGTGGGAGATGAAGGTGAGATTAGTGTGTGTAATTCTTGTTCTCTCAATCCAACCAACCAAACTTTGATCCAAGGCCATGCATGTGATGGGGATGACTAGGGGAGCATCTTAGAAGACTTTGATTGTGATTTCATTGGGTTGATTTCTCATTTTAAGGTAAGTTACTAACCCCCTTGTTGTATGCTTTAGGATTTCTTACATGTTAGTTCATCAATACACATGTTAGACTTGTTAAAGATGATATCTTCATGTCTAATTGCTATGTTGGTATGTGAGAACCATAAATATGATATTTTCTTGGCTTGAAATGTGTTGCACGTATGATTGTTGGTGTATCAACCTTGGAATTGAACTATGGAGACAAGATGAGACTTAAATGGGAAAATTTTACTTAAGGTAATTATACCCAAATTTTGAGAAGTATGATAATGACTCTAGAAATTTGATATTTGAAGAGAATAATATCTACCGAATAACATGCTAAATTCCTACGTGAATTAGAGTTCGTTTGCTATAGTTTATAGCCCTCCGATTATTTGGTACTGGTAAAATAAAAACTCCGATTATATTTGTAAGATGACGTCTAATTAAATTAGCACGCCGTATACCCAGACTTGTGTAGTTTGGGATGTTCATTTAATATAATTATCAACTCCCGAGAGTTGTTTACACGTATGAATATTAAAATACGAAATGTTAGAGACTAGTACATCAGTCTCGATGTAATAAGTGATTGTTCGTAAATCTTGGAATTTAACTACAAAACCATATGAATTAGGATAAGTGTACTTGAGGGTACTTGTGTTTATAAGAATGAGTTGTTTACGCTTCAAGCGCCATTGTGGGTGTGTGATGTGATCCTTGTAAGCTCAAGTCCATGTTTGAAATATGTGATCGATGGTTCGATAGCTAGAATTCGAGCAAAGATGATCAAGAATGTTGCGTTCGTGATAGCTCGAGAGTTCAAGCGTCAAAGGAATCAAACAAAGGCCATGAGCTACGTAGAGTACAAGTGGAGGATTCAAGGATTCTACATCAATTTGATTCGAGGATTCATTGGTGATTCGGGCTACTTCAATGGATATTCAAACAATGGTGTCCATGGCAAAGACATGACTTGCTTCGTAAGCTTCAAAGACTCAAGGGATTACGTTAGAATCATCCAAGGATATTTGGGAATGTTCGAGGGCCTAAACGACAATTTTTGAGAGAAAAAGCCTTAAAAAGTGAGCCCATAAGTTCAAGGATGACTTTGGGAGCTTTTTAATACTAAATGGATGACTTTTAGGGGCCAAAGTGCACTTTTCAAAATTAGGCCTTTAGAAAAACGGGATTGATAGTCTTTTCCTTATTGTGGTTTGTTATTGTTTCCTAATTAGCCTAGGTAACTTAGTTGTTTCCTATATAGTTTAGGTAATTGTTAATTGTTTCCTTTTATTTTAGGATTCTATTTCCTTCAAGTATTAGGGTTTGTAAGCCTATATAAAGGCTTCTCTTTTATTGTAAAATTTTAGATCTTTGATTATTGAATTAAGTTTTCACAATATTGTGAGTTTTGAGAGATTTCTTGGAATAGAATTCTCGACCCTTGAACTTATTAAGTTTGTTGAGCTGCAGGCTTGTGGCGTTCCGTGATCTTGGTTCCTAATCAATTGCGATTAGTGGGTTAAGGTTGCACCCCAAGGTTCTAGGGATTAAATCTGCCCTAGGGTTGAGGGAAGCTCCCTATCTTCGTTTCAAATTCATTGTTCTCTGTTTTAATCCGCGTTTTTGGTTGGTTCCGCTTTGCCCGATCTTGGGAATCACATCAATTGGTATCAGAGCAACAAAGAGGTAACCAACATTTTCGTTCTAGCGTTCTTCATAAACTTTGTTTTATCTTTCATATTTTTCGTTGGATTCATAGTTTTCTTCTTTCCTTCAAAATTTTCCAGCAATCTTGTTTCTTTTAAATTCTTTCCAAACCCTAGTTACAAAAAAAATATATATATAATAAATAAAAAATTATTGCTCCAAAGAAAATTCCTTGAATCAAGAAAATTAAAACTTGATCAAGAAGTTACAAAAGTCAAAAAAACAAATATTTTGAAGGAGCCGAAATTGTGGACAAAAAAAAAATTAGGGTTTTGGAAAATTGCTTCAAAGCCGTCATTTGCACTAAAGTGGTATTGCTAGAAATACTTTCGTACATCCATCTTGTCCATCAAATCTTTCCAACATCCATTAAAATTCATTCTTTTCCTGCTTTCATTGTGAAATTGCATCTCACGTTGAAATTTTGCCAAAGAAATCTAAACCCTAAATTGCATTGTTTTCGTTCCAACTCATAAACGTTTTCAAAACTTGCACTCCATATTGATAATTTTGTGGGTAAAAGAATTTTCTCCAAGAAATTAGAGTGTGTGAGTGAGTCAAGAGTGATACACGAGGGAATTGTGAGTTGTGTGCTGTCTCAAACATGTCTCAAGAAGGTAATGATGCAGCTGGGGAAGGTCAGGACAACCCAATTGAACGAATTGTCTGGTTGATGGAATCTCAACGATTGGAATCCCGTCAGTTGATGGAGGATGTTTCTCAACGTTTGGCTAGGTTAGAAGTGAAAGGGGATGCGTGTTTTCAAAGGAATCCACCTCGATTTCACGCAAGGAGGGGAGTGTATGATGATGAGGAGGATGAGTGGTTAGAAAGTGAATATGAGGTAGATAGGAGACATAATATGAGGAGAGGTCCAAGAGTAGACATGAAAGTTCCTACTTTCAAAGGTAGGGATAATCCGGAGAACTACCTAGATTGGGTTAGGAGAGTTGAAGTCTTCTTTGAGTGTAACCACTACACAGAAACTCAAAAGGTGAAACTTGCATCTAAGGAGTTCACCGATTATGCTAGTGATTGGTGGAAGCAAATAGTGGCCAACCGAAGAAAGATAGGAAAGGGTCGCATTGACACGTGGGTAGAAATGAAACGTGTAATGCATAGGAGGTTTGTCCCAAAATACTATCGTCGGGATTTGTTGAGGACTACTTCTTATTCTTCATTCTCTAGCACACCTAGTAAACCCAAGGTGGAGGAACAAAACAGCCTTAGTGTTGTACCTATAAGTACTTGTGTAGGTTCACAATATAAGGAGTGTTTGAGTGAAAATAATGAGAGGTCGGCTAAAGTAAAAAGTGTAAATCAAGAAATAGCCGAGCAAAAGGAGAGGATAGCTAGAGATGGGAAGCAAGTGAATAGTGAGAATGAGGTGAAAAATAAAGAATGTGTTGAGAAAGAATTGAGAGAGAACCCAAGTGAAGAGGACAAGAAAAGTGAGATTAGTGAGGCCGAGAGGAAAAATGAAACGAGTGGGTTGATGGAAGAGAGAGAAAACCCGAGAGTTGAGAAAAGAATGAGTGAAAGAGATAAAAATATGAGGGTGGATACATGAGAGATTGAGGAAGAAAAAGAAAAAGTTGAAAAGGCCAAGAGCCAAGAGAGAGTGAAATCAATCTTTCCTGCCATCCCAAGTGAGCTTAAGAGGGAGTTGGAAAAGAATCAAAGTGAGATCATTCCTATTCCCAAAGAAAACTCTTTTTATGCTAACTCGATGCCTCAATTGTCTCTTCTGTATGATGTTTCTTCTCGACAGGTTTTTGATGTGTTCACCGAATTAAGCAAGAGGGTTATGAGATTCAAGTGGGGATATCATCAAGGTCCGGATTTGAGGACAAACCCTTTTGAAGAAGGGGAGAATGATGTGATCCTTGTAAGCTCAAGTCCATGTTTGAAATATGTGATCGATGGTTCGATAGCTAGAATTCGAGCAAAGATGATCAAGAATGTTGCGTTCGTGATAGCTCGAGAGTTCAAGCGTCAAAGGAATCAAACAAAGGCCGTGAGCTACGTAGAGTACAAGTGGAGGATTCAAGGATTCTACATCAATTTGATTCGAGGATTCATTGGTGATTCGGGCTACTTCAATGGATATTCAAACAATGGAGTCCATGGCAAAGACATGACTTGCTTCGTAAGCTTCAAAGACTCAAGGGATTACGTTAGAATCATCCAAGGATATTTGGGAATGTTCGAGGGCCTAAACGACAATTTTTGAGAGAAAAAGCATTAAAAAGTGAGCCCATAAGTTCAAGGATGACTTTGGGAGCTTTTTAATACTAAATGGATGACTTTTAGGGGCCAAAGTGCACTTTTCAAAATTAGACCTTTAGAAAAACGGGATTGATAGTCTTTTCCTTATTGTGGTTTGTTATTGTTTCCTAATTAGCCTAGGTAACTTACTTAGTTGTTTCCTATATAGTTTAGGTAATTGTTAATTGTTTCCTTTTATTTTAGGATTCTATTTCCTTCAAGTATTAGGGTTTGTAAGCCTATATAAAGGCTTCTCTTTTATTGTAAAATTTTAGATCTTTGATTATTGAATTAAGTTTACACAATATTGTGAGTTTTGAGAGATTTATTGGAATAGAATTCTCGACCCTTGAACTTATCAAGTTTGTTGAGCTGCAGGCTTGTGGCGTTCCGTGATCTTGGTTCCTAATCAATTGCGATTAGTGGGTTAAGGTTGCACCCCAAGGTTCTAGGGCTTAAATCTGCCCTAGGGTTGAGGGAAGCTCCCTATCTTCGTTTCAAATTCATTGTTCTCTGTTTTAATCCGCGTTTTTGGTTGGTTCCGCTTTGCCCGATCTTGGGAATCACATCAGTGTAGTACTTCGCACTCGATGGTAATGTACTAAATATGTATTCTTGATGTGCTTGTGCTTGAGAACTATATGAGTAGTCTCAACATGGGTTTGTAACTAGACTAAATTTGTAGTCTTAAGATGTGCTTCTTTGGGTATCAAATGTGTATAACAATATGTTTGATGGTTATATGTTGTAGAAAATGTAATCTACATGATGTTTGTCAAGTTCACTACTTTTGAATTTGACGGTTATTTGCATAAGTTGAGTAAGGTTACCTACTTGTGTATTGTGTAAGTCCAGTTGGCGTCGTTGTTGTTAATGTCTTGGTAGGACGACCTATAGTCTTTACGAATGGGATTCGTGATCGCTATAAGTCGACGTACCGGAGTGCACACACCCCTCATCTGTTGGCAATAGTTGGGAAGTAGCCCCATTGTTGTAGCAATACGCATGACTTTGGCTTGCTAGAAGAACTCGATGGATTTTGTCGGGGGACCCGGTGGATTTTACCGGAATAGTCGATACATCACACACGAGTATCGATACACGTTGGTTATTTTGTGTATTGCAGGAGCAACACGATGATGGAGAAAGAGATATGATATCCTTCTATAACATGGTTTATTTATAAGCACTTATGTGTTAACCAAAGTGCTATGTGAGTTGAATGAATGGTATATCAAGTATGATGATATATGTTTGGTTGTGGTATATAAATGTTAATGCCATGTTATGTTTATTGCTTGAGCATCATGCCATGCCATGTAGTTGCATTAGTAACTTACTGTGTCATTATGACTCACCCCGTTATGTGTTTATTTGTTTTTCCTTAGATCCGAGCCAGCCTAGCGGTTCCCGGTGAGGTCGGTGAGACTCCGTTTAGCTCGAAGGTTGTATTTTGGTCTAGTAGCTCTTGGAGCTTGTTGTTTAACAGTATTTCTTTTGGTAAGGACGACGATTATGTAAAGTTATGTAAACTTTACTTGGGTAGTATTTGTTGTGTTGTAAACCATATATTCTTTGGTAGCCGACGTATGTATGTCGCGCTTGTATATTTAACTTCGTAGTAAGTTCAGTTTCTTTCCCGAGCAAGTGTAGTTCGTGGTTTATGTTTTGTTCTGGCATGTTGTGGCCGATGTTGTTGTAGTAGTTGTCTTACCCGAGTTGTAAACTCGTGGTTGTTACTAGTTGTTTTCCGGCCTTGTTATTGCCGAAGATTGTTCATACTTGTGTTAATCAGGTTATCAGTTGTGTTTTTTAGTAAGTACGGGCGATTACGCCACGTGCTTTTCTTATTTGATTGTGTCTTGTTGTCGCAATTTTGGCGACCTGACCTCGGGATTTCGTATAGAGATCCGGGTCGGGGCGTCACAGTTGGTATCAAAGCTTATGTTAGCTATTCGCCAGGATAGGTTCCATGGCCTAGGTGGGTATGGTGGTTATTACTGAGATTTTAACGTCGAGTGTTATGTGTAGGTTAAAATGGTGCGAACTAGGTTCGGAGCGAGTACCAGTCGGGTCGGTACGAGTGCCAGCAGGAATGATGGGAGAGATGAGGATGTGAATCGGCCACCTAATGTCCCTCCTGAACTGAACCAGGAGAACCAGAATGCAAATATGACAGTGATGATGGGAAGAATGATGGAATTAATGAACCAGATGACTGAACGTCTGAATGGGGGAGCAACAACTGCACCGGAAGTAGAAGCTCCCCAACCGAAAGTCGAGATACCACAACCTGAGGTGAGGCCTAGAACTCACACTACTACACTGGTGCGTTTCTTGAAGATGAAACCGCTTACCTTTCTGAGAGAGTCTGATGCCACGAAGGCTGAACTATGGATTGAACATATAATTAAAATATTTGCAGCTTTGGGTTGCAACGATGATGAGAAAGTCACCCTAGCTGTGTTTAAACTTGAAGGAGCGGCTGAGCATTGGGGGTAGGTACTGCAGGGGAGCTGGGACTTGCGGGGAGAGCCTCACAGTTGGCCCAATTTCTTGAGGGAATTCAAGGCACAATACATTCCGGAGGTAGTTCGGGAAAGAAGGGAAAGGGAGTTTTATGACTTGGAGCAAGGCTGTATGACGGTGGCACAATATTCGGCCAAGTTCACAGAATTAGCTCGATATTGTAATCACTTAGTTCCTACGGAGGCGAAGAAAGCCCAGAAGTTCATCAAAGGCTTGAAAACAGAGTATAGAAAACAGTTGTTATCCTTGCAGCTTGCGAATTATAGGAGTGCTATGGATCGAGCTTATGGTATTGAAAGTGACATAGAGGAGCACCGGGGGAGAAATTCGAACAACCTCCCACAGGCATCACAGAACCAGGGATGAGGACAGGGTTCCGGTAGCCGATATAGCGGTGGAAACAATAACCGCAAGGGAAGTCAGGAACGATCACAGTCCAGCGGGCAATCAAGGCAACAGTCCGGTGGGCAAGGTAATAATAACATGTTTGCTCCGAGTCAACAGGGTGGTCTGTTGATATGTAGTTATTACTTGAGACCGGGACGTCCGGAGGATAGGTTCTGGAGTAAGGTAAAGGGGCAATGTTATAATTGTGGGGAGGCAGGTCATCTGAGGAAAAATTGTCCTAGACAGAGAGGTGGTCTATCAGAAAGTGTTAATCAACAAACGAGTGGGACTAAGAGGGATAGTGAAGGTAGACCTAAGGTTCAAGGTCGAGTGTTTGCGCTTGATCAGCGCGGAGTGTCGGAGTCTACGTCAGTGCTAGGAGGTATTCCATCTAAAATATTATGAGTACGCGTATTAAGGTAGCTCATGTTCATGCATTCATATGTTGCATTTTGTGGTTGGGAACTAGAATAATATGTTTCCTGGTGTTATCTTGTGATTGAGGGAGATACCCCAATAAGAGATTGAATTGTTTTTATTGATATAGTAAGCTTGTGATAGACCAATAGGTAATCACATATTGTATGAAAGTAGTATGTCTTACCTTTACATGGCTTGAAAGTGTAAGAAGTTGTGATATACGAGTTAGTAACTATATGCTGCATGTCAACTTTGTGGTTATGCCTATACATGATATTTATAAGATACATGATATAGATTGTTAATGTGTGCATGCCATGCATTGGTTGTGTACCATCATGAGATGATTATATTCTTCCACGTGACGAAAATGCTTGGGTGGTATTAATATGATTGTTATTAGCATGCATATCATTTATGTTTGGAAAGTTAGTATACTGTTACTAGATGATTGAGTTGAGTATTTGGATTCATGTTACGGTTGTAAATGAAACTACACCAAAGTTAGAGGATTCTTTACCTTATGAGAGTGTCCAGAAATGTTCGCAGTTGATTACTTTATATGTCATCTAAAATGGGGATTTGAACATGTGTTGAGTTGATACTAAGGAATCAAAGAACCTAAAGGATCACCATGAGTTGAATTGACGATTGATGGATATATGAAACCATGTGTGCAAGTCATACTTGGAGAATTTTATGAAGTGTCAATTAAGGTTTTCACATTCACTTTCAGCCTTAATACGAAGTGAACTGTAAGAGAAAAATTGAGTTGTGACCTTAATCAGTATAGAAAGCGATAGCTTCTGCATCGAAGAACTTGATATGGTATAAGTGGAATTAATTTATTCACTGACTTAGAGTTCATTGCGTTAATGTTGACTTGAGTCGGAATACTACTATTATGAAGCCAAGATTTACGTTATGCATGGAATCAAATATTTCAAATTTCTATTCTCACAATATGAACAGTACATGAGACATTGTTGATAAGTGGAAAGACTTAAAGATCTTAACTAAGTACCTGCTGCTATGCATTTGAGTTTAACATGATGATTGAGGTATTGAAGATTGAAAACTTACCAATTATAACGCGATTATCTTGTATATGTTGAGATTGTTACACATTATAAACTGTGATGGATTGATTAATCAAGCTATCATGTACTACCAATGACGAGGATAGGCACATCAAATGAATTAACATCTTTGCAGGAAATGAGATATAAGGGAGCTACATTGAACACAGTTAGTAGTGTGATCGGTAAAGAATCCAAGAATTATTTCAAGTATACATCTTTTTTTTTTTTTTTTTAGAGAAACAGGGGCGGCACCCTGCTAGATTTTATTAAAATAAATAAAAAAGATACAAACTTGAGGGGGACAACCAGCCTGACCCTTATAAATGGGAGGACGGAGGAGCCTGACCTCGAAAGGAAATAAATACAAACCAAAGAAATAAAATAAAACCTTACTAGAAAATCTTAAGAAGAGAATACTAATGTTGAATATATGGAGTATCTTGAATATCCAGCAAAACTAGCCCCCGAATAATTTGAGGAAGATCTCTGAATGACGAAAAGATATAGTCTGATTGCTTCTCACAGCCCAAATTGGCTAACTTATCAGCCACACTATTAGCCTGGCGATAACAATGATGAATATGAAATTGCAAAGCTCTCTGAATGGCAAGGATGCGACGAATAATACCCCAGCATGACCAAGGAGGAGAAGAATCTTTAGAAACACAACCAAATAGAACCTTAGAATCAACTTCAACAACGGCGTTACAATGCCCAAGATCACGAAGCCAAATGAGGCCCTGAAGAAGAGCTCTAGCTTCAGCAACAGTGTTCGAAACTAAACCATAGTAGGACGCAAAAGCATGAATGAAATTACCATCAGAGTCGCGGATAATACATCTTATCCTTAAACCTTCTCAACGTTTGAAACAGTGATTATGACTTCCGGGGGATGTGTAAACATGTGTGATGGATTACAAATGATAGTTACTCACCACAACAATTGTCAACGGAGTATGAAAATGATATTGACTGAGACTAATACGGGAAAATAGAAAGAATTATCTATACACGGTAATGAAGTCAGGAATCTAAACTTTGAAACCTTGTGATGATTCAATAGCCGGTTGAAAGTGTGAATTCTCCTTGGGAATAATTACTAAACAACTCTAAATCGATGAAACACCGTTTCATTGTTGCGATAGATATTCTTGGGAAAGTGGTATTATCGAAGTGTATCTAGGGAATTGTTCAATGAAATTGTTTTGAGTGACCTCATGCAACCGAGAATGTACTTTGGGAAACAGGGTTTGATTATAAGGGAAATATCCTTAGCTCAACGATGGTCCCGAACTGAATTTAGGGACTAAATTCTGTTAAGGGGGAGAGGATGTAATACCCTGGTATCTCCTATGTTTGACTTGTCTTCTATATCGTATCGTTATTATATTGAGCATGTTTGTTAGACTTGATGGAACATCAAGTTGAATGATTCATATATTGAATTCATATGATTAAAATGCTTTGATTATGATTTAATTCATGTTCATCGTTCATGTTTGGAATACACTTCATTCTAAGCCTTGTTACATGTTGATTTGGATGAGTTTTAACGTGTTTTAAACTTTGTTGGAAGTTGAATTCATGTTAGGATCCTTTGGGAACACTTTGGGAACCCTTTTGAGTCATTTTTGGACCCCAAATCGCGCCCTAGCGCGCATACGTCTAGAAGTTTGTTAAAAATCAGAAAATAGACAATGTTCAGCCAGCTCGCGCGCCCTAGCGCGCGTACGGACAGATTTGACCAACCTGTAGTAATTTGGCCATAACATTGTGTAAAAAACTGAGAATTATAAACCGTTTGATTCTGTGTAAACTAGACTCAAAGAACTTTCCAACCATATATTATTTGTAATTTTTAGACTTTTATATCATCCTAGGTACATCTTTGAAGTTGACTAAAAATCAGACCCAATCTATTAATTTAGACAGCATTCTCCAATGTTTGTAATTTTACCATTTTAACCCCTTGACTCACTTAAGGACGACCCAAGACTTTATGACCAGCCTTGTTGACCCTCTAAAGACCCTTGAGAGACTCTCAAACTCTCTCAATTCATTTCTCATCATCCATGGAGCTTGAGAGTTAGTGTGGGAGATGAAGGTGAGATTAGTGTGTGTAATTCTTGTTCTCTCAATCCAACCAACCAAACTTTGATCCAAGGCCATGCATGTGATGGGGATGACTAGGGGAGCATCTTAGAAGACTTTGATTGTGATTTCATTGGGTTGATTTCTCATTTTAAGGTAAGTTACTAACCCCCTTGTTGTATGCTTTAGGATTTCTTACATGTTAGTTCATCAATACACATGTTAGACTTGTTAAAGATGATATCTTCATGTCTAATTGCTATGTTGGTATGTGAGAACCATAAATATGATATTTTCTTGGCTTGAAATGTGTTGCACGTATGATTGTTGGTGTATCAACCTTGGAATTGAACTATGGAGACAAGATGTGACTTAAATTAGAAAATTTCACTTAAGGTAATTATACCCAAATTTTGAGAAGTATGATAATGACTCTAGAAATTTGATATTTGAAGAGAATAATATCTACTGCATAACATGCTAAATTCCTATGTGAATTAGAGTTCGTTTGCTATAGTTTATAGCCCTCCGATTATTTGGTACTGGTAAAATAAAAATTCCGATTATATTCGTAAGATGACGTCTAATTAAATAAGCACGCCGTATACCCAGACTTGTGTAGTTTGGGATGTTCATTTAATATAATTATCAACTCCCGAGAGTTGTTTACAATTATGAATATTAAAATACGAAATGTTAGAGACTAGTACATCAGTCTCGATGTAATAAGCGATTGTTCGTAAATCTTGGAATTTAACTACAAAACCATATGAATTAGGATAAGTGTACTTGAGGGCACTTGTGTTTATAAGAATGAGTTGTTTACGCTTCAAGCGTCATTGTGGGTGTACTACTTCGCACTCGATGTAAATGTACTAAATATGTATTCTTGATGTGTTTGTGCTTGAGAACTATATGAGTAGTCTCAACATGGGTTTGTAACTAGAGTAAATTAGTAGTCTTAAGATGTGCTTCTTTTGGTATCAAATGTATATAACAATATGTTTGATGGTTATATGTTGTAGAAAATGTAATCTACATGATGTTTGTCAAGTTCACTACTTTTGAACTTGACGGTTATTTGCATAAGTTGAGTATGGTTACCTACTTGTGTGTTGTGTAAGTCCAGTTGGCGTCGTTGTTGTTAATGTCTTGGTGGGACGACCTATAGTCTTTACGAATGGGATTCGTGATCGCTATAAATCGACGTACCAGAGTGCACACACCCCTCATCTGTTGGCCACAGTTGAGAAGTAGCCCCATTGTTGTAGCAATACGCATGCCTTTGGCTTGCTAGAAGAACCAGATGGATTTTGTCGGGGGACCCGGTGGATTTTGCCGGAATAGTCGATACATCACACACGAGTATCGATACACGTTGGTTATTTTGTGTATTGCAGGAGCAACACGATGATGGAGAAAGAGATATGATATCCTTCTATAACATGGTTTATTTATAAGCACTTATGTGTTAACCAAAGTGCAATGTGAGTTGAATGAATGGTATATCAAGTATGATGATATATGTTTGGTTGTGGTATATAAATGTTAATGCCATGTTATGTTTATTGCTTGAGCATCATGCCATGCCATGTAGTTGCATTAGTAACTTACTGTGTCATTATGACTCACCCCGTTATGTGTTTCTTTGTTTTTCCTTAGATCCGAGCCAGCCTAGCGGTTCCCGGTAAGGTCGGTGAGACTCCATTTAGCTCGAAGGTTGTATTTTGGTCTAGTAGCTCTTGGAGCTTGTTGTTGTTTAACAGTATTTCTTTTGGTAAGGACGACGGTTATGTAAAGTTATGTAAACTTTACTTGGGTAGTATTTGTTGTGTTGTAAACCATATATTCTTTGGTAGCCGACGTATGTATGTCGCGCTTGTATATTTAACTTCGTAGTAAGTTCAGTTTCTTTCCCGAGCAAGTGTAGTTCGTGGTTTATGTTTTGTTCTGGCATGTTGTGGCCAATGTTGTTGTAGTAGTTGTCTTTCCCGAGTTGTAAACTCGTGGTTGTTACTAGTTGTTTTCTGGCCTTGTTATCGCCAAAGATTGTTCATACTTGTGTTAATCAGGTTATCAGTTGTGTTTTTTTCTAAGTACGGGCGGTTACGCCATGTGCTTTTCTTATTTGATTGTGTCTTGTTGTCGCAGTTTTGGCGACCCGACCTCGGGATTTCATGTAGAGATCCG
This sequence comes from Platycodon grandiflorus, assembly GCA_016624345.1. NCBI lineage: Eukaryota > Viridiplantae > Streptophyta > Magnoliopsida > Asterales > Campanulaceae > Platycodon > Platycodon grandiflorus. The sequence continues at coordinate 46,364,001 of CM028367.1, read as the reverse complement.
GGTCGGGGCGTCACAATAAGCCATCCAACCTCATAATTAAAAATATACAACTGAGTGTTCACAACTCAACCAACCGATATACAGACCAAAATAGAATGCATCCAGCCTTTATATACAATACAACATAAACAGTGTTTGAACCCCAGACAGCATAACAACCACTGTCTAACATATACACAACAAAGTCTACCCCAAAAGATAACCACCTTCTAATCTCGTGACGAGCTGCACAACCTCACGCACGTGAACCCTTCACCTCGCTTTGATCTAAGGAAAAACAATAATGAAAGGGTGAGTCACCTATGACCCAGTAAGATTCCACTAAACTTATGCATGTTATGCATGTATGCAATAATAATAGGATGCTAACACAAGCAGCATATAATCAGCATAAGTTATAACCAAGTAAGTCACATGTATTCAGTATAATCAACAACCAACTCAGTCCCATTACCAGCGTAAGAAGGATCACGACTACAAACTGTCCCATACCAGTTGGAAATAATGACCAACCTACAAAGTAATGAGCTAATTACAACAGTTCATATCACATACTCCCTCCGTTCCAGCCAAAGAGTCCACTTTCCTTTTTTAAAAGTCAACATGTGACTAAATCAAATCAAAATTTTACACACATTACTTATGCTTTAGAAAATAAATTTTATTAATTAAAAACTATTTTAAGAATACTATGGATTGCAACTTTCATAACTTTGTAAAAATCACTAAATTTATGTTAATTATCGGTCAAACTTCAACTAAGTTGACCGAAAAAAGTCAAAACTCGACTCTTTGCCTAGAACGGAGGGAGTATTAAACAAGTAAGGATCACATGTATCAGGATATAAGAGTCGAGGTACACCTCTGACTCACCAGCTCCCCTTATACACCATTTAGCTTTGAAGTTCATATCAAACCATTGTACCAATGTAATTCATATATCAAATATTCTGCGGAACAAGTCAACATGCCCCAAGTCCCTACAACCTTGGCATCCATGTGACAACACCACTCTTGTCCAACAATCTACGTGGTATTTGAATGTGCACTCTGCCCTATGATTAAGGTCGCCACAAATCGACTATCACTGCACTCTGTCCTATGACAATTGGTAGTCAACCAAAACCCCCTGAAAGTTAGTATTTGAATGTGCACATCCGGTTAGTCAAGTTCACGTTCACACTTTATTCCATATTTGGTTACAAATTCGGCATGTCGGTTATCCTCCAAGGATCAATTCGAGTTCTATATTCACAAATCAACATAATGAACACTTTAACCATTTCAAATTATTCAATATCAAGTCATAAACCATAAATCTCAGCCATGTTACATACTTTGTTCAAGTCATATTCATACCGGTTCCACAATTTCAAGTATACACATGCTTAACCACACTTCCAAGGCTCAAGTATCAACTAATACACCTTATGAACACATACCGATAATCAAATCCCCATATTAAAGCAATTCACATGGCTGAAATTATTTTAGCATAACAACACTTTCACATTGATTATAACCAAGATTAACCAAATAGACACAAACATGAACAAACTAGTAGCCCCTTACCAATTCAAGAGCTAAACCCTAGCTTAAACCCGGCATTTCAGTGCTGGAAGTCATCCAAAAACTCAGTTGACAAACTCCCTTGAGTTTCCTTGGTGGACGAACAAGAACTCTTGTGACAAAACCCTAGAAACCCTAACTAGTTTACTGAATTTTGGAAGGATTTGAGTGAGGAATTTGAGTGTTTTGTGTGTTTTTAGAGCTGGAAAATGGTCTCCTAAGACTTACACATGAACTAGGCCAGCCAAGGATGAGTTTAGGAGGAGGTGGCATCACCAAAAACTTCCAAAATCGAGCTGGCACAATTCTGGGCCGAACAGGCGCCCTAGGGTGCAGCCAGGCGCGCACTGTTCACTCAGCCTGCACAGTTTTTTTGTTTCGCTCCGTTTCCTCGATTCGATCGCTCGTACACCCCTAGGTATGATTGTACAACACTTATAACACATCAAAAGATGTCCCTAAGGGTTCGATATCATTCTTGGATCAATTTAAAGTCACGAGAAAGTTCACGAAACCGAAAATAATGTCGACAATTTCTTCATTTTGTAACTTCAAATTAACACAACTTATTTCACTTTTTCAAAGCCCGATTTAACAACATGAAACCTCTATAACATCATATATATCTAGGTGTAAAGTATTATGATTCATCTCTTTCATTTCATTTCAAATTACGCTACGAAACAATGCAAGGAAGTAAAGTATCGAAACATGAAATCATGAGTTTACGACTCATCAAATCAATACGATGAACCACGATAATCACATTAACAATGCATGCACATAATTATATGATTAACATGCTAATGATATACTTGGTTACTACACCCTCTCCCCCTTAAGAGAATTTGACCCCAAATTCCTTACCTCAGTTATCAAACAAGTGAGCGTACTTGATTCTCATTTCATTCTCACTTTCCCATGTTGCTTCCTCAACTGTATGACTTTGCCATAAGACCTTTACCATCAGTATTTTTTTTGTCCTGAGCACTTGTTCCTTACGATCCAAGATTTGTACAGGTTGTTCCACGTACGATAGATTAGGCTGAAGGTTTACAGGTTCAACCTCTAATACATGTGAAAGATCAGGAATGTACTTCCTGAGCATCGATACATGGAATACATTGTGGATTCCCTCATGTGCTGATGGCAATGCCACTCTATATGCCAACTTTCCTACTCTTTCCAGGATTTTAAAAGGCCCCACATATCTTGGTGCAAGTTTTCCCTTTTTCCCAAATCTTTTCACACCTCAGACTCGAGAAATCTTCAAGAACACCTGATTACTCACTTCAAACTCAAGATCTCTTCTTCGAACATCGGCACAGCTTTTCTGTCGACTCTGCGCAGTAAGAAGTCTATCCCGAATAACTTTCACATGATCAGTTGATTCTTGAACAATTTTTGGACCCTAAATTTTTGTTTCTCCCACTTCATCCCAACAGATTGGCGATCGACATTTTCTACCATATAATGCTCCATAAGGAGCCATTCCGATACTTGACAGGTAACTATTATTGTATGCGAACTCTGCCAACGGTAGATAAGTATCCTAGCTACCCTTGAAGTCAAGTGAACAAGCTCGTAGTATATCTTCCAATATCTAAATAGTTCTTTCTGATTGACCATCTGTTTGAGGAAGAAATGCAGTGCTCAAACTCAATCTAGTCCCCAGTGCCTCCTGAAGTGTCTGCCAGAATCTGGATGTAAAGCGAGGATCTCGATTAGAAACGATACTAACAGGTACCCCATGCAACCTCACGATCTCCTGGATATACAACATGACAAGCTGATGTAAGGAAGATGTCATCTTCACAGGCAAGAAATGTGCAGACTTGGTAAATCGATCTACCCAAACTGCATCATGTCCTCGACTTGTCTTCGGCAATCCAGTCATAAAATCCATTGCAATGTTTTCCCACTTCCATTCTAGAATCTCTAATGGTTGGAGTAATCCTGTCGGTCTCTGATGTTCAGCTTTTACCTGCTGACACGTCAGGCATCTTGATACGTAACTTACAATTTCCATCTTCATGTTATTCCACCAGAAGTCCCATTTCACTTGTTGCTTAATTTCTGAATCATCAGGGATACACACTTGACCCCTGAATTTAAGTAACCCATCACTGTGCACCTAGAAGTCTTCTTCTTCTTCGCCCTCCTTTAATTTCTTCACAATCTTTTGTAACTCGACATCTCCTTCCTGTGCCCCCTTAATTCTCTCAAGTAATACTGGTTGAACACGAACATTTGCAAAGATGATGCCATGGTTTGATTGACAAGGATTCCATTAACATACATCTCTCAGCATCTTCCATTCCCTGATCATTAAACAAGAGACATACATCTTTTGGCTCAAAGCATCAGCATCTACATTAGCCTTTCTAGGCTGGTACAGAATAGTGCATTCATGATCTTTAAGCCTTTCCATCCATCTATGTTGACGATTGTTCAACTCTTTCTGAGAGAAAAGATACTTCAGGCTCTGATGGTCGGTATATACTTCAAATTTAGCCCCGTACAAATAGTGTTTCCATTTGTGCAACGCCATAATAATAACTGCTAACTCCAATTCATGTGTAGGATAATTTTGCTCACATGGTGTCAACTTCCTCGAAGCATAAGTAATAACTTTCCCATTCTGCATTAATACACAACCCAGTCCTTCTTTGGAAGCATCACTATAAACAATAAAATGATCACTTCCATCAGGTAAAGCAAGAACTGGTGCTGATGTCAACCTTCGCTTAAGCTCCTGAAAACTGTTCTCACATTTCATCCCACACAAAAGGAATCTTCTTTCGAGTTAAGTTAGTCAATGGAGTAGCAATCTTTGAAAACCCTGGTATAAACCTCCAGTAGTACCCAGCTAAGCCCAGAAAACTACGGATCTCTGTAACTGTATTGGGTCTCTTCCACTCAACAACTGCCTCCACTTTCGTAGGATCAACAGCAATACCTACTTGTGACACAACGTGCCCCAGAAAAGTAACCTCCTTCAACCAAAATGCATATTTGCTGAACTTTGCAAACAATTTCTTCTCTCGTAGTAAGTCCAGCACCAACCTCAAATGATGTACATGTTCTTTCTCTGACTTAGAATAAACAAGTATGTCATCAATAAACACCACCACAAAGCTATCCAAATAAGGTTGAAAGACTCTGTTCATCAAGTCCATGAAAACTGCAGGTGCATTAGTTAATCCGAATGGCATAACGATGAATTCATAACGCCCATATCTCGTTCTGAAGGAAGTCTTTCGAATATCTCCTGCTCGAATTCTCAATTAATGATACCCACTTCTCAGATCAAACTTTGAAAACACAATAGCCCCATGCAACTGATCAAACAAATCATCAATATGTGGTAATGGATATTTGTTCTTCACAGTCACCTGATTCAATTGTCGATAATCAATGCACAACCTTAGTGTCCCATCCTTTTTCTTCACAAACAAAACTGGTGTACCCCAAGGTGAAACACTTGGTTTAATGAACCCTCTATCAAGCAATTCTTGCAACTGAATCTTCAACTCCTTTAATTCAGTAGGTGCCATTCTGTAAGGTACTTTCGAAATTAGAACAGTACCAGGCAACAATTCAATACAGAACTTTATTTATCGTTCAGGTGGCAACGAGAAATCATCAGGAAATACATCAGGATATTCACACACTACTGGTACCTCTTCAAGCTTAGGTGTGGCCTTCTGTTTGTCATAAACATGTGCCAGATACCCAGTGCAACCACTAGCCATCAATTTTACCAGCCTGTAGTGCAGAAATAATATGCAATCTATGACCCCCTTTTTCCCCCAAAAATTACAATTCAGGCTGATTCAGGACTTAAAAAATGACCAGCTTATGATAACAGTCTACATGAGTATGATATGCACACAGTCAATCCATGCCCAATATAATATCAAAATCCCGAATAGGTAGCACAATTCAATCAGCAGGCAAATTATAATTACCCATAAATACATCACAAGCTTTATAAATCACGCTAGCAACCATACATTCCCCCATCGGGGTTGACACCTCCAATATATAAGGCAATACATGCGGTTGCACATGCAAATTCATACCAAAATGAGATGCCACACAGGAGTGAGATGATCCTGGGTCTATCAATATACGAGCTCTAGACTGAAAAATAGTAAGAGTACCTCCTACAACCGACGTAGACTCAAGAACATCTTTCTGGTCTAAGGCAAACACACGCCCCTAGACCTTCGGTTTCCCATCACCCCCTCTCTTGACCCCTGAGGTCTGTTCATTCTGATTCTGTGGCTGTTGATTTGGTTACTGAGTATTATTCCATCTTGGGCAATGGCTACGGAAATGCCCAAATTCACCACAAATAGTACATTTGCCCTACTTTGCCTAACATCTGTCTACCATATGATTTCCCTTACCACAAAATGTACACCCACTAGTAACAGTTTGTTGCCCTGATGCCATAGAACCACCAGTGTTATTCTTGGATTGCTGTCCTGTTTGCCTATTACCCAGCTGGTTCCCTTGTTGCCCTTGCTGTTGTGTCTGTTGTGACCCTCGAGGTGGTCTCTCGGGATGACCATCTCGATTACCCTGTCCTCCTCTATTACTGAAATTTCCTTGACCTCTCCCACCTTGTGAACTAAATCCTCCTCTATTTCCATTACCCTGGCCTCTGCCACCTTGTTGATTAGTCTGCTGCCCAAACACTGTAGCTCTCTTCACTTTCTGTTCCTCCATTGCCACTGCATAAGAAGTAAGCTCAAGTGGAAATAACTTATTGCGAAGCTCTGCCCGAAGCCCTTTTACAAACTTTCTTACTTTTCTATCCTTAGTAAAAAGTAAATGAGTGTTATACCTGGCTAACTGAGTAAATTTTGCTTCATACTGTGCCACAGTCAAATTTCCCTATTCAAGTGTCATGAACTCCATTTTTTTCTGCTCCTGAACTACAGCTGGAATGAAGTTCCTTTTGAATTCTGGTACAAAGTTAGCCCATGTCTGAGGAGTCCCATCAGTCTCCCATTTATCTTTAATTAACATCCACTAATTATCTGCTATGCCCTCCATTTTAAAAGTTGCAAAGATCACCTTTTCTTCTTCAAAACACCCCAGTGTCTTAAACACCTTTTCCATTCCCTCGAGCCATCTTTCAGCTTTCAATGCATCAAGTTCACCATCATAGCTTTTGGGATTCAGTTTCAGAAATCTCTCAAGTGGTGTAGTACCCTGTATAATCCCAACAGGAACTGGATGCGGATTCTGATTACCTCCATTTTGATTCACCATCTGTTGACTAACTGCACCCTGCTGTGCCAACAATGCAGTCAACCTCTTAAGTACTGCAATCTGGTTATTAGTATTTTGTTGAGCTATCACATCAGTCAATCTCTCAATAGCTTGATATATACCACCAAGCCCTTCATTTTGTGCTCCACTTGCTGGATGAACAGGGGGAACATTAGCATGACTTTCAGCTCCTTCCTGGAGCCCTACCGCATCGTGCCGGCTCTATGAAAACCACGACCCTGTCCTCTCGATCCCACCATCGCTCACCTACACACAACCACCCAGTATTAGACATATATACAAAACCTCTAGGCCAAGGATCCTCTACTGGCTTCTAGCATAAACGAAAGCTCTGATACCAACTTTGTCACACCCCAATTCAAGATACCACACATAGCCTAAATTCGGGCATGACTCGGCCAAACATATTCAAAATAACCACCTGATAAACAATATAACAGCGGAAATAAAAGTATGGCGATAAGCCATCCAACCTCATAATTAAAAATATACAACTGAGTGTTCACAACTCAACCAACCGATAAACAGACCAAAATAGAAGGCATCCAGCCTTTATATACAATACAACAGAAACAGTGTTTGAACCCTAGACAGCATAACAATCACTATCTAACATATACACAACAAAGTCTACCCCAAAAGATAACCACCTTCTAATCTCGTGACGAGCTGCACAGCCTCACGCACGTGAACCCTTCGCCTCGCTTTGATCTAAGGAAAAACAATAATGAAAGGGTGAGTCACCTATGACCCAGTAAGATTCCACTAAACTTATGCATGTTATGCATGTTATACATGTAAGCAATAATAATAGGATGCTAACACAAGCAACATATAATCAACATAAGTTATAACCAAGTAAGTCACATGTATTCAGTATAATCAACAACCAACTCAGTCCCATTACCAGCGTAAGAAGGATCACGACTGTCAACTGTCGCATACCAGTTGGAAATAATGACCAACCTACAAAGTAATGAGCTAATTACAACAGCTCATATCACATATTAAACAAATAAGGATCACATGTATCAGGATATAAGAGTCGAGGTACACCTCCGACTCACCAGCTCCCCTTATAGATCATTCAGCTTTGAAGTTCATATCAAACCATTTTACTAATGTAATTCATATATCAAATATTTCACGGAACAAGTCAGTATGCCCCAAGTCCCTACAACCTTGGCATCCATGTGACAACACCATTCTTGTCTAACAATCTACGTGGTGTAAACCCTACTTTGGCTAGAAATAGGGAGACAGGCCGGATTAAGGTCGCCACAACTCAACTATCACTGCACTCCGCCCCATGACAATCGGTAGTCAACCAAAACCCCCTAAAAAGTTAGTATTCAAATGTGCACATCTGGTTAGTCAAGTTCACGTTCACACTTTATTCCATATTCGGTTACAAATTCGGCATTTTGTTTATCCTCCAAGGATCAATTCGAGTTCTATATTCACAAATCAACATAATGAACACTTTAACCATTTCAAATTATTCAATATCAAGTCACAAACCATAAATCCCAGCCATGTTACATACTTTGTTCAAGTCATATTCTTGCCGGTTTCACAATTTCAAGTATACACATGTTTAACCACACTTCCAGGGCTCAATTATCAACTAATACACCTTATGAACACATACCCATAATCAAATCCCCATATTAAAGTAATTCATATGGTTGAAATTTCATAATTTTAGCATAGCAACACTTCTACATTGATTATAACCAAGATTAACCAAATAGACACAAACATGAACAAGCTAGTAGTCCCTTACCAATTCAAGAGCTAAACCCTAGCTTAAGCCCTGTATTTCAGTGCTGGAAGTCAGCCACAAACTCAGTTAAAAAAACTCCCTTGAGTTTCCTTGGTGGAAGAACAAGAACTCTTGTCACAAAACCCTAGAAACCCTAACTAGTTTGCTGAATTTTGGAAAGATTTGAGTGAGAAATTTGAGTGTTTTGTATGTTTTTTTTAGAGCTGGAAAATGGTCTCCTAAGCCTTACACACGAACTAGGCCAGCCAAGGATGAGTTTAGGAGGAGTGGCATCACCAAAAACTTCCAAAATTGAGCTGGCACAATTCTGGGCCGAACAGGTGTGCTAGGGTGCAGCCAGGCGCGCTAAGGCGCACACTGTTCACTCAGCCTGCACAGTTTTTTTGTTTCGCTCCGTTTCCCCGATTCGATTTCTTGTACACCCCTAGGTATGATTGTACAACACTTATAACATATCAAAGGATGTCCCTAAGGATTCGATATCATTCTTGGATCAATTTAAGGTCACGAGAAAGTTCACGAAACTGAAAATAATGTCGATAACTTCTTCGTTTTGTAACTTCAAATTAACACAACGTATTTCACTTTTTTAAAGCCCAATTTAACAACATGAAACCTCTATAACATCATGTATATCTAGGTGTAAAGTATCATGATTCATCTCTTTCATTTCGATTCAAATTACGCTACGAAACGATGTAAGGAAGTAAAGTACCGAAACATGAAATCATGAGTTTACGACTCATCAAATCAATACCATGAACCATGATAATCACATTAACAATGCATGCACATAATTATATGATTAAGATGCTAATGATATGCTTGGTTATTATAGATACACTCGGTTTAATAAAACCCCAATCAAGTAACTCTTCCAATTGGACTTTCAACTCTTTCAATTCAGCTGGTGCCATACGATAAGGTGCTTTCAAAATTGGTGCGGTCCCTGGTAGCAATTCAATACAAAACTCCAACTCTCGGTCTGGAGGCAAATCATAATCAGCTGCAAATACATTAAAAAATTCACGAACAATGAAACATCCTCCATGGTAACAACCTTTTGTGATCTATCAACAACACAAGCCAAATACCTTGAACATCCATAAGATAATAACTTTCGAGCTTTCAAAGCCGAAACAAGCTGAATACTGCCCATAATCTTATCACCCATAAACATAAATGAAGGCACATTTGGTAAATGAAAAGTAACCAATTTCTTACGACAATCAACAATAGCATGATGAGCATGCACCTAATCCATTTCGAAAATTTCATCGAAATCACGTATAGGCAATATGACCAAATCTGCAGGTAAGTGATGATCATCAATAACGACATCACATGCACGATAAACATCTAAAGCCACGTGGCACTCTTCCAATGGAGTAGACACCTTCAACACACCGCAATAACTCAGGTATAGCATGCAAATGATAAGCAAAATGTGTACCTCCCGGCTATATCCCTCTATTCTTGGGGCAATCCCGCTGACAATGTGTGCCATCACTACATAACAAACATTTCCCTTGTTTCAACCAACACTTATCTTTATTATGCCCACTCTTCTTGCAAAACCCACAAGTAATTCTTGCATCACGCTGTCCACGGCCAACGTTTCCCTGATTCCCAGTTTGCTGACGAAACTGTCCTCTCTGGCGACTAGTGTTACTCCCTCAGTTAGTAGTCCCACTTGCGCCCTGTCTCTTCCATTGTGACTGTGATGATTACGAGTTCCCACTTGTACTACCCTGCCTGCCACGGTGCTCCTCTATATCATGCTCAATCTGGTAAGCTTTGTCCACTTCACTTCTATAGCTTGGAAACTCAAGTGGTAAAAATTGTTTACGATATTCAGTCCTTAAACCCTTCACGAAGTGGTAGATCTTCTTCTCTGTCGTTGGAATCAAATGTACACAATACCTTGCCAATTCAGTATACTTGGCAGAGTACTGAGCTACAGTCATTGTCCCCTGATCAAGACCAACAAATTTCACTTTCTTCTTTGCTTGAACCACATCTGGTACAAAATGATTCCTAAACTCCCTTAAGAACATCTCCCAAGTACGAACCATACGATCTTGTACCCAACTTACCTCTAGTACCTTCTACCAGTGCTCCGCTGCATCCTCCAGTTTGAACGTTGCGAACTTAATTTTGTCTTCCTCGGTACACTCTATTGCAGCAAATATCTTTTCCAGAGATTCAATCCACCTTTTCGCTTTCATCGGATCAGGCTTACCATCATAACTACGAGGTTTCATCTTCAAGAACCTCCCCAATCTACGATCATAGTCTCTATTACCCCCATCTGGCTGGTCTACTCTGTTTCCCCTTGCTTGTCCCTGTCCTGCCATTGTCTGTCTATGCATATCCATTGTTTGTCGGTTCATTTCCATCATAGCTTGCATAAATCCCTGCATAGTGTAATAACCGAGCATATCATTAGCATGTTAATCATATGATTATGTACATGCATTGTTAATTTGATTATCATGGTTCATGGTATCAATTTGATGAGTCGTAAACTCATGATTTCATGCTTCGGTATGTTACTTTCTTGCATTGTTTCGTAGCGTAATTTGAATCAAATTGAAAGAGATGAACTATGATACTGTGAACCTAGATATACTTAATGTTATATAGGTTTCATGTTGTTAAGTCGTGCCTTAAAAAAGTAAAATATGTTGTGTTAATTCGAAGTTACAAAACGAAGAAGTTGTCGACGTTGTTTTCGGTTTCGTAAACTTTCTCGTGACTTTAAATTGATATTAGGATAATATCGAACCTTTAGGGACATCCTTTGATGTGTTATAAGTGTTGTACAATTATACCTAGGAGTGCATGAGCGATCGAATCGAAGAAACAGAGCGAAACAGAAAAATTGCGTGATGCTGTGTGTAATACCCCGATCCTACTTCTTTCCTAGTTCACCAGTATGTTTGGTCAATTCGAGTGTTGTTTCGTGTGATTAACTTCGGGTATGTTTGAGTCTTGAGTTCTTTGTCATTCGTGCATAAATACAGGATGATTAGGTTGATTTTTTAGTGTGTTTTGACCTTAAGATAGATAAAGATACACACAAAAGCATGGATACATGCTTAAATCCGAAATTTTGTCCATCCGAACAGTCTTTAGTAATTTGGCCATAACTTTGTCTGGAAAAATCGGATTTGCAAACCGTTTGATTTTGTGTAAACTAGACTCAAAGAGCTTTCCAACCATATCTTATTCACAATTTTTGGACTTGTGGATCATCCTAGAAATGTCCTTAAAGTTGACTAAAAAATTAGAAATGTGACAGCTTTGACTAGGTTTTAAGTGAGTTGACCTTTTTACTCAGTTTTCATTGGCTGAGATTTATGGACGTCCATTGACTTTGACCAGACATAATAAGTCACCTTGACTCCATTAGAGGCCCAATAACACCTTCATTTGTTCATCTTCAACCTTAGAGCTTAGAGAGAGAGAGAGAGGAGAGAGGTTTAGAGTGAGAAAGTGTCATAGTTTGCTCATTTGAAGTCCAAATCACGATCCATCTTCACCATTGTAGAGCTATGGACTAGAGGAACACTTTCCATGGATTGCATGTTGATTTTCATTGTTTAATTTTGATGGAGGTAAGTAACTATAATGTTTTGTTTGATTATGAGATGAATTGGAAGAGTAAAACATGTAGGTTGTGTTAGATGATGATCCTTGTATTGATTTCTTGAAAGAAATGTGTTATTAGTTACTCCATATGATGTTTTGTTGTCTTAAGTTGAAAATGCAATGGGGGAAAGACATGATGATTTTTAGAAGTCAAATGCTTAGTTCTAGAATTGAGATCGGTCATTGTTTTAAAGCATGTTGTCGAATTTACTGGGACAAATCCGTCTATGGGAATTATCTGAATTTTTGATATATTTTACATTTATATGTTTTGTAGCATCTTGTAAATTTTCATAATTTTAGAGGTCGGGAAGTATCTCGTTTATGTTCGGATTTATCACTGCACAGAGTAGACTGTTTCTGGAAATTCTGGGTTATAAATCTAATTTGTTGTGGTTACATGTCGATGAATATAAGACCAAATTGACTGATTCAAAATGGTAAATCGTAATTTGGGATGTCTAGTTTCTGGATATGTTGAATTCATAATATTTGGACTTGTGTATAATATTTGGCGAATTTTATAAAAATGCTGCGCAGAATTGAATTATGTGATTCGTTGACAAAAATTTCTGGATATTGGTTTAGAATTAAAGTGAGCAGATTATGGTGATTATAGTTCCGATTGGAATATTTTAAAGTGGTAAATTGTAGTTCAAGATGTCTATTTTATAGATATGAAAGAATAATAACATTTAGATTTTTGTGGAATGTTTGGTGATTGTAACAATACGGTTGCGCACAGATTTATAAGTGTGGTAATTGAATCAAATTGGGTTATTGATACAATAAGTTAATGAATTGGGACATTGGACTATAGGAAAATGTCATGATGAGGAATTTAATAATATAGAATGTATCTCCTATAACACAAGACTAGGTTTGAAACGATTGTAGATGACATGGGACTTGTAAGGAGTCATGATTTACATAGTACGCGACGATAATATTATTTAGTGGTTTATATTATACATGAGACAAATGTCTCAAGTGATCATAGGATACTATAGAGATCCTAAGTTAAATGTGATGGTTATATATTGGTTAATAGGTGTAAGTATGAGTAGACTTAGGTATGTTGCGATTGTGAAGACTAACATTAGCGGACTTAGACGATTTGGTTATGTGGAGTTATAAGTTGTGTACATGTGAGGAACATGTTACTTTATTTTGGGATTAAGATTGAATCACCTCTTCTAGTGATATATAAGTCCCACGTTGTGGACATCATTTAATAGTTGTTTATACGGTAAGAATACCTTACATTTGTGGTTATGTATGTGTCTAGCTAGCACGGACACTTTTCGATGGTGAAGTTGTACAATAGGCCTACTTTGCCTATTGTCTTGTTTTGGTTATATGTTCAGTGATTATGGACATTGTGAGATTGTTCTAGTATGTGATAGGACAATCATCCTACTTTGATGATTGATTGTGTGTTTAATGTTTACTAGCACACTTTGTTGATTTGTTGTTGTAGGCTTATTGTGACCTACTTGAAACATTCGTATTGTTATTAAATGTTGTTGTTGTGGTATGCTCCCTACTTTGGAGTATGACCGTTTATTTTAAATGTCGAGTAAACATCTACTTGTGCATTTAGTTAAGTCCATGGCATTTGTGTCGGCGGTGTATTGACGCTCGATTATTGCGGGAGCCGAGGCTACGTAATAGTTGAAGGCCAATACATCGGGCCTCGCCCTACCGTTAGCCACGGTAGGGGTATAGCGCCATGTGTTGTACGGAATAAACGCAAACTTTGTAAGCTATATCCGTGGTTGATTCTTGGGTTGTAGGGACCAAGATCACATGTCGACGTGGATACAGAAAATGGTTCACACAGTTTCATGTTGTTGTTCTTGATTCGAGCACGTCAACAACGGCTTCGAATTCTTGATTTGGTTTATTGATCGAGCACGTCAACAACGGCTTCGATATTTGGTATTATATAGGTTGGTTGGTTGGAACTATTGGTTTGGTCGGAAGTGTACCTCGACGCCGTATCCCTTTAAATGTGTTTACTTACCGCTCTTATGTGTTTCCTATATAAGCGAATGTTGGTCATGATTTCCAACGGGTATGGGACGGTTGGCGATCATTGAGCCTCTCGTTAGTATAGGGTTGGTTGCCTTTATGTGCTCCTACATGTTTACTTTCTTGTTATATTGTTGTGCATAATGCCATGCCATATAGTCACATGTAGTAACTTGTCGATTAATGGTTAAGATAAAATTATTACTAAGATTAGTGCATTTAGAGTCTTGGTTTACTGTTGCATTCATACTCATAGCACCCAATACATTATAGTATCTTACGGAGTCTTTTAGACTCACCCAACAACCTCCTCAGTTTGCAGGTTAAGTTCCAGTACAGCGAGACTTGAAGCTTGGAGTTAGCAAGATGTTTTTGTATTGTTATTTTCTGCTTATTTCTTGTATTGTGAGATCGTGAGGTTCACTAAGTTATGTAAACTTAGTATATGGGTAGAAATAGTTGTATTCTTTAGATTTGTATTTTGGTGCCGACTTGTGTGGTCGTGCCGGTTGTTGTACTCTATTATTTTGGGTTTCTGACTCGTGGTATTTTAGTATTATTGTTTCTCCGGCTCGTGTATTTAGCCGTCGAGGTTTTTATTGTCGAGTTTATCTTTTATGTTGTTCTCCGGCGTATGTTTTGGCCGTTGAGGTTTATTTAGTTGTAGTTGTTGTTCGAGTTTTTGAAACTCACATTTTTAACTTGTATTCCGCTACATAATTTTAGTTTTGAGATTTTGTGACTCGCTCTTTTCGGTTATTCTTGCTAGTTTGGCGCACCGAGTTGTGGTTCAACATCAAACCCCGGACTCGGGTCGTCACACTGTGAACAGTGCGTGCCCCAGCGCGCCACAGCGCGCCAGCCTGCGCCCAAGCACGCCTGGTACGGACAGAATGTCTAGATTTGTGTTTTTTTTATTTTTCTTGTTTTCCACCTTATGCTTTGGCTTCCTTATCTGGTCTAAAACATGGGTAAACAGGGGAAGAACATATTCCAGCCTTCTAAACCCAGAAAATACTCAACTCAATTATCTCTCTCAAATCCTCCAAAATTCTTCCAAAATTCCACCTTTCAACCTAGGGTTTGTGTGTGTTCTTGCAAGAGTTCTTGTTTCTTCTTTCAAGGCAGTAACAAAGGGCTTGTTTAAGTGAGTTTGTGGCTGATTTTAACACTGAATTCCAAGGGTTTAGTGGTGGTTAACTCTTTGATTTGGTAAAGGACCTCTTGCTTATCCATGTTGTAGTTTAATCGATTTATTTCGGTTAATATCAACTGCTAAGTTGTTATTATGGAAAGTTTATGATTTTCAGCAATGCTATGATGTTTAGTAGGCTGATATGATTATGGGTATGTGATAATAAAGTGTGTTGATGTTCATATAAGCCTTGAAATTGTTGTAATTCGATTGTGTACTTGAATTGGTGAAACCCACAAGAATTTGACTTAAACAAAGTATGTAACATGGCTGTAATTTAGGGTTTATGACTTGATATCGAATGATTTGAGATGGTTAAAGTGTTCATTATGTTGATTTGTGAATCTAGAACTCGAATTGATCCTTGGAGGATAACCGAAATACCGAAATTGTGAACGAATATGGAATAAAGTGTGAACGTGAATTTGACTGATTGGATGTGCACATTCAAATACTAACTTTCAGGGGTTTTTGGTTGACTACTTATTGTCATGGGGCGGAGTGCAGTGATAGTCGGGTTGGCCTGTCTCCTTATTTTCGGCCAAAATAGGGTTTACATCACGTAGATTGTTGGACAAGAGTGGTGTTTAGTCACATGGGTGCCAAGGTTGTAGGGACTTGGGGCATGTTGACTTATTTCGCGGAATATTCAAAATATGAATTATATGGTTACAATGATTTGATATGAACTTCAAGGCTGAATGGTGTTATAAGGGGAG
This sequence comes from Platycodon grandiflorus, assembly GCA_016624345.1. Lineage (NCBI taxonomy): Eukaryota > Viridiplantae > Streptophyta > Magnoliopsida > Asterales > Campanulaceae > Platycodon > Platycodon grandiflorus. Next base: position 46,347,737 of record CM028367.1, on the reverse strand, counting down.
CTGGTGAGTCGGAGGTGTACCTCGACTCTTATATCCTGATATATGTGATCCTTACTTGTTTAATATGTGATATGAAATGTTGTTAGCTCATTACTATGTAGGTTGGTCATTATTTCCAACTGGTATGGGATAGTTGGCAGTCGTGATCCTTCTTTCGCTGGTAATGGGACTTAGTTGATTATTGATTATGTTGATTACATGTGACTTAATTTGTTACTCCCTCCGTCCCGGATAAATATTCCTACTTTCTATTTTGGGATGTCCCAACTAATGTTCCTAAAGACTTTTGATCTACCTATTCTCTACTATTCTTCCTAATATACCCTTAAAGCTTCATTTAATATAACACATTCCAAAGAAAATCAATTATTTAAAATAGTTGAACTCAATTAATGTTCATGGGTATTATGGTCAGAACACATTTTACAGCACATCATTAATTATGTTTTTTAATTCATGTGTTTTATCCACTAGGAACATTTATCCGGGACGGAGGGAGTATTACTTATGCTGATTATATGCTGCTGTGTGTCAGCATCCTATTACTGTTGCATACATGCATGACATGAATAAGTTTAGTGGAATCTTACTGGGTCATAGGTGACTCACCCTTTCATTATTGTTTTTCCTTAGATCGGAGCGAGGCGAAGGGTTCACGTGCGTGAGTCTGTGCAGCTCGTCGCGAGATTAGAAGTTGGTTATTCTTTTGGGGTAGACTTTATTGTGTATATGTTAGACAGTGGTTGTTATACTGTCTAGGGTTCAAACACTGTTCTATTGTATTGTATATAAAGGCTGGATGCCTTATATTTTGGTTTGTATGTCAATTAGATGAGTTGTGTAAACTCAGTTGTATATTTCAGTTTATGAGGTTGAATGGCTTATCGCCATACTTTTATTTCCGCTATTATATATATTGTTTATCAGGTGGTTATTTCGATTATGTTTAGCTGGGTCATGCCCGAATTTAGGCTATATGTAGTAGCTTGAATTGGGGTGTGACACATAGTGTGCATGAAAGCCTCATTCGGATTCACATTTGCCTCAAGTGGTGCATTTGGTTGCCTTGTCGGCTGAACTCTCGATTGATTAGAAGGTGGTCTAGATGGTGAAGCATGGCTTTCAGCTCCAGCGGCTTCCCCAACTTGACTCGTACCAACCCCATCCGTATTGGTACCATAACGTGTCTCTACCATTGTCAAACACCTACAACAAACACTCGACGTTAACGACTCAAACACACAATCCACCCTCCTAAATTAAGAATCCATTCCAGGTTATCTAACTTATGCTCTGATACCAACTATCACGACCCGACTCGAATTCCTACATGGAATCCCCAAGTCGAATCGCGAAGGACAAGAAACACGAAATACACATCATAAAAATTCCATATGATGCAAGTATAAAACGAATGCATAAAACCATGTAATACACGTGCAAAGCTTTTCTTTAAAACCAAAACAATACTTCATCGGTATATTAACAAGCCGGGAACTTAACATGTTTAAAAACATAGTTTGAACATAAAACCAATTATGTAAACATTAACCTCTACGAGCAACAATCTCGGAGAACAACAACAACAAACAAATCAGAGTGTGTGGAAGTAACGAATAATAAGGATTACATCAAGCACGACAACCATGTCAGCATAACCAAAAGAATAGTGCAATCACAAGAACCAACACACACTACTCAACATTACATAGTTTAGGTAACAATGTATACCCTCGGCCTCACCAAAAGAAATACAAAGGCCCGAAAAGCACAACCAAAAGAACAACTTGCAGATACGCTGAGACGAAGTAAACTCCTACTATGGGTTCCTCGCCGGACCGTGATCTAAGGAAAACAAATAAACATTGGATGGGGTGAGTTTAAAACTCAATAAGCTACTAATGTAACGATATGTCATACGAGATGCAAGACAGTAATATTAACAAGTACAACAAGCTATGGCATGATATAACATGCATGAGACATAGCATATATCAAACATCTCATAACAAGAAGTTACCCTATACTACACGAGAGGCTCAACAGTCACTAACCGACCTATATCAGTTGAAAACCATGACCAACATTCGCATATATAGGAACCACATAAGTGCGATATATAAACACTTTTTAAAAGGATACTGTATTGAGGTACACCTCCAATATACCTAATACTTCCAACCAACCAACATATAATATACTTTGTGAACCATTTTCTGTATTCACGTCGACGGGTGATCTTGGTCCCTACGACCCAAGAATCAACCACAGAATAGCTTACCAAGGTTACATTTATTCCATACAACAAATGGCGCTATGCCCGTACCGTGGCCAACGGTAAGGCGAGGCCCGATGTATAGGCCTTCAATTACTACGTAGCGCCGGTTCCCGCAATAATCGAGCATCAATACACCGCCAACAAATAATCCATGGACATAACAAATGCACAAGTAGATGTTTACTTGACATTCTCAACAACAATACACACTCCAAGATAGGGAGTACAACATCATTAAACATGAATGTCTCAAGTAGGTCATAATAATCCTACTCACATAATCAACCATCTCATAATATTTACGAGACATAAACAACAACATCAAACACACTTTGGGTAACTAATTTTCCCAAAAAAACTCTCGTATCATAACAAAATCCCCAAGTCACACACGTGGTCTCATCAATTATGAAAACCTATATAGCTCCGTTAGAGTCATTATTTGTTTCTAATGAGTTCGAGTCGAAGAAAAACCTTTTATACTTCAAGATTAATAACTGATACCATTTCTATGTGTATAAACCAAGACAAAACAAGTCTCTCAACATATAAAACAAGCCATCCAAGAAATTTACATATAAATCCCATTTTACAAGGCTAGGATGTCATGTAAGACATAAATAGAGAAGGAGAGGGGTAGTAGCTTACCTCTAGCAGAAATGTACCAAGAAAAACCTTATGAAACTCACATACAATCCAAGGGAAGTGATCTCCTAGTCAGTAGCTCCACAATGGCGAATTCGGATCGTGATTTGGACTTCAAATGAGAAATCTATGGCACTTTCTCTCTCAAGAACTCTTTCAACTCTCTCTCTAAACTCCAAGGATGTAAATGGTGAAATGAAGAGAGTTTTAGCTCACTAATGGTGTTAAGGAGAGTCAAGAAGTCTGATCAATCAAGCCTTAGACGTGGTTCAATCTTGACCCTTGAAACCAAGTCAATTGGTCAAGTCACTTAAAAGTTCGTCAAACAAACAAAGCAGAGCACAACGTTAAGCGGTCGCGCTATGCGGACGCATAGCTCCTATGTGAGCTCCTTTTGTGGTAGCATACAATCCAGAAACTTTAAGGTTCTAACCGAGTTGACGCAATGCGGATGCATAGCTCCTATGCGAGCGCCTTAGGCGGCCGCATAGATTCCAGAAACTTTAAGTCTCTATGCGAGGTCGTACTATACGGCTGCATAGCGACAAATTCAAGTCAAAAGGCTTCTAAACACTACCAAAGTGATTCCAAAACACTCCCAAGTCATCCTAAGATGATACCAATCTCAAACCAAGTCCAAAATGAAATCGAAACTCTTCCGAAACAACCCATAACAAGGGTAAGAATACAAGCCAACAAAAGTACTAACAATTGCAAGGATTTAAACACACTACAAGGCATTTGAGAAGTATAAAATCAACTCAAATGTGAACATGTTAGGATAAAGAATGTACATGAAATGACAATGATACCAATGAAGTACATAAACACGATGCAAGAGAATGCCATAAATAACGCGGGTGTCACAATGCATAGGTCTTTAGACTAGGAAGTCTCTGTACATGTCCGAGTCTTTGTCCTACCAACTGATGATGATCTCTCCAATGGATTAGCTCAATAGGTGCTAGCAGATATCTCACCATCAAACATCTCAACAACAGTTGTCTTACCAACAGACATCTCAATAGCAATTGTCTCACCAGCAGATATCTCAACATCAGTTGTCTTACCAGTAGAATATCTATCCAGCAGACACCACGCCAGCAGTTATATAATGGTTGATATCCTAGTATCAATCATGATCTCTATAAGTCTACAATAAGAGTGTTGCAAATTTTAAAGAGGAACATCAGTCGTTCTCCAAGCAATAAAGTCTACAAAGATTTGCAAAAGATATATTGCAGATCTCCCTGAAAGCTTAAAGATACACATCGATGTCTGAGCTCTTTGTTTAGACCTTTAGGCATTTCCTATTTTGTGCTTGGTCCCAGTCTTCAAGATGCATCCTATAAAAGACCAATGACAGTGCTCTTCAACCTAGGCCTTCATGTCAAGTCACATCTTCTCTCAGCCTGATTCTTGGATAGAAATCAAGACACGATCTTCAAAAAGATTTTTACCCAACAGTTTATATGATGCACTCTGATACATTGAAGAACAAAACTTCTAACGGGCAGAAATCAATTCATGTCACAACAGATCCTTCATTCTCTCTACCTATAAAAGAAACCTCTCATCCCCCTTCAAGTGTGCGAAAGTGAAGTGAGAACACAACGAGCGGGAAAAACACAAGTGTAAGAACAAACACTTTATGGGAGAGTAATATGAAATTTATAGGGCAAGAAGCTTCGCTTAATCAAGAATCTCTTTCTTGATTTGAGTTCTTTCTTCCTTCGAAAGACTCAGTCTCTTCAGTGGCTATACTCCAAATCCATAGCTAGAGACTAAGTACTCAGCCTACTGCTGAAGACAGAACCTGCTTGAAGATGTCCAAGGAAGATCATCAGCTAACCATCCACATTGCATTCATACCGATAGAATTATATTCCATGGCAAGAGTTTTCGATTGTGCAATAATGAGTCATCACAGTTGGTCGAGTGCTTTGCACTCAGTTGTTTAATTACTTGTTAATTGAACAACATAATATTGTCTTCTCACATTACTCTCACACTGGCACTGCCATTTCCCTCTCCCTAAGGGACTTGGGATTGCTAAGGTAAGAGTTCTCATATATGTCTTCCCTTTCCCCTAACTTCCTTTCTATGAAACCCTGGAGGTTACTAGGTTAGAGAGTCTAGGTTGATGTATTAAGCAGGTTTACCTTTGAGTAAATCTCTGCTAAATTTTAATATAAAACATATTTCGTTACATTTAGCCTTTACTTGTCTTTCCTGTTTTACATGTATTATTTAGCAATCTGTTTATGGAAATGATAATTGCATCTAGTGAAGATTTAGGTCTGTTATTATGATGTACTTGTACCTATTTATTTATAGCTACTTTAATCTTCTATGTTATACGTTTGCTGCTAGTTTTTCCGCTGCACTTATTATTCACACCTGCAAATGTTATAACTTCAATTTTCCACCAGACATTCTAGTCTACTGTGACAGAGTAGATAAGGTATGCTGAAGCACATCAGCCGTTCTCAACATCAACAATGTTGCTTTCAAAGAAAATTGACCAGACCTGATAAACATTTCATCCTTGCTTCTAAATGTATTTCAAATTTGGATGAAATTCTAAATGAAGGTAACATAGGCTATTCACCCCCTCTAGCGTATATTCTGAGCATATCAACATGGACCCAACAATTGGTATCAGAGCCGAAGACTCTGTGAATTTCATTCCAGGTCTAACAACCTGAGAGTTTGATCCTATTGCTCAGCTAAGATGCAATGTCAAAAGATCTGTTTTTCAAAATTTATTTCTTCTCAAATCTTTTGACTGGGAAATAAGGAAGTCATTTTGAAAAAAACTCTAAATGTGTTTGTTTTTCAAAATCAATGTGAAAGTCAATTACTGTGATACGTTTGCTTGTTATGGGAAATTCTTTCAAATGATAGAAGTTTATTCTTCAATTGGCATTATGAAGAAAAGTACTACATATGTATAGAGTATGATCTGCTGGGATATATCCATACTTAACTACTCTTTGAAAATCACTTCTTTTATTTTCAAATTTTCGATATATCCTCTAGTAGACTTATTACTCATAATTGATGGATGAATTACTAAGATATCTCTCTGGAAGATTGCTATCTTGTTATAAGGCTAACAATTGTTTCAATCTAACACCTTTTCAAGAAAAACTCTTTAGTTCAAATACTTATGGTCTTGTATCTTGAGACATTGAGGTTATTACTAGTATCTATTTGGACATGTCTAAGTGTCAAAAACTCTGTATCATGGAATCTGTAGATCCCTTCATTATATGATACTTAGTTTCTGAAAACTTTGCTACTTATTCACTTAGAGAAAGTATGTAACTAACCATTGAAAGTTTAAAGCAAAACAAAACTAGAATATATCAAGTAACTCAAAGAAAATCATTTAAAACATCGTTCAAGCATGTTGGATGTTAGCTCTTTGACAAGGAAATCAATGATGAAATTGTTCTTCTTTAACGTAAAGCCTCTGCCTACAAGATGCATCCAAGAGATCCATGCTCTACTTCAGATTGAGTTCCTCAACTACTACGGGCATACGTGATCAAAGGATAAGTGAGAAAGCGATCCATGTTCCTAACTCAGTATCATAATGGATTATACTTATAAGTTATGTTTAGTAATTATTTTTACTAAATGTATTTATAAGCTCTCACTTATGCATTATTGAATTTCTAAAGCTACTTGTAGCTCATAAATGTTGCTAATGATTTTTCGATGAGTGTTAAGGTAGGAACTCACATGACAAAAGATCATAGACACAACATGTCTCTCCATTAGCACATGTCACTTGTCTGCTATTTCATGAAGGACTGCTGAAGACTCATTGATGAATTCCTTCAGTACTTCACGTATATCTTTCTCACAATGTCATATCAATCTCTACTAGACTATGGTTTCTACCATATAGAAGTCTGCTAATTAGTCCAAAGATGTTGAGTATGACCACTCCGCCAACATATACACAAAACAGATTAGCAACTGCTTTATTATATGCATGCATCTATATCTGCTGAACCTTCTTACTTGACTCGAGATCAGATATAATGCTTCAATAAAGTCTTGTCATACTGTGTGCTTCATGATATATATATTCGCTTGTATGATTTGTTTTATTCAAACGTTTTTTCAAAAACTAGTCAGCACATTCTTATATCAGCTAACTTTGTAACTTAAACATTTTTTAAAACCTAGTCAGCTAAATTCCATATCAGCTGATACGAAAGCACTTCATAAGCTCAGTTATTCATGCTGACTTATAGCAGTTGATGGAAGATTTAATTAACCTCGCAAGTGCACGAATCAATTGTAGTATAATTGTGCAAGAGCAAGGGTCGAACCACAAGGACAAGTGTTTTGAATTAGCCAAGATTCAGCTACTAACTTGAGTAAAACAATTTGAATAAAAAGAGATGATTTGGATTTTTAATTAACAACTAAATAACAGTAAAACAATAAATTAAAGGAAATTAACAATTGCACTAATCAGGGAGAATTCAAGAATTGGGAAAGCCTAGGGATTGGGATTCACTTTGTATCTCAATTTTATGTCTCACTAAAGTTACAATCTAATTCTAGGGTTCGTTCTTTCTAAGGCAAAGATTGAGACACATTGATAACGAATTGCAATATTTTAACTCCTAGTTGTTGTATCTTCTTGATCCGTCAACACAACACTTATGAGTTTATAAAGCATAACAAGAACAATTTAAACCTAATTTCGAATTCAACAATGATCATGATCTGAAATCAATCTCACAAAGTATGGCTATTTATGACAAATGAATATTGATCATTCGCACATCATACATCAAGTAATCAGAGTAGTTGAATTACAATCCATAAAACAATTGATAAGATTCAATTAAACAAACTTTGTTAAGAACTAGAATTCATAAAATGTATTTAAACAAATATTCTACTACATAAAATTTGATACTAAGTTACCACCGATCCCTAGAAGATGAGTTTAGCTGCTCATCAATGTCATTACAAAACCCTTGAATCTTCAATTGAAATCGAATTGAGTACAGCAATTGGAGTTTAAATGTAAAATCGAAATTCAAGATCCCCTTTCAGAAAGGATCCCCCCCAGTCTTCTTTATACTCTTCTCTGACCTTGGAACTACCTTGCACAACATTGGAATGACAGGAAAAAATCCCAACAGTCACAGCGCGCTAAGGCGTAGGGAGAATACGCGCTCAGGCGTGAAAGTCTCTGATCTTTTTCTTTCAAAGTTTCTGAAAAATTTGCAAACTTCAGGAAGGACCACGCTAGGGCACAAGAAGAATGCGCGCTAAGGCTCGCACCGGCAACATTGAATTTCCAGCTTCTTCCTTCCCTGCTACTTTGGATCTTTTACACTCTCACCCCTCATGTTTCCAAAACTGCTCCAAAATGCTCTGCTTTTGCATAATTGCTTCAAAAGTCCTTGAAGTCTTATTAACCACTAAAAACCATATTAAATCACATAAATCCAGAGAATTCACAAAGAATAAGACTTGAAAAGTATCCAATTGAATAAGTAAAATACTCATTCATCAAATACCCCCAAACTGAAACTTTGCTCGTCCTCGAGCAAAACAAGGAAACTAAGAAAATACTAATATTAAAATATATACAAAACATTATCAATCTTGCAAGTCAAGGCCATGGTAGGAAACTTCACAATGCTTCAGGGTAAGAATAATAACGAAATGCAATTAATAACACAATGACACAAGTCTAAACTTTCACTCAACATGCACCAATCTTCTTTTAAACCTCCATATGTGTGTGTGCATCACCCTTTTCTCAACACTTTACAAAACATGAAATTCCTTATAGAGCTAAGTACCCAAATTTTCCCTCCGGAGTCACTTGTTCAAACTTTTGTCAATATAAGCATTTCAAAGTGCTTCATGAAATATAAAAACAAATATCCACTCCCATTCATTACTACAAACAAGAGTAGCAATGCCAAAATTTTCTATTCTTTTCATTTTTTTTTTTTTGAAAACAAACTTGTGGACTGTGCAATGTTCACTTCATTAAGCTTTCTAATTAATCCATTTAGCGAGTGTTAAGCCAATGACTCTCAAACCAGATGGCTTTAAGGCATTAGGTGTAGAAACACCCCTATGAGCTTACTAACTTGAGTTAAAAAAAACCACGAAGTTGAATGAAATCTTTACACAAATGATTCTTTCTTTCTTTTTTTATTATTTGTATTCCAGATTACAAGGCCTAACTTCAAGGAGTGCAATTTTTTTTTAACAATTTCATGAACACTCTAATTCTATTTTCTTCAAACTACAAAAACCCGGAGGAATAGAATGTGCACTACAAGTTCTATAAAGTCAACCAAATCTAACAATATATCAATATAGGGTGAATGTGCCCAAATGGTGGAGATTCAAAATTCCATCAATACTATCAAGTTACTCTTTTTAGACAAGTACCACATGCATTGTTGCCCGCAAAACATTACCCCTCTAACAAATTATCATCATCGGCGGAAGCAACCAAACCAAGACTCGCAAATCAATACTTTTTTTTAAGTAAAGGAAGAAACTAACTATCTAACTAGGAAATAAAATTAAACAGAACAGAGTAATAAAATAAAATAAATAAAACATAAATAAAACTACTTACTATAAAATCTAATACCAAAAATCAATTCCCACCCCAAAACTTAAACTTCACAGTGTCCCCACTGTGAAAGCAATAAAAGAAAAGATAGGGCGAGAATTTAAAAATACCTCTCAGTCACGATCCATCTAATCTGGATGCACAGGCAGCCATGGAGGGATTCGCTCAAGAGCAACACCCGTTTGAGTTGCCATTTTTCTGATCACTGTGGTCATCCATCCCTGAAATTACAGCCTATCCTGATGCATTGAATGAACACCCCTCTCAATTGCATCAACCCTAGATTCCAAATTCTGCCCGCTAGGCCCTCCCTCATCTCTAATAAACTCAGCCCCCTCAGCTTGCTAATCCTGCTCATCCTGCTCACCTCTAACTCTACTCGCGCCTCGTGCCACAGGATCACGCTAGTATTAACTAATATGTAAGTAAACATGGGTTTTGCAGGCAAGATCTCTAATCCCTGAGGCCATCTTACCCCTGATAATCGACACAATTCAGTGATAAGATTAGGAAAACAGTAAGCTGAATTCCCCCCTGATTTTATTGTACTCTTAATCTGGCCATTTATTATTACTCCAACAGCAAATCTTCCTCCTTGAATGCTGTAGTTTAATACAGATCTGTCCCAAGTGACTTCCGAAGTGTGCCCAGATGGCATAAGTTGGACAGAAATGAATTTATGCACACCTTTAGCACTCATTTCCAAAAGTGATTCCTTCATAATTCGTGGCCTCCCATCCGAGTGATAAGTTCATTCTGCTTCTACCCCCCTATCAACTAAAAATGTAGTCACTTGCTCAACAGAAAAGGGCAAATTAAGATTGGCCTGGAAAACATCAGCCTCAACATTATCCAACTCAAAGTAGGCATTAATTCTCGTACTTGAATAATTTACTTCCTTTCCCCTCACAATTGCCCTACTATCATCCCTCGATACTTCATTGGCATAAAATTCCCTAACAATAGGGACCACAACAGACTCGGGATTATTACCAAAATCCTCCAACTCTCTCTCAGGGCCAAATCAGCAATCTTTATCCCTCTTTCAACCAAAAGGGTTCTAGTTCCCAAAATATCAGAAAAAATCTTACTAGCCTCACTATTGACAAATCTTGTTCTATCAAACCTGGTTGAAGAAGATGCAGTATTATTAGCCCTTCTCTTTTGCACCTTTGGAGCTGATGACTTTTTAGCAGGAATTTTTCACATAATCACAACAACAGTATCACAATAATACTTATATAACCAAAGTATGTTTTTGTACTCTACCAAATCACCAACCAAAATCACCCAACTTCTCAAAATTGCTCAATTTCATACCCACATCAATTATCACAAGCCAAATACTTGGCACAAACCAATTCAAACACACAGATTTCACAATTTTTAATTTGCAAAAAAAAAATTAGGGTGAAGAAATCTTATAGTGAGTTGTCCGGTTGCAGTTCAAATTCACCCAGCCTAAGGAGTTCAGTCGGTGGCTTGTACTTTAATGGAGGACACACCAGAGTTCTTTCGAGATAATAGCCTGAATTTGGAAATCACAAACCCCAAAATTGTTTCCACTTGCGCAATGGTGAAATTCCCCATTTTCCTTGCTTGGATGGGTATAATGGAGTAGTCTGAGAGAGAATGATAGAGATTGGTGGAGGCGGGTGGCTCTTGAGAATGACTTATTTGGCAAGAAAATGGTGGGATTTTGAGAATGGAGAAAATTTGGGAGTGAACACAGTAGCAGCAATAGCAGATTGACAATTACGAAGAGTCTAACGGCTCACTAGGGCTAAGCCTTTCAATTTATTAGGGCCAGCACACTAGGGCGTGGGGTGGCATTTGCGCTAAGGTGTGCACCGGATGACTGAGTTTTCCAAATTTCCCCTCCGAACTGTAATTTTTCATTTTGCCCCCTTCTGCGCTAGGGGGCACTGTTGCAGCCTCGCTAAGGCGCACATCGACAGCATAAAATTTTCAATTTTCCCCCTACTGTGCTAAGGCACACTTCGCCAGCTTCGCTAAGGCGCGCTGTCCTCTGAAGTTTTCAGACTTTTAGAATCTCAAAGCCGAAAAGTACTGGGAGTTGCTCGCTAGGGCGAGTAGAAATTCTCGCTAAGGTGTGCTGTTCCCAGTAATTTTTTTAAAAAAAATTATGCTTATCACTGAAATCTACTATTTTAACACCTGCTAACTGGAAAATTGAACAAAACAACACTAAATACAAACAAATCATTAGAAAAACTCATAAACAAACTAACAAAACTAAAAATGTGTTCCACCCCCAAACTTAAATCATGCTTAATCTTCAAAATTTTAGATTAAAATCCCATGAATAAGAGTGAGAGCAAACACCTACTACACAAATTAAAAACAAAACGAATCGAAATTTTTACCTAGTTGGGTTGCCTATCAACAAGTGCCTTTTTTTTTTACCATCGTTAGCCCTACATTGATCCTCACTTTTCTACTCGGGATCTTTCGAAATAACCTCCTCGATTACTTCCAAGCTTGACACCCCTTCATAATACGGCTTCACCCGGTGCCCATTGACTTTGAAATTCTCCCCGGTTCTTAGATTTTTCAATTCCACTGCACCATGTGGAAATACACTTACCACTTCAAATGGTCCGGTCCACTTAGATCTTAATTTACCGGGAAACAACTTCAACCGAGAATTGAATAACAAGACCTTCATCCCTGGCTTGATGAATTTGGGAACAATTTTCGTGTCATGATACTTCTTGATCCTTTCTTTGTAGAGCTTCGCACTCTTATAAGCATCGTGACACAGTTCTTCCAACTTATTCAGGGTTAGCAACCTCTTCTCACCCGCCAAAGCCATATCCATGTTGAGCTCCTTAATTTCCCAATAAGCTCTATGTTCCAGCTCAACCAGCAAATGATAAGCTATCCCAAAAACAATTCGATAAGGACTCATTCCAATCAAAGTTTTGAACGTTGTCCTATGCCCAAAGAGCATCATTTAACTTAAATGCCAAATCCTTTCTTGTTGGCTTCATTGTTTTCTATAGCACACTATTTATCTGTCGGTTGCTCACCTCAACATGTCCGAATGTTTCCTGGTGATACGGAGTTGCCAATTTGTGCATAATACCATATTTCTTCATAAGATTCTTGAAAATCTTTTTCACAAAATGTGTCCCTTGATCACTAATGACTGCCCTTAGTGTTCCATACCTGCTAAACACAATATCACTAAGAAATTTGACAACAGTGTTAGCATCATTAGTCCGAGATGCAATGGCTTCTACCCATTTAGAAACATAATCAACTGCAACCAAAATATATGCAAAACTATGGGATATTGGGAAAGGGCCCATGAAATCAATGCCCCAAACATCAAAGATATCAACAACCAAGTTATTGACTAATGGCATTTCATTCCTCTTACTTATCCCACCTACTATTTGATAACGATCACAATGTTGACCAAATTCATAAGCATCTTTAAACAATGAGGGCCAAAAGAAACCCGACTGCAGCACATTTCGTGCTGTCTTTTAGCCACCGAAATGACCACCACATTGATGTTCATGGCAAAATGTCAACACACTTTTTTGTTCATCATCAGGAATGCACCTATGAATCATTTGATCCGGACACAACTTGAACAAGTATGGCTTATCCCAAATGTAATGTTTTACATCCGACAAAAACTTTCTCTTTTCATGATAATTAAAACCAGGATTGATTACATTTGACACAATGTAATTGACAAAATCAGCATATCAAGGCTCTTTATCTTGAGTTGAAAACAATTGCTCATCCAGAAAACTTTCATTAATCGGAGTCGCATTATCAATAAATTGACGCTCAACCAAAGGTAAATCCTCCAACCTAGACAGATGATCAACCACTACATTTTTTAATCCCTTTTTATGTTTAATGATTGCATCAAATTCCTGCAACAAAAGCATCCATCTGATTAATCTTGGCTTAGCATCTTTCTTTGTCAACAAATATTTTAGGGCGATTAGAGTAAATAATTACCTTTGATCCAAGCAAGTAAGAACGAAATTTCTCAAGAGCAAACACAACAGCCAAAAATTCATTTTCAATGGTGGTATAATTAAGTTGTGTATCATTGAGTGCTCTATTTGCATAATGGATTACAAGTGGTAATTTGTCAACTCTTTGCCCTAACACAACCCCTATTGCAAAATCAGAAGCATCACACATGATTTCGAAAGGCAAAGACCAATCTGGGCTTACAAGAATGGGAGCCGAAGTCAATTTATCTTTCAACAAGTTAAAAGCATCATGACATTCTTTATCAAAGATAAATTCAGTGTCCTTGGCAAGAAGATTACTTAAAGGCTTACAAATTTGAAAAAAATCTTTGATAAAACGCCTATAAAACCCGAATGCCCTAGGAAACTACAGACACCCTTAACAGACTCAGGGGAAGAAAATCGAGAAATAACTTCTATCTTAGCCTTGTCAACCTCTATCCCCCTTTCCGAAACAATGTGACCCAAAACCATGGTCAAATTTTTAAGACACACATCAAAAAAATCACCAAACACAGAAAAGAAATCCATGAAAACCTCAACCGACTTTTCAATCATGTTAGAGAATATAGAAGTCATGCACCTCTAAAATGTAGCTGGAGCATTACATAACCCGAAAGGCATCCTCTGATATGCAAATGTGCCAAAGGGACCGATAAATTTGTCTTTTCTTGGTCCTCGGGTGCAATTGGAATTTGATTATACCCAGAATAACCATCTAGAAAACAATAATACACATGTCCTGCCAATCTTTCTAAAATCTGATCAATGAAGGGTAAAGAAAAGTGATCTTTTTTAGTCGTAGAATTAAGCTTTCTTAAATCAATACACATCCTAAAACCCGTAATTGTTTTAGTTGGCACTAACTCCTATTTCTCATTCTTGACAATAGTTATTCCTGACTTCTTCGGTACCACTTGTACCGGACTAACCCATTTATTATCAGTAATCGGGTATATAATACCCGCATGAAGTAACTTGAGCACTTCTGCTCTTACCACTTCCTCCATGTGACGATTAAGACGCCTTTGATGCTCAGTAGAGGGTTTCGATCCTTCTTCAAGGTTGATCTTATGCATGCACTGTAAGACCCCGACAACCCGACATACTTAGAATTATCCTATTCATCCCCTCGTGTGCTTATCTTAGGTCGAAAACCCCTAACATATTCATAACTTATCCCTAACGCTTGATCGTGTGCCCTATTGGTTAAGCCATATCGTAGTTGTGAGGCCCTGTTCTTATTTACTTCTCTTTTAGTCTGAGTCACTTCGTATCGACTTAGGAGACCTTGTATATTGATGAGAAGACATCCATGATTAGATCGAGAGAGTTGTCATACTTGTTAAGCGTGATGTGATAAGACTTGGCACGCGTTTGACTTGGGGTTAGCACGTGAGAATTGTGCAAAAGTTCTGTATTCATTCGAGACTATTCTCGACATCATTTAGGGTTAGTATACATTGCATTTCCTCTTGGGTTGGTTGACCTAGCCTTGGTTTAGATTCGTTTGCAAACGGCTAGCACATTCGCCTTGATGTTAATCTGAAAGTTGAGTTATTTTGAGTGCCGTTTGGTGTATGTCTCAATGTGCAATTAAGACTTGTGTTCATTATCATTCATGCCTCGATTCGGGATGATTCGCATGTGTTTTGGAAGTGTCTTGACCATGATTGGATGATATGATCAACCTAGGATCATTTCGGGACATTTCGGGATCAAATGGGAGCGAAATAGGAAAAATTAGAAATCCTAGGAGGAGCTCAAGAGGTAGATTGTGTGGTCTGGAGGGAGGACGAGTGCCTGGGCGGCCGCTCAAGCCCGACCTCAGTTTTTCTAATTTTTGTTCTTTCTTGGTTTTTAACTTTTTGAGTGGTTTAAAATGCTCAAACAAGCCTGAAATTGGACCAAACACTTACCCATGGATTAAATAAGAGAAACCAATTCTCCCCTCATTTCATTCCAAACATGTCTGAGGTTAGAAAGAGAAAGAAGAGAGAGAGGAGAGAGAGTAGAGAGATAAAATGGCGATATCTTGATCTCCGTTTGTCGGATCGACGATCCGTCGTCGCCTTAGCGTAAAGGGTGACAAGAGGAACGATTCTAACCAAAAAGATTGTCCGATCTATTGAGGAATCATGCACCCCATCTCTTCTCCCAGATTTTTTAGAAAGTTTTAAGGGAGAGTTGATTTGGGCAAGATCAAGTGTGGGTTCGATGTTGGAACTTCGTAGCAACGTAGATACCACCAGGGAGAGTACTTTCATCCAACCCAACATCGTTCCTTAGTGTATTTTTCATATTTGAGTAAGTTACTACTTTTTTTTCTTACTCGTAGTAATTGTTCATGCAATAAAACATGTATTTCTTATCGATACGGTGAATTCATTGATATGCATGATGATCAGTGATTATATAAAAAGAATACTATAAAATAGTGTTACGTGAATTTAGCCGTACTTGTGAAATATGTGTTAAACTACGAAATAGCGAAATATGGTGTTGGAATCTACGGAGTCTGAATTTGACTTGGAATATGGGTAATTGATTATATGACTTGGTTCATGAAATTGGTTTATATGACTCTACGAAGTCCGAAATTGATGTTGATAATGTTATGTGAGTTAAGTTGTACAATGAGGTGTTTCAGTCTACGGAGTCCATTGTTAATGTGCCGGCATGTGTGACAGTATGTATAGTGACAGTATATATAGTGACAGTATGTATAGTGTTAAATTGGTTTAAATTCAAACAACTTGATTACACAATGGGACACCATCCGTTGAAACATGGAACTTGTTGATAGCAATTAAAAGGAACTAATTCAAGGGGTCGTAGCATCACCAACGTTTCATGAGGGCGAAGCGCTAGTGAAATGTTGTAGTTGGGCTACGATCCGACCTACTCCCCCACTACTAACCCTAGCGGGGCATGTCACCTCTCTTGCTAGTTGAGATGGTGACCGAACTGAGTGACTTCCCCAGGTCGTAAGGGACTGGGCTCACGAAGGTCCAGTGTGCGCGATTGATTGTACAGTTGTTTCAGTCGGTACCGCAATAAATGATGAAAGAGGTGATAAGGTTCGAAGTGGTCGGAGGTGTACCTCGACCCCCCGTATCTACTCGAATGTGTTTACTTACAGTTTATTGTATGCTCCCTGTACGAGCGAGTTGGTCGCAGTTTCTAGCCGGTATGGGACGGTTGGCAGTAGCTGAGCCTCTCGTGGTAGTACATGACTGTCTGGTTATAACATGCTACTTGTTACATGTTGTTATTGTATGGAATGGTTATATCGTGATATTGTTGATATATGAACTGTGTTGCATGTCAGCATGCCATATAGCTGCATAATGGTAACTTACTGGGTCATCGACTCATTCCTTCCATTTGTTTTCCTTAGTTCGCAAGGACACGAGTAATGGTGGTCGGTGAAGTCGGTGAAGTCGATGTGGTGCTTGTCCTTGGTAGTCGTGTAGTTGGGTGTGAATAGCTGTAAAATGTATAATTCCTTTTTAGGTTATGTATTGTGGATTAACTCATTGTAGTATTTGATCCGACACGTGTTGTCAATGTTTAGTAGAATTGTGAAGAAATTGGGTATTGTATATTATGTGTGATGGTTATGGCCGTGTGGCTGTTATGGCATGTTGGTCACTCGATGATTTAGTTGGGCTGATGGTAGTTATATTGTGGTTCTCTGACTTGTGTTATAGTCGTCGAGGTGATTATAATTGTTGTTGTCGTTGATGATTTTGGAATTATGGTTTTAATGAGCTGGTTAGCTCATTATATTAAAAGATTGTATTTGATAAGTGTTAGGTCTAGGAAGATGTGCTCAGAATATAGGCTAGAGGGGGAGTGAATAGCCTATATGACCTTTATTAAAAATTTCATCAGATTTAAAGATTTTGTTGAAAGATAGAGATGAAATGATTGATAAGAATAGGTTATCTTCCTTGTTTAAGCAACACAGCCGATATAGTACTACAACAAAAATGACTTTTAACAACGTTTTTAAAACGTTGTTATATGGAAAAGAAAACATTTCAAAATGTTGTCTAATCCAACGTTGTTATAGGGTGTAGTTTTAGACAACGTTTTGAAAAACGTTGTTGAAACCCCTTCCAAGTTGAAATTCCATTCTTTGAAGCTTCATTAGACAACATTTAAAAAACGTTGTCTTAGGTCTAAGACAACGTTTTGTCTAAAACGTTGTCTTAGGTCTAAGACAACGTTTTTTACAAAATGTTGTCTTAGGTCTATGACAACGTTTTAAAAAAAATGTTGTCTTAGGTCTAAGACAATGTTTTATACAAAACGTTGTCTTAGGTTTAAGACAACATTTTTTAAAACGTTGTTATAGACATAAGACAACGTTTCTAAAAACGTTGTCTTAGACCTACGCGCGACAACATTTTTTAAAAACGTTGTCTTAAGACAACGTTTGTTTAAAAACGTTGTGTTAGACCTAAGACAACATTTCTTAAAAAACGTTGTCTTAGACCTAAGACAACGTTTTTAAAAACGTTGTGTTAGATCTAACACAACGTTTTTTTAAAAACGTTGTCTTAGACATAAGACAACGTTTTTAAAAAAACGTTGTGTTAGATCTATTTTTTTTTTTTTTAATTCCCAGAACCTGTCCTGTAACCCATTCCCGTCTCCGCACCTCCACATCCACCCACATATCACAGCCACAAAATTACAAAATTAAAGTTGCCAAAGAAGTTTTTGTATTTAATTAAGATGCAAAAATTCATCACTAGTCCAAAATTCTTCATAAATACAAAGAAAGTTTCAATATAAAATCATAACAACCAAACAACTCTAGTGGTCTTTAACATAGTGGATATGAAGAGTGCTTGTCACTCGACCAAGCTCAAGAAGGAATGCTCCGACATCATGTAACTGCGAACCAAGTGGCATTAGTCTGGATTATCCTTCACTCAATTAAGTCTGAAACGCTCGATTTTGTCGCAGTCGACCAAGAAAGTGCCTGTCACAGGTAAAAGATAGATAAATATATTCAGTTTTTTCTTGAACCAATCAGAAAGTTCATGTCTTCTAGAGTATATGAAACTTTCTAAATTACTCAACTTAGGGTAGCAGTGACTGATTACTCATTTTAGCACATACATTTAAGCTATTGGCAACGTTGGAGAGCAGTGGGTCTTGTGGTTGAGTAATTTGTACACGTGAGAGTCAATCTGTATTGTAATATAGATAGATAGATTCTCTCTATCCCAAAAAAGACGTTCAAGGACAAACGCCAACTGACCGTTGCCATGATATAATTGCCTTATATCAGGAACCTCCTGCAGTTAACACAACATTGACGTTTTTGTGCATAGAGAGAGAGAGAGAGAGAGAGAGAGAGAGAGAGAGAGAGAGAGAGAGAGAGAGAGAGAATCTATCTATCTATATTACAATACAGATTGACTCTCACATGTACAATTGACGAGAAACAATGAGAGGTCAAGATGTTTTGAAATTTTTCAGTTTACTTAAAATCTTACAGCCAATATTAAATCTAATCTTCAGATCTAAACCTTATAAGATCTAGTGAAGAAAGGAATGCGGGCCCTTACAAATTGAAGTAAGCAAAAAAGCTTATGAGGGTTTGTGGGAACGCAAATAGTATAGTGCTACTCCATTGAGTTAAAAATTATTTGAAAACAGTCTCATCTAGAATGAGCAAAAAATATTCTCTATATCTTCTATCATAGAGGAGAGAAAAAATAAGGAAACAAATAGGTAGAGAATGAGGATAAAATTTCCATAGTAATATCCCAGCCGACAATCTCGTGTTATTCTTCTTTGTCCAAGATGCATCAAAGCATATAGATTTAGTGGTGCAAGACAAATGCACTCATTGTGATTGATACGAGTGCTATTGACATGAGTAACACTAGGGATCTCAAAAAGGTCTCGACACTGACTCCAACTTATGGGTTAAGCATCTGCTTGGAAAGTTATCACATCACTTACTTGTGGGGGCAGAGGCTTACCTGTCAGATGCTCACACATGATTTGGAAGTGAAACTAAGAACATATATGTTGGAATCTTTAGAATTTTCCATTGGGATTGCCTTCTGCGAGAACTTATTTATATAACTGAACTCGAGTGTTCAAGAAACAATGGGAACACTCGAGTTCAGTTATATAAATAAAGATGTTTTCAAACTTTATGCCATACGTGGTTAGTTTTGACATTTGACTTGTGCTAATTAAGTATGGCTAAGTTAATTTAGTAGGGAAGCAACCAGTTGCATTTCAGTCTGACATCGATCAGGAGGGGATTAAATGGTCATTTTGAAGGGTTAGGTATAAGTGGGAGGGATTAGTCTAGTAAAATAAAAGGACAAACGTATTAATATAACATTTATCACAGTATTAATTTTTCTTCCTTCCGAAGGTTCGATCTCTTTGTCTCCCTCTATGGTTTTGTTTATGTTCAGTTGGATTGAATCAATATACATCTCCTCTGTTCAAACAGATCGAAGGTTCGTTGTCTTCAATTTAGGTTCGTTCTCTCTTAACCCAACTTGACTTATGTTTAGTGGGATTGAATCAATTTATATCTTTACTAATTTCCTTCCTAAATTACCATGCTCGAAGGTTCGTTTTCTTCAATTTAGGTTCGTTCTCTCTTAACCCAACTTGACATATGTTCAGTGGGATTGAATCAATTTATATCTTTACTAATTTCCTTCCTAAATTACCATGCTCGAAGGTTCGTTTTCTTCAATTTAGGTTCGTTCTCTCTTAACCCAGCTTGACATATGTTCAGTGGGATTGAATCAATTTATATCTTTACTAATTTCCTTCCTAAATTACCATGCTGAAAGTAAATGCACTTTTTTGACAGATTGGGTTGGAGGTTTATCATGCCAAGCTGTCCGAATTCTCTCTTAAAAGATGAGTACCTATGTTTACAAGGTTAATTATCACTATTTCAAGTATAAGAAACTTATTGGAATATTTGAAAAATGTTAGGCCTGAACAAACACCTGAATTCTTTTGTTAATTCTGAAGATGATCAAGGGTAGATCATTTCATGCATATGTTTGTTGCCTATAGTCTGCCAACAGTAACACCCTCCCCTCCATGTACCCAGTAATGTTCTTTATTTAAGCCAAATCCAACATGCATAACATATCTACACTTAATATATATATATATATAGATGATGCTTGAAAAAAGAAATTTTTTAACATAAAACCAATTGTGCCCCCACCAACACCCACAAAAGACAAAAAAAAAAAAATAGAGAAAAGTGAAGGAAATGAGCTTTCCTAAGTATGCATTAAGTTTCATCAGACGTAAGAAGAGAAAATACCAAAAATAAAAAAGTTCAAGGATTTCAAACAGGAAGTCAGAAGGTGATAATCGATCAAGAATTCAAAACAGAAACTCATAATGCATTTAGAAATTAAATCAACTTACAATAGCTTTAGTCAATTTTGAGACAGCCTCTTCAACAGAAAACTTCATAAAGAATCATGCCTTCATCATCTCTTACATTTCGGCCCACAGAGAGACTGAAATGATCTTTTTCAAGCTTCTCTTTAACTTCTACCACTAGCTGCAGGATTTGAGAGCAGCATAGACTATCAGGTTCCACCAAACCTCAATTAGTAGTGCATGAGAAATACACAAACAGCAAAACCTGATGCAACATTCCTAGATGAACTCCTGAAAGTAAATAATAGGTATTTCTACCCACCTATACAAGCATTTATTGAAATTCATATAATATGCATACTAAAACAAGCATGCTACTTCATGCTTTCTGCTAAACATGAAAGTCTCATAATCCTTCTTTCATTAACAAGTTCCAATTACGAGAATGTTCCCTGTTGTAGAAAGAAATGAGAATGTGTACATTTGACTCCCTGATATTACACTGTTCATAGTAATTTTACATTTGACTTTCTTTTTCTAAATCGACCTTCTTGGGATATATATTTGCTGCAACATGTTTATCATGCTTAAGCAATGAGTTAGTGAAGTGTTCTCGTGTTTAATATAGAATAAACAATGCTACAGAGCCGTCCACTCCTCCCTATACATATGCACAGTGAATCAATCTAATATGCAAGTTGACAAAGCACCACTACCATAGACAAAATTGCAAAAAAAAAAAGTTGATGGAAATTATCTTAAGACTCAACCTGTTCAAAATTTCCAGGGGAACTACCAAAACCCAGCCTATTAAAAATTATTATCAGTAGGCTAATTAAACGCTTCAAGGTACAAAATGTCATAGGAACTAGTAGATTGTAAAACTGCAAGAAGAATGAGATACATTATGCTTAGGTGAGTCCATCGTGATATTATTGCCTATATTAAAATGCATATCAGAGATAACTACAATATATAGCTCCAAAGAACTGCTCAAATATGTAGCCTCAACTCTCTACTACTAACAAGTAGAAAAAATCCACTTGTGTAAGAATTGTCATCACCATGAATTCATTAACTTTTATCAGATAAGAAATTTAATTGGAAAGGCCAACACTGTTAGACAAAATATATTTCATCTACAAGTATATAAAAGAACTTCAAAGCTTACCATGAGCATAAAAAATGGAACCTAATGGAATCTGGCCAAAATAAGCTCATACCTACAGCAGTTTAAGGTAATAAGCTATATCTCCCTTTATCTTAGTTGTGAACTTAGCATCAGTATTTTTTCTACTTTCGTCGTCTTCTTTTACATCAATAAACTCTTCATATCTTAATTTCCTGCTTTCAGACTCATGAGCAAGACTAGTATCTCCTTCCATCACAGTCTGGCCTTGAGCACCAACATACCCACCCTCACCAGGTTTTTGTCTTTCATGTTTTTGTCCTCTTCACCAACATGAAAGACGAGGGTGGGTATGTTGGTGCTCAAGGCCAGACTGTGATGGAAGGAGATACTAGTCTTGCTGATGAGTCTCAAAGCAGGAAAGATACGAAGAGTTTATATGCTCTCGAAGAAGATGAACGTAGGAAAAATACTGATGCTAAGTTCACAACTCAGATAAAGGGAGATAGAGGTTATTACCTTAAACTACTGTAAGTAAGTGAACTCCTTTCCCCTCCTCTTCTGCAGTCACTTTCTGCAGAAGAGGATGAGCGATTCCATACATGGGAGCCTTGACCAAGCTCATACCTGTAAAATAAAATAAAATGAGAAAATAATATTAGAAAGAAAAAAGGAAATGAAGGGTCTTATGCCTATGAATAAAAAGTTAACAAGAAAAAAGAAATGAATGGTCTTATTACCTTAAACTGTTGTAAATAAGTGAACTCCTTTCCCCTCCTATTATACAGTCACTTTCTGCAGAAGAGGATGAGCGATTCCATACATGGGAGAATAGACCAGATCATACCTGTAAAATAAAATAAAACGAGCAAATAATATTAGAAAGAAAAAAGGAAATGAAGGGTCTTATGCCTAGGAATAAAAAGTTAACAAGAAAAAGGAAATGAATGGTCTTATTACCTTAAACTGCTGTAGGTAAGTGAACTCCTTTCCCCTCCTCCTTTATCCGGGCTTAGGACCGGCAATGCAATGCTATATATAGCAATTACATTGGCGGAGTTAAAAAGGGGTTAGTTGCCTAGCTAAGTGGTGCATGAGTCCCTAAAATGCAATTATATAAAACAACCAAAGCAATTAATAGAAGTCTTTAACATAGATTAAGATCCTAAAAGTTGAAAATAAAAGTCATTGGCCAAAATATGCATATACAGAAGAGCCATAGTAAAACAATATTAATCTAAACTGATGAAATCCTTATGCCATGCAACAGTACTTCCAATTGCATCCTCGATCACCGACATGGCTGAGTTAGGCCTCCACAGTGGAGCCTTGGGATCTAAAGCCACCTCGACCCAAAGTTTTCAAATATCCTTTCCATGTGGAACGTGATGTACCACATCATTAGGATCCATGGATGTTATTTTAGCCTCTGCAACAGCCGTCTTTTGCCAATTCAATAGCTTGTATTTGCTAACAACATTGACATTTAAATTAGTACTACTCACAAAGTGAGAGCTACCATTTTGTGAGCAAGGGGAGGGTGTCTTCCCAATTTGTGAGTGAGGTGAGGGCGTCTTGCCATTTTGTGAAGCGATAGTCTGTGGACAAACACAAATGAACATGTAAGTGACAAATTAAAATAAGACTTTAAAACAATGTGCTTTATTGTAGAATACTTGCCTGCATGAATAGATTTTTAAAGTCTGCCAATTCAGTCTTCAATTTAGAAACAGTATTCTCTAGTACTTGTACTTTCTTGGAGTTATTGATGTAGGCACCTACTTGAGAAGGTGTAATACCAAATCCCATCGCTCTAACTCTTCCATTCCGTTCGGGTCCGAGGGCATGAGAGAGTGCATCATCAGATATAGGTAATGAATTCCCAGGAGAAGTTTGCGAGGAATTGAACTCTTTAATTTTACTCTATAAAATTTATAAACAATAGAGTAATAAGATATAAAGAAGTCAAACACAATTAGAAAATAGATCATTAATAAAAATGTACTCTTACCACACAATCAACAATAAAAGTAGTCGGTACTTCCCCATTCTTTTTAGTGTGTCCTTTACACCAAACCTCGTCTCTCCTTATAACTTTATTTGGATTTTCCTTTCTCTAAAAAATGATACATTATTTCAAGCACAATACTGATAGAAACTGGCAGTTACACTAAGATAAATGGGACTAAATACAAGATTTTATTGCAATATTCTCTGAAGAATCATTCTCAAATAGAGATATAGTAGTACATAACAGAAATACAGCGTATGAGATTTAACCAAGAAGGATAATGATACAGAAATCAGTTTCAAAGTGTTTCCCTTCCAAGCATTCGAGAGCTTGGTCTCTCCCACCCAATTTCCACAATTAAATCCCTCCAAAAAACTGCTCTGCACTGACTCATTGTTATTTATTTAACTGACTCCTACACTAACTGACTCTTACATAATTAAATAACTGCTAACTGACTCTTACATAATTAAATAACTGCTAACTGACTCTTAAATAACTATTTACAACATTAATTCTGCTCATTGGGCCTAGCCCTCCTCTTATAAACTTGATTAATCACAGGTCTAACAAAGACAAACTATAAACAGTTGTTCATATGTTAGTAGGTTCATAGAAAGTTACCATCTCCTCCTCTAGTCGGGCATACCCCTTCCTACTCATAGTGTGTGGGGTCTCATTCTTCGCCCTGATCTGCTTGAACTTTTTGCTCTTCACCTATACCAAAAATTCAATTGTAAACAAAACACACCTTACCAAAATCATTAAATAAAAACTTACAATGTACCTCAAATGCATCGGATATCTTTTTTGCTATAAAATCATTCCAGTCTTAAAGAGATCTTATATTATCTGGTTTAAGGCTAGCATAAAGATATTCCTTATTTTGGAGATTTGATGCATCTCTGATTGATGTTATTAGCTTAGACTTGTTCTCCCTCCAACGAGTACCCATCAATTGAATAACAAGCTTCTTGAATCTCTCGTCGACCATAAACCTCGTCTGTAAAAAAAGCATCACATCAGATATATATATATATATATATATATATATATATATATAGATAACATTAACATGTGCACTTAAAAAAGTTATGTTTGAACTTGAGTTAGCTATATAATTAATACTAGGACACATGTCCACAGATCATCCTTCGCTTTTTCATCAACTTTTCTCCAATCATCAGAAGTAACGGGTACAAGATCTCGTACCAATGCACCCAAAAATGAAGATAACTTCTCAGAGTGCACACCTACAGGCTGTCCTCTTTCGTTGAACTCCACCTCTACTCGAGTATCAGGAGTTACGCTAAGTGTTTGCATCCTCGTTGGACCTCTTGTCCTCTTTTTAGGGTTGTGGTCAGGAGAGGGATTAGAAGGCGAGGGAGAAGGCATTCTTTGCGCGGTAGAATTGTTGTCAGGAGAGGGATTAGAACCTCTTTCTAAAATCCTAATGCCTTCATTACCCTGTTGTTGCGCAAGTGAAATGGCTGCTAGTTTTAATTTTTGGTGCGTGTTAGGAATATGCCTGTAAATCAGCTGATCTATATGTATGCATATTCCAACACAGTGATTTGCTTGTTCCCATTACAACGCATGTTTCACAAGTGGCTAAAAGGGCTGCGTACCGGTTAGTGTGGCAGCTTATTGAAATAATGCATAGGTCATTAGACTAGGAAGTCTTTGTACATATCCGAGTCTTTGTCCTACCAGAATGATGACAACTTTCATATGGATTAGCTCTTCAATCGCCAGCAGACGTGACCATCGACAAATGTCTCACCAGCAGACATTTCCTTTAGCTATGATTGCCTATTAGCTATCTCTACATCGCGATTCTATATCGGATCCCGTATCCGCCAAAGCCCTTCATCGAATAAGCTGCAGAGAAGGCGATTATTCAAGAGGAACATCATGATCATCCGCTATCTCTACATCAGCAGTTCTATATCGGCAGATCCCAGTATCGGCCAAGTCCTTCATCAGAACAACTGCAGAGAAGCTGAGTGATCACAAGGAACATCGGTCGTCACTCAACACGCTACAAGTCAAAATAGATCCGTTACAAGATCTTTCTGACAAGCCCAAGATACGCATCGATGTCTGCACCTTCACGTTTACTCAGTAGACATTTCCTCTTCTGTGCATTGGTTGCAGTCTTCAAGGCTTCACCTCCATAAAAGGCCAAGCACAGTATGCTGCACTCCAGTCAAAGCAATGATACGTCCTAATCAGTCAGCTGCATCCCAGGCAAAGCTCGACACGTCCAAATCAGTCCAGCCTGTTTCACGGACCAGCTTCAAGACAAAAGCCTAACTGAAGGTCTTTGCCCAACAGATCCAAAAATGTACTCTGATGCATTATGAGATTCAGATCACCAACGGGCAAAAACCTATTCAATGCACCAACGAACACCTCTTCTTCTCCAGCCTATATAAGAAGACTCTCATTCTCATCTCAAACAGCAAGAAGTGTATGCTTATGCTTAAGAAAGGTTGTGGTATTGTTCTTCATTTACTCAATCCAAAACCACACTAACAGAGTGAGAAAACACAAGTGTAAGAACAAACACTTTGTGTGAGAGAAAAACAGAATTCCAAAGGCTGAGAAGCTCTGCTTGATCAAAAACTTTGTTTTTGATTTGAGTTCTTTCTTCCTTCGAAGAACTCAGTCGCTTCAGTGGCTGCACCTCCATTCATCAGCAAAGAGACCAAGCATTCTACAGTTCGTTGAAGCCTGACCAAGCTTGAAGATGTTCGATGAAGAGCCAGAGCCTAATAATCCAAATTGCATTCATATCAGCAGACTTATACTACATTATAAGCTGTGCCGATTGTGCAATAAATTGTCATCACTTTTGGCCGAGTGCCCAGCACTCAATTGTTCAAATACTTGTTATTTGAACAATGTTTAAAATTCTATTCTTACAACAAATATATCGAGTTAAAACTACAGGAAGATGACTTAATAAATATTAAGTACATCGTCCAATGGATTTTCGATATATTTGATTTCGCTTTCTTCATTTCTCCTTCTTTTTCCGAAGAAGATTGCTAGGATAGAGAGTCTAGGTTGATGTACTAAGCATGTTTGTCTTAGAACAAACCTCTGCTGAATTTTAACATGAATCATATTTTATTACACTCAGCCTTTACTTATCTTACTTGTACTACATTTCATATATCCAATGCAATCTGGTTATGGAAATATTGTTGATGCATCTAACACAAGATTTAAGTCTGCTGTTATGCTTAGCACATACCTATTTAACAACAGCTGCCTTAATCTTGTGTGTTATACTTAAGCTGTTTATTCTTCCGCTGCTCAAACTCTTACTCATCAGCTAAGTTTAACAACGTCTTCCATCTGCATGTTCTACAAATCTGCTGATCAAAGTTGTCCGACTTTACAAACATCGGCTAAGCAGTTAGAACTAGGAAGATGACCTAGTTATATTAATCATTTCATCTATCCTTCAACTTAAATGTTAAAATTGGATGAAATTTTTAATATACTAAGTATAGGCTATTCACCCCCCCTCTAGCCTATACACTGAGCATACTTCACTTGGACCTAACAATTGGTATCAGAGCTGGTTCTCTGAGAATGATTGTTCCAGGCTTAACAACCTGAGAGTTTAGATCCTGTTGCTTAGATTAGATGCATAGTCAAAAAGAGTATTTTTCAAAATCTTTTATTTACAAAAACCTTCTTGACTGAGAAACCTGGAAGCCATTTGAAAACGCCTTTTTCAAATCAAAATAAATTTTGTTTTCAAAAACATGTGAGAAAGAATATTGTGATGATTATGTGATCACTATACGAAAATCTATCATATATCAGAACTTCATTGATATCATGAAGAGAAGTACTATAGTAGAGACTGACTTGCTAAGGATCATGTATGTTTCAAAAATCTGTTCTTTGTCAAAATCATGATATATCCTATAGCAAATATGTTAACTTCATATGATGAATTACTTAGATCCACTTCTAAAGATTTGCCTTCTTGATATAAGGCTAACGATTGTATTAATCTAACACCTTTTCAAGAAAACTTTTCATAAAAACTTAGAGCAAATGAAATAAGAAGAGTTTCAAAGGAAATTAAAAGGAAATCAAATTTATGTCATCTCCAAAATCACTGAGATTATAAGCTCTTGGCCTAAGGACATCGATGACGAAATCGTCTTTCTTCAACGGAAAAGCTTCAGCCGAGTAAGGATACACTCAAAGAACCTATGCTCAACATTAGAACTGGTGCTTCAACAACTATGAGCAGACACGTTCAAAGAGTTTAATGAGAAAGTAACCCCAGCTTCTAATCTCTTGACTTTTTGGGTTACATATATATAAGCTGTATTTTGAATGGTTATACATTTGTCATGCTTATTAAGTCTCATTTGTATTATTGGAATTCTGGAGCTATTTTTAGCTCATAAATGTTGCTAACAATTTCTCTATGAGTACTTAAGTCAGGAACTCATATGACAAAAGGGTCAAACATACAACATTGCTCTCCATCTGCAGACATTAACATTGCTGCTGATTCATGAAGGACTGCTGATCGCTCATAAAAGTTCACTTATGTCCTTCACTCACTCAAGGTCAAATCCTTATCTGCTGGACTTCAGAACTACTATACGAGAAATCTACTGATAAGTCCAAAGATGTTGATGAAGACCACCTCTCATGCATACACAAAACAGGTCAGCTACTTGCTTACAAATGACCTGTGCTCATGTCTGCTGAATTGATATGCTTATATAAATTATCAGACATACTGCATAATAACCTGTCATACTGCGCCTATATTGATGTATCTGTTTGCTTGTATGACTTGCCTTATGCAAACGGTTTTCAAAACTCATCAGCACTTTTCATATAGGCTGATCTAAAATGTTTTTAAAACCCTGCAGTTGGCTGAACTTCCATATCTGTCAACCTACACTTCATAAGCTCAGTTTTATGTGCTGACTTATAGGAGTAAAAACCCTTTAATGACCTACTCTCTCAAGTCTATTAAAGGTGGAGGCACACTTTTCGAAGTCTGACTGCTTCGATTAAAGTTAAGACTATTTTCAAAATCTTGGAAAACGACAAAACTTTCATTATCAAATCCTTTCCAAGAATCTTGATAATATCTAGACTTCACAGCCTATCCCTGCCAAGGCGTGATCAGAAGGACAACTCAACAGTAAAGCTCCATTATTGAGTGCCCTTCAGTCTAACCTCCCTGAGTTTAAGTAGAGCTCCTTCTTCATCCAATCTCTACCATGAATAAACTCACAAACTGCCTACCGATTACACTAGATACAAATCGATGATTCAAAATTTCTCAAAATATTACTAAGTTCAAGTCCTAAGAATCGATCAAGTCAATTCCTCAACAACGGGGTATGATTTCTTCATATTCATTCAAAGTTGTTTTGATTTTATTTCTGTTACTTCACAAGAGCTGATCTAAAATTCTCTCAATGATGTATTTCCAAAACCATTCATAAACTGTGAAAACCATTTTCAAAATCTTTCTAATACACAGTTACCAAGCATGAGATAAATTGTATCAACTCATTTGTACCAAAAATCATTAATAACGTTTCTTCAATCTTGTCGTGAAAACAATTGATAAAGGAATTTTCTTTTGTCTTGTCCGATAATCATAAAAGTTTGCTAACAAGCATGATTTATATGCTGCAAACCATGGTTATCAGAACACTTAAGAACATCTTTAGTCAATTATCTTAAAAAGATAAGATGGAAGGTCATTAATTAATGCTAGCAAAAGTGACTTCATATTCTCTTCTAATTTTTAGTTATCAATCTCATTGATACTCTAAAATGTTTTCAGATGAATCACTGTGAAAATCAATTAGCATATACCTATTCCACCTTCGAAATTCTGCTTGCATACGTGAACTTCACAGAGAAGATCCCAGAAAAGAATTATCAAATGTTTGGAAAGCATTTGATAGATTGCCATGTGCAACAAGTCTTCTGGTTATGTGTAAGTATGCCGGCCATCACCTCAAAGATGGATGATGCAGATAATTCAGTTCTGCTGAATTAAGTAGCTAATATGGAATTGATGAGGATGACGAACTGCTAACCACCGCCATCCATCCCTGAGCCAATCAAAGGGGATTCATGATCAAAGCAGTAAATCCTCAGTGGCCGTCACTTTTGGGTGCTTTCATAATGACCCAAAAAAGTGAATATGTTCTGCCTCCCCCGAGAGTTGGAGGAAATTAAAAATGGACACTGCCATCTTGATCTCCTCCACAATCCTTAGCTGATGACCTCCTCATCAAATACTTAGGATTAGGACTTCTTGGACACAACTTTGTAACATGACATTTCTACTCTAAATTGAATCATTATGTATCTTTATCCTGTAATCTGCAGTTCAGTCAAAATTCCAGTTGCATTGTTCTTGTAATCAGCTGATCCTCACTATGTACTGTTCAAAACTACTTGGATTATTGAATACAAGTTCTGCAACTTCTCCTCATGCCTATCTACTTGTCTGAATTCCTTTGATAGCATGAATTGATGTGTTTTAAGTGTGTTGATCAAATTTACTTGTTATTCTTTACAATCTCTATACTCTTCTGATGATTGAAGAATTGACCTTAATGAAATGATCACACAGCCTAAACACAAACTCTGATGATACCCCATCAGCAAACCATTCTTGAATAGCTACTATATCAAGTTATGGTTTACTACTACAGTTTAACTCTCATCTTTAGACTCTCTGATAATTGCCTTTCTGAATTAAATCATATCACAATGATTAAATTCAAGATCTGCCAAACAACTATGGTTATTCAACATAGGCAGATTGCAGTTTCATAAAGAATGACTTTCATGTCAACTTATCACTCTTAAGGAATCTGCTATTACTTAATCTCTAACCCTCCTGCTCAACATTCAAGATTACTAGTAAATCTACTCTGAACCAAGTTGTCTGTTGTATCAACTTAAAATCCGAGGTAAGCATTTGATTTTTTAAAGGATTTATCTCATCAAAGTATATGAAAATACTTTCATTCTTTAATTTTAAGAATCCCAACTGTTTAAACTTCCAAATATTAAAAGCTTACATCTTCTTTCAAATCAGATCAACAGCAATTTGTGTTCCTAGTTATGACAACTACTAAATCTTGTGTAACCTATGAGATTGTAATAATAAAGGCATGGTTAGTTGTTCCCGTTATAATGACCAACAACTAATTAGTAAACAGACTGAATTCAAAACACTCTGTTACACTTTATCATATGCTTCTTTGTCAAAAAGGATGATGTTAAAATTTCTAGTAACTCGACCTATCTCCAAAATAGCTAGAAATTCAAGGATTCATAGGAAGACTGATGTTTCCAAAAAAACTAAGTCCTTCCTCAGGAGTGAATGGCCGATATAACCCCTGCTGTATATAGGCTATGCCTCACTCTCTTCAAAACAGGCCTAGTCAATATGCTCCTTAGCAGTTCTCTTCCCATGCTAAGGAATGATAAGATCTGTCGCAAAGAAAGAAGCTTGGACATCACTTCAGGTACACATTCAATGTCTCACTTACCTGATCTATTTTATGTTCTTACAAAGTCTTATTAATCTTAATAGATCTTGGCCCCTTATAAATTGTATCATCTGACAAAATTTCTTTAATAAGGATATTGAACTTACAACAATTGATACAACAATTGGTATCAGCAGTTCTTACTTTAGCAGATATCAAACACACACTGCTGATAATGTCCACATCCT
The DNA here is from genome assembly GCA_016624345.1 of Platycodon grandiflorus. NCBI lineage: Eukaryota > Viridiplantae > Streptophyta > Magnoliopsida > Asterales > Campanulaceae > Platycodon > Platycodon grandiflorus. Next base: position 46,315,837 of record CM028367.1, on the reverse strand, counting down.
TGAAATCCCATCAAATTCTTTATATATCTATATAAAATCTCATTAAGAACAGAATTTTAACCAACTTCTTGAGACACACTATTCTTCAAAGTTAATCTTTATAGGTGTGTTCTGTACAACAGTGGCCTATGGCTCAAGACAAGTTATTCAATCCTCAACTCGTCTTTAACAACCAATACTGTCCTATTCTAGGCTAATTTATCCGATTAAATATGAACTCAAACTTTTCATTTGAAATAAAATATATATATTATCCCTAGACAGCCTAGATCATAGTCCTAAACACTCAGCATGATGACATAATCCTAAATCAGAACATCATTACCGTGTCATTAAATGCATTTACTTCATTAAGCCTCCAAACGTCCAATCACATTCCCCTAATCAAGAAACCCCTTCATCTTCTCAAAACTTCGGAAGGATGTATAAATTGATAACTTCCATTCAAAGCCTTCTAAATATTAATCATCATCTCTTCTTCATCTTCCTGATCCAACCTTCATCATGTGTTCACCAAAACTGCTTCATTCTATACATCGACCCATCTCTTATAATGAAGTGCAACAATGAATTAGGATCTTCCTACCCACTCCTCAAGCTACGCCTCAACTAGTGATCCGTCGACCTCGCTCAATCAGTCGACGAGTAAGAATGTGCCTGCTAGACCCAAGGAACAGCGTGTCCAATTTCACTCCATGGATTCCTTCATCAAATTCTGTCTCAACAGGTGCAACAGCTTCTTCCCCTGTCTTCACTGCCTCAAATGTTCACCTCGAGCAATCTTCGACTCAGGAGGAGCATCAGCCAACAAATGCTCATACTGCTCCAAACCCAGCAATTCACGATCCCAACGATTAAGACTGTAGATCTTCATCATCTACCTTACCTCATTAGAATATCTAACTGGGTTTCTGTCTTGTCAAACAAACTCTCTTTTGTCACATCCATGTTTTATTTGTAATATGCTTTTGTTTAGTTACATTTGCTACTTTATTTTGTTACTATATTTGTAATATGGATATCGCATATTTGTCCTGGTACATACTCCTTTATGCCAACAATTCAATTTTATTTCAAATATGCATATAATCTCAAGGATACAATATCCAAACTATAACACTTGATCTATTAATTAAAGAGTGTTAAATGTCGTGTATGTCATCTTTAGATGCATATCTCGTGCATCCAGTAAATGTCTACATACCTCTCAACAACATCATTCTATAATAAAAATTCCTCGGCTGTTCATGACTTATGAATTGACAGATTAAATCTTTTTCAACCTCATCCCCTTATACTTACTATCTGGTAATTCCCTTAAATACATCCAAAGCTCATTTCACTTGTAATATCTTAGGAAGAAAATTTTACACAAGATTATACTCTCCTGTTTTAATTAGATATATCTTTAAGGAGGAGTCTATATTGAGTATTTTTGCTACTTGACAGATTATCTTATCTGCCACTTCTATTAAAGATAAAACTTGCCCTATTACATTCTTGTAATACTTCGTTACAAGCAATGGAACAAAATTTCTCATCTTGATATCTCACTCTCCCTATTTGATATGTATTTCTTATACATGACCGCTGTGAATCATACCTTATTCACACACTGATATCAACAGATTTTTCAGCATACTTGGTCTGCCTATGAAAAATAGAAGTACTTACTCAAAATTGTCCATATTCTCGGCAGAATTAAAATCAGATGATCACTATACGTCCCAACAATAATTCATATCTTATGAGTTAACATAAGTCATATCCTCGATATGGAAGTATTTACTCAATACTGTCCACATACAGATATCCTCAAATACTGTTCACCTTTTTACTTTGTAACAATCAATCAATCTAGCTTGTGACCATTAAGGAGGAGAGATTTAGTAAGATTGACATTATACATACAGAAAAACAATAAGGAGGAGAAATTTATACAGAAAAACAGAAAGGAGGAGCAATTGTAAAAGGCTTAAAAGCCAATTAGTAAGGAGGAGAGATTGTAAAATTACACAGAGGAAAATTTAGAAGTAGTCCCTGCAAAGGAGGAGAGATTGTAAAATTGCACATACAGCAAAATATTACACTATATGTCTATTATAGTACGCTGACCATTATACTACTCTACCTATCATCAACTTTTAAAATCATAAGATACAGGAAAAATATCCTCAAGGCAGTATTATCAATTATATCTCATAATTGCCTAAAATCGTTTCGGTTATTGCTGTGTATTTGCTCTTTCATTTATTGAGTCTGTAAATACTTAGCAATAGGTGACTATACATACGCTATCGCTTGTAAGTTCAACCTAGGGCATGCCTTGATATAAAATGAATATTCATTAGTGGCATGTTATTACTAAGGATTGAACAACTACTTTAAGAGCTGTATGTATAAGTCAATTGTAGTAATGGCCCCAAGCAAATAGGAGGAGATTGTTAGGAATATGCCTGTAAATCAGCTGATATATATGTATACATATTCCAACACAGTGATTTGCTTGTTCCCATTACAACGCATGTTTCATAAGTGGCTAAAAGGGTTGCGTACCGGTTAGTGTGGCAGCTTGTTGAAATAATGCATAGGTCATTAGACTAGGAAGTCTTTGTACATATCCGAGTCTTTGTCCTACCAGAATGATGACAACTTTCATATGGATTAGCTCTTCAATCGCTAGCAGACGTGACCATCGGCAAATGTCTCACCAGCAGACATTTTCTTTAGGTATGATTGCCTATTAGCTATCTCTACATCAGCAGTTCTATATCGGCAGATCACAGTATCCGCCAAAGCCCTTCATCAGAATAACTGCAGAGAAGCTGATTATTCAAGAGGAACATCATGATCATCCGCTATCTCTACATCAGCAGTTCTATATCGGCAGATCCCAGTATCGGCCAAGTCCTTCATCAGAACAACTACAGAGAAGCTGAGTGATCACAAGGAACATCGGTCGTCACTCAACACGCTACAAGTCAAAATAGATCCGTTACAAGATCTTTCTGACAAGCCCAAGATACGCATCGATGTCTGCGCCTTCACGTTTACTCAGTAGACATTTCCTCTTCTGTGCATTGGTTGCAGTCTTCAAGGCTTCACCTCCATAAAAGGCCAAGCACAGTATGCTGCACTCCAGTCAAAGCAATGATATGTCCTAATTAGTCAGCTGCATCCCAGGCAAAGCTCGACACGTCCAAATCAGTCCAGCCTGTTTCACGAACTAGCTTCAAGACAAAAGCCTAACTGAAGGTCTTTGCCCAACAGATCCAAAAATGTACTCTGATGCATTATGAGATTCAGATCACCAACGGGCAAAAACCTATTCAATGCACCAACGAATACCTCTTCTTCTCCAGCCTATATAAGAAGACTCTCATTCTCATCTCAAACAGCAAGAAGTGTATGCTTATGCTTAAGAGAGGTTGTGGTATGGTTCTTCATTTACTCAATCCAAAACCACACCAACAGAGTGAGAAAACACAAGTGTAAGAACAAACACTTTGTGTGAGAGAAAAACAGATTTCCAAAGGCTGAGAAGCTCTGCTTGATCAAAAACTTTGTTTTTGATTTGAGTTCTTTCTTCCTTCGAAGAACTCAGTCTCTTCAGTGGCTGCACCTCCATTCATCAGCAAAGAGACCAAGCATTCTACAGTTCATTGAAGCCTGACCAAGCTTGAAGATGTCCGATGAAGAGCCAGAGCCTAATAATCCAAATTGCATTCATATCGGCAGACTTATACTACATTATAAGCTGTGCCGATTGTGCAATAAATTGTCATCACTTTTGGCCGAGTGCCCAGCACTCAATTGTTCAAATACTTGTTATTTGAACAATGCTTAAAATTCTATTCTTACAAAAAATATATCGAGTTAAAACTACAGGAAGATGACTTAATAAATATTAAGTACATCGTCCAATGGATTTTCGATATATTTGATTTCGCTTTCTTCATTTCTCCTTCTTTTTCCTAAGAAGATTGCTAGGATAGAGAGTCTAGGTTGATGTACTAAGCATGTTTGTCTTAGTACAAACCTCTGCTGAATTTTAACATGAATCATATTTTATTTCACTCAGCCTTTACTTATATTGCTTGTACTACATTTCATATCTCCAATGCAATCTGGTTATGGAAATATTGTTGATGCATCTAACACAAGATTTAAGTCTGCTGTTATGCTTAACACATACCTATTTAACAACAGCTGCTTAATCTTGTGTGTTATACTTAAGCTGTTTATTCTTCCGCTGCTCAAACTCTTACTCATCAGCTAAGTTTAACAACGTCTTCCATCTGCATGTTCTACAAATCTGCTGATCAAAGTTGTCCGACTTTACAAACATCGGCTAAGCAGTTAGAACTAGGAAGATGACCTAGTTATATTAATCATTTCATCTATCCTTCAACTTAAATGTTAAAATTGGATGAAATTTTTAATATACTAAGTATAGGCTATTCACCCCCCCTCTAGCCTATACACTGAGCATACTTCACTTGGACCTAACAGTGCGCTTCTTCCCTTGTCTTGAACTCTGCATAGTTTATTATCAAATATCGAGTTAGAACACACACATAATATGTGTATATATATATATATATATATATATATATATAAAACATATATATTGGGTAAGTCTATCTTGTCTACCATTTGAATTCAATTTGAAAAAGTTCTCTCATCAAATTCCTAATTAATTTACAGAAGATGAAGCAAGACCAAGCTCAGCTCTCATATAATGCACATGAATGTGTCAATTCGATTCCTGATTTACATAAGATGGTTTCTGTAGTTCAGGGACTGGGTAACGTGTTATAATAGATGCTCACAGTTGGTGCTTAATTTTAACTAATATATCTTTTGTATTGCAGTTGCGGAGTGTGAGGGTCTTAAACTGAAGTATAGTGAGGAACAGGTGATGAGGAAAAATCTTTACATAGAAATACTGGAAGCAAGGTTGTCAAGCATAGCCACATGTTATAGCTGAGAAATCTTAGTTGTGCAGTAAGTAGTTTCTGTTTTAGTTGTTCCCTGATATAAAAGTGTTGTTTCAGTCCTCCATAACAGCGACATCATGGTGAGAGCGAGAGAGAAAAGGATTGATAAAATTTGATATGGTCTAGCACTAGTAGTGATACCACTAGTCAACTAGGTGATGGTACAAATTGACATAGGGATAGGGTTATGTTTGCTGGTGGTTAAGAACACTTTGACAGCAATACGAATTCTACCTTTCCCTGCTTTGTTAGCCAGATAATATATATCGAAATGTGTCAACAAGTATAAAAATTCAGTTGGGAATGATAACTTCATTCATTGGTGAAGAACAAAGTGTTGGAAGGAAAGAAGGAATGCATGTTGTGTTGTTGGCTTATATAGCCATCCTTATTGCTCGACCTAAAAGAGATTGATAGGTTAGACTTCTTTGGCCTCTTCTCTAGTGATGAGCCGATCATATATAGATGATTTTTCTTAGGAACTGTTCTGTATTAGGGAATAACATGGTTTTCTGTAGGTGCTGACTATTCTGGGTTGTTCGTCTGGTGGCACTTATTTATTATAACAAGACATGCATAGAGAGGATGAACATTGGTGGAAAAAGTCATGTCTAAAAGATTAGGAGTAGAAAATATAGAATGACATATAAGTTTTGAAACAGAAATGAGAGACGAAAGAATGAATCATCAATGTATGAAAAACACCATAATATGTGAGCCAAACAAGGAAACAACTAGCGACACGAACCAATATGTCGAGTGCAAATCATGTCTAATGTGGGACCATATATTTTTATTTATAATTTGGGATATTTTTAGTTCTAGCTTCCCGGTCATAACATGAATATATAATATTAAGTTGATATGGTCAAGTCTTACCTCCTCTTGTCCACCAGCCATATTGATAGATGAGTATTTTACTCATTTATTGTGTATTTATTCGGCTTAGATTTAGCTAATTCTCGAGGTTTTTGTTGTCTAATATTGTGTTTTAGTGTTGTTTTATAGTTTCAGGGGTTTAAGGGATCAAACTTGCAAAGTTGGATGGCTTTGAAGTGATTTCAGAAGATTTTGTTGCACTCCGTTAGGAGTTATAATGGAAAAGGACTGTTTTGTAAAAGAAACGTTAACGGAATGTGTACTTTTGATGGATGGCTCAAGTTTCTAGATAAATTAATGAGGATGAAAGTCAACTCAAGACATCCCAAGTCCAATGAAGTTAATTCAAGTCAACTCATGTTGAAGAAAGTAAAGAAAAAACCAAGAATACCAATTTAGGGGTGTAAAGTGCAAATTGCAGAAAGCTGAAGGCAGGAAGCTAAAAATCTAATTATTCTCAATTAGGGCAGCCGCATGTTTTCTTTTTGGGTAGTGTGCAGCACTTGGGTTATTTTTGGATAGTTTTAATGTATTATATCCTTTTTCTCTTGGTTGTGGTACATTATTAGGTTATAAATATATCTCTTTTAGGTTAGGATTGGAGAGAGTCGTCTTGTATAATTTTTCTTTGTCTATGAAGAAGGTTAATTCAAGAATGGTTCAAGTTTTTGTACTATCAATTATTATGAGCTAAATTCATCTTTATAGGGATTGGAGGTAAATTGTATCAAATTCTTATACTCTAATTTTATTTATTATTCATTCAACATCTTGTGTTTCAATAGAGCATTAAAATTGAATCTCTTTTGGTATTTATACGTAAAGGTATATTTTACCGTTTTGATTATTTGGATATAGTGAATTGTACGACCAGAATACATAAGCTATATGTGTGTCATCTCCATTGTTACTTAAATTCTATTGATTCATGACCATGCTAAGATAGAATTTAGGTGTTATAATCTTTGTGTGCTTAAATGATTCTTGAATTGTTATATGGACGGACCAAGAAAGTATAACAATTTAAGAATACTAAGATTGCAAACCGTGACCCAAGCGTCCCAATCTTTATTCATCTGATTACCCTTGATGTTGATTGATACATTATTTGCATGAGCATAAGAAGGCGATACAATTGAAATCCAATTCCTAGATTCTCTCCATATTTGGTAAACTTCTTATTTATTTGCTTTGATAATTTAGTTGATAATTTTAGCTGATAAATTAGTTTAAATTATTGTCAGTAGTTTTTAAGAAAAATCAACAAAAACCCCTTTGTCTTTTATTTTTGCTTTTTAAGTTATTAGTTAACAAAATCAATCATTCTCTTGTCTCTGTGGTTCGACCCTTGTTTTTGCGCAGCTATACTCCGGTATTCTCGTGCACTTGCGAGTTAAATTTTCATTCATCAAGTTTTTGGTGCCGTTGCCGGGGACAAGTTAGATTGATTGAGTTAGTTTAACTGGTAACGTCGTGGTGTCTGAACTTTTATGTTCGGTCGCCGTTCACTGAATCCCACGCTGGCGGAATTAAACGATAACATTAATCGGGTAGGTAGGAACGTAGAGGCAGAACTAAATCAGGGAGAGCATCTGCCAGATCCTGAACCTGACGTGTTGCAATTGAATCCGCAAATCAATAACATGGCTGCACAACGGTATATGAAGGATTATGCTCGCCCTAGAATTGACCAATCACCCTCTCCTTTAGCCCTACATGCTGCCGCTAGGAATTATGAAGTTAAGGGTCATTACTTGAATCTCTTGTCTTCCTTTCACGGAATGGCCACAGAGGACCCTTTGAGCTTTCTCCGTGAGTTTCACGCCACAGTAAATAACCTCCCTCTTGGAGCATTAACGGAGGAACAACTCAGGATGCGCTGTATTCCTTTCGCTTTAAAGGATGCAGCCAAAGTTTGGTGGCATACTCTGCTTCCAAGCAGTTTGCAAACGTGGCAGCAAGTGGCTGACACGTTCATTCAAAAGTTTTATGCACATCCCACCCTGGCTGAAATGAGAAAGAAAATTATAAATTTTTCACAAGAGCCAGGAGAGTCTTTTCATGAAACTTGGGACATATATAAACAACTTCAATTTCAATGTCCACATCATGATTTTCCACCTTCTATCTTGTACCAACAGTTTTATGATAATATTTGCCCAAGTCACCAAGCTATAGTGGACAATGCTGCAGGTGGGTCGATTCTTGAGAAAACACCTGATGAGGTGAGGGTTTTGTATGAAATGCTTGGGGCAAATTCCCAACAGAAAAGTGTGAGGGATAAAGCAAGAGGAGTATATGAGATTAATAACAATAGTACTTTAGATAAGAATGTGCAATATTTGATGAAAAAGGTTAAGGAGCTCTCGGCTGCGAAACCTAATATGCAAATGCCTAATGTTTATAATGCATGTTCTATTTGTGGTGTTTATTCTCATACTACTAACTCTTGTCCATCTAGTGCACAATTTCCTGAATATGTTGAGCAGGTTAACTCAATGAATTCGTATCCTCCAAGGCCTCGCAATGATCCATATTCAAATACTTACAATCCGGGTTGGAGGAATCATCCAAATTTCTCATGGAGTAACCCAAAACCTCTTCATCAACCCCCACCACAGCCGCAGCAGGCAGCTGTTCAGCCGACTCAAACTCCTTTGGAGGAGATGTTCCAGAACTTTATGCTTGAAAGTCGGAGGAACCAGCAAGACAATGAAATGAGGTTCAAGCAGAATGAGCAGATGCACAAGCAGCATGAGGCAGCATTAAGCAAATTGGAAAATCAGGTTGGGCAATTGGCCAAATCCCTGCAAGGCCACAAGCAAGGTACCTTCCCAAGTCAAAATGAACAAGCAATGGCGGTTACAACACTTCGCAGTGGTAAGATAATTGGTGAGAAGGTACATTCCGCTCCTTCTTCTTCTAATGGTAACTGCGATGATGTGAATGTTAGTGGGGAGAAGGCACAAAAGGAGCCTACAATTCTTGAAAAACTCCTAGCAGAACAACCTCCTTGTAAACCTTATGTGCCTCCTGTCCCGTTTCCTGGTAGATTGATAAAACATAAGATGGATAATCAGTTTTTGGAAATCTATGAGATGTTTTCTAAAGTCGACATAAATCTTCCCTTGTTGAATGTGATTAGAAACATTCCATCTTATGCAAAAATTTTCAAAGATCTTAATACCAGGAAGCACAAGTTTGGGAATAATAAGAAAGTACTTGTTTATGAGAATGTTAGTGCCATTCTCCAACAGAATCTGCCACCTAAATTGAAGGATCCTGGTAGCTTCAACATTCAAATTTCCTTGGGGGATTCGAAAAAGGTGAAGGCAATGTTGGATTTAGGTGCTAGCATTAACTTAATGTCTTATTCTGTTTATGAGCAATTGAGTTTGGGAGAACTAAAACCCACCACAATGACCTTGCAATTAGTTGATCGTTCAGTGAAACATCCTATGGGTAATGTGGAGAACATTTTAGTTCAGATTGACAAATTGATTTTACCTGTAGACTTTGTCGTCTTAGAGTTGGAAAAACAGGTTAGCGTTAATCAAGAAGTGCCTATTCTCCTTGGGCGACCCTTCATGGCTACTGCTAACACTGTTATCCATGTGAAGAATGGTAAATTGTCAATGACTGTAATGGATGAAACTATTGAGATATCTGTGTTTGAGGCCATGACAATGCTTGATGATAAGACTGAATGTTTCTTAGTTGATAAGTTAGACGATATAATCTCTGATAATTTGGAGAATGAGCGTATTTGTGATGAAATTGAGGCTTTGCTGAAGGGTGGTGAGAACAGGGATAATGAGGAAGTCCGTGAAATAAAAGCTGTCTTCGATAAGATCGAAGAGAAAATTCCTAGTGACTCTCCTTTTCACCCCCTAGGGCATTTCAAGGAAAAATTTGTGCCATCTGTGGTGTCCCCTCCTAAGTTAGAATTGAAACAATTGCCTGTGATTATTGCCGCTGATTTGAACAGTAAGCAAGAAGAGCAATCGCTGAGTGTGTTGAGGGCACATAGTGAAGCAATAGGTTGGACTTTCGACAGCTTGATTCATCTCGAAGAAGGTGTCAAGCCTTCTAGAGAGCACCAGAGAAAACTCAATTCTCACATGGAGGATGTGGTGAGAGCTGAAGTGCTCAAGCTTTTAAATGTGGGTACTATTTACCCGATTTCTGATAGTAAGTGGGTCAATGGGCACCGTGTGAAGCCGTACGATGAAGGGTTCTCGATTATGGAAACGATTGAGACAACAGATTTGTGGGATCCCTAGTTTTTGTTGCTTCAATCTGCGTCGAGCCAACGACGTTAAACAAGTGCGCTTGTTGGGAGGCAACCCAACTAGGTAGCATTTATTTTTATTTTTAAATTTATTTGTTGCTTTTGTAGGTTAATTTAGTGGCTTCAATTCACAAACGTTTGGCATGCGTTTTTTTTTTTTCGATATGAGCTTTGAGGACATTGCATGTTTTAAAGTTTGGGGGTAGAAGCCTGTTAGTTAGTGTTGTATTTATATGTTTTGAGTTTGAGTCACTCTTTAGAGTCTCCTTGAGTTTGTGGGTTTATAAGGGAGTGTTTATAGTGTCACCCTCCAAAAAGATTTTATTTTATTTTTAATTTTATTTATTTATTATTATTATTATTTATTTATTTATTTTATTTTATTATTTATTATTATTATATTTTTTTAATTTAGTGTTTCTAAACTTTAATTTTTAGCTATAGTGTTATTGTTGTGTAATTTAGAATGCAGGTGAGGCCAATTCGGACTAAAATGAAAAGGGGGAGCAATCTAAAGGGGGCTGGTTTAAAAAAAAAAAGTAGGCGATCGCCTTTGTGCAATCGCTTAACAACAAGAAAGTTGGGATTTTTGTAGGCGCTCGCATCATGCGGCCGCTTGAAACCACGGTTGTAAACAAAAGAAAAAAAAAAACAAAAAGAGAAAACAAAAAGTGAGAGAGAGAAAGAAAGTCAAAAGCCTTTTCCCCCCGCCGTGCTCTCTTCTCCGGTTACCCTCCTCACATCCGACCACAACAACAGCCCGCGCACATCAGCAGCAGCAGCAGCAGCATCCACTCCGGCGGCCTTCCTTCCCATCGCCGTGCTCTCTCTCTCTCTCTCCCCCACAGTTTCCAGCGCGTGCCCTCTCCCCTTCCCTCTCTCCAGTACCGCAGCCATCTCCAGCACCGCCTTCGCCTCCGGCGTTCTCTAAATCCGGCAAACACAGCAGCCCCAATCTCCGATCGCCGCCCTCTCCCACTCCGGCGGTCTCCCTCCCCACGCCGTGCTCCCTCCTCCGGCCAGCTCCTTCATTAAAACAGGTCGCAACCCCAGCACCCATCTCCAGCAGTGCTCTCCATTCACTCAGGCCACCATCCAAAAAGTTTGGCCGCCCTTTTTCCAATCCGGCGAACACCGCCCTGTTCCAGTCCACTTCTGAAGATCGCTCAGCAAATGTTGCCACAAGCTTTCAATCCAGGGCTTGCAATTGGGATTTTTCCCTCTCAACTCAAGTAAGATCGCTCCTTTAATCTAGATTATTTGCTGTAATTGGTTAGGAATTGTTGGTTGGTTGTGGATGGGTGTATGATAAATTTCAAATTGCCTACTGTGTAGTGAGATGTATGTCGTGCTTATAACAGTTCTCAGCTCTGTTCGTTCAGAATTGTTTAGTTGCTTGCAATTTTGAATTGAGAAATTTGTGGTGTTGACAACATTGGGAGTGGGCGAATGGGCTTGAGCTTATTATTGTAGTTCTTTTCAACTGATTTGGGAGAAGAGAACTTCGATTAAATATTTGCCGTCAACTCTACTGGTATAATTACTTGTGAATATTAGTTGGAAATCTGGGAAATTGTTGGGCAATTTGTTTCTGTGAGCAGAGGGCAATTGGGCTTGAGTTGGCTTTTGGGTAACAATTTGCCCAATTCCCCTCTGTTTAGTTGCTAGCACATAGAGTTGAGAAAGTTGAAATATTGAGTGAACTGTGGGGTAATTTTTGCCCAGGACCTTGGACTGAAATTGGAAGATTAGTTCCTCTTATTTTATACTCTGTATTTACATTGAGGACAATGTGTAGTTCAAGTTTGAGGGTGAGGAATTGGGAGTGCATTGACTGAGGAAAGAATATTGATTTGGTTCTTATGGTTTTGAATTGCATCATTGCATATTCTTATTTGCCTCTTGATCTATACTATTATTTACACATTTGGGACAATGTGTGATTTAAGTTTGGGGGTGGGATATTGTCCTATGATGCTATATTTGGGAGTAGCCATTGTTATTTTGTGTATTATTTTGTTTTTCTTTCTAGTTTTTGCTTTCCTTAAAAAAAAAAAAATCAGAAAATATGAAAGTTTTTGAGTGAGTTTTTAGTGTAGGCATGGTTACTACCGCCAATGATGATAATTTGTTTGGTATATGACATTTTGTAACTAGCGATGCATATTGCACTTGTTTATATACTAAAATTTGATCTAGTTGATGGAACTTTGAATCTCCAATCTTTGAGCATTTTATGTCATGAATTGATTTGTTGGGAGATTTGAATGACTTTATAGAGTTGTATAGTGCACATATCATTCCTTAGAGCCTTTGATATTGAAAAAAAAAATTAGAGTATTCATGAAATTTTTAAACTGTTTTTACTCCTTGAAGTTAGGCCTAAACAGAGTTTAAGTAATCCGATACGGAAAAAAAAAAGAAAAAAAAATGAGGAATATCTTTGTAAAGACGTAGTTTAGCTTCGTAGCCTTTTTAACTCGAGTTAGTAAGCTCGTAGAGGTGTTTCTACACCTAATGCCTTAAAGCCATATGGTTTGAGAGTCATTAGCCTAATACTCGTTACATGGGTTAATTAGAAAGCTTAAGGGAGCTAAACATTGCACAGTCCACAAGTTTGTTCTCGGAAAAAAAATTGCAGAAAAAAAAGAAAGAAAAAGAAGAAAAAAAAAAGTGCAAAAATTTCGATATTGCTACTTATGTTTGTAGTAATGGAGAGGAGTAATTACTAGTTTTTATGTTTCATGAAATATACTTTGATATATATATATATATATATATATATATATATGCAAAGGTTAATACTTGTTATTTTTAAGGAATGTATGAGGTACTTGGCTCTATAAGGGATTTTAATTCTTGAAACTATTGAGTAATGGCGCACACACACACGGAGATTTAAAGTGAGATTGACGATGATTGAGTGAAAGTTTAGACTTGTGGTTATGTGTTGTTATTTGCTTAGTGTTGTTAATCTTACTCTGAGGCATTATGTGGTGCGATACTAAAGCTTAACTCGTGAGAAAGAGAAAAAAAAATTAATTATTTTGTAGTTTAGTTGTTTTGTTTTTTTGTTTTACTCGAGGACGAGCAAAAGTCTAAGTTTGGGGGTATTTGATAGATGAGTATTTTACTCATTTATTGTGTATTTATCCGGCTTAGATTTAGCTAATTCTCGAGGTTTTTGTTGTCTAATATTGTGTTTTAGTGTTGTTTTATAGTTTCAGGGGTTTAAGGGATCAAACTTGCAAAGTTGGATGGCTTTGAAGTGATTTCAGAAGATTTTGTTACACTCCGTTAGGAGTTATAATGGAAAAGGACTGTTTTGTAAAAGAAAAGTTAACGGAATGTGTACTTTTGATGGATGGCTCAAGTTTCTAGATTAATTAATGAGGATGAAAGTCAACTCAAGACATCCCAAGTCCAATGAAGTTAATTCAAGTCAACTCATGTTGAAGAAAGTAAAGAAAAAGCCAAGAATACCAATTTAGGGGTGTAAAGTGCAAATTGCAGAAAGCTGAAGGCAGGAAGCTAAAAATCTGCTTATTCTCAATTAGGGCAGCCGCATGTTTTCTTTTTGGGTAGTGTGCGGCAGCCTTGGGTTATTTTTGGATAATTTTAATGTATTGTACCCTTTTTCTCTTGGTTGTTGTACATTATTAGGTTATAAATATATCTCTTTTAGGTTATGATTGGAGAGAGTCGTCTTGTATAATTTTTCTTTGTCTATGAAGAAGGTTAATTCAAGAATGGTTCAAGTTTTTGTACTATCAATTATTATGAGCTAAATTCATCTTTCTAGGGATTGGAGGTAAATTGTATTAAATTCTTATGCTCTAATTTTATTTATTATTCATTTAACATCTTGTGTTTCAATGGAGCATTAAAATTGAATCTCTTCTGGTATTTATACGTGAAGGTATATTTTACCGTTTTTATTATTTGGATATAGTGAATTGTACGACCAGAATACATAAGCTATATGTGTGCTATCTCCATTGTTACTTAAATTCTATTGATTCATAACCATGCTAAGATAGAATTTAGGTGTTATAATCTTTGTGTTCTTAAAGGATTCTTGAATTATTATATGGACGGACCAAGAAAGTATAACAATTTGAGAATACTAAGATTGCAAACCGTGACCCAAGCGTCCCAATCTTTATTCATCTAATTACCCTTGATGTTGATTGATACATTATTTGCATGAGCATAAGAAGGCGATACAATTGAAATCCAATTCCTAGATTCTCTCCATATTTGATAAACTTCTTATTTATTTGCTTTGATAATTTAGTTGATAATTTTAGGTGATAAATTAGTTTAAATTATTGTCAGTAGTTTTTAAGAAAAATCAACAAAAACCCCTTTGTCTTTTATTTTTGCTTTTTAAGTTATTAGTTAACAAAATCAATCATTCTCTTGTCTCTGTGGTTCGACCCTTGTTTTTGCGCAGCTATACTCCGGTATTCTCGTGCACTTGCGAGGTAAATTTGCATTCATCACATATCGATGATGATGGTAAGTCGTCACTTATCTAAAGATCCACCTGTTAGTACAAGAAAATTTCCATGGATTAAATATTGTATATACATCGAGTAATATAAGCAATATACTCATTAAAAAGAAAAGATTATAGAGATCAAAGTATTTTAACCAATATATAAAAGAAGCATTCATAATTTTTACCAATATGTCGTCACAACCCGCTCTTACACAACTACCATCTTGGTCGTCCATGGTTCTATCAAGCAAAGTTGCATCTAGTGGCTTATAAGATGATTCATCATCTTCATCGTGACCCTCATCATAGATTTCCAAATCATGGTAGCCTCTTGGTGGTGGCCTCACCACGACTTGACAATTAGATGATTTGTTTTCTCTCCAATAAAATACTTAGGAGGCTTGTGTTGCTAATATAAAAGGATCTCCTTTAAATTGATCTTGAAATTGGTCAAAGTTGACTAATGTAAATCCATCTTCAACCTTCACTCCATGATATATATTTGCCCAGTCGCATTTAAATAAAGGAATTTGAAAAGTCAGGTAGTCCAACACAATAATATCACGCAAGATCCCATAGTGACCGATCGTATTACTATTAGATTCTTCATGGTCATTTGACGCAGATCGACGTATTGTAGTTGCTTCGAGTGAAACACCACTATTCTGTGTGGACTTTTCAGTTGCCTTCGTGCGAAACCAACGACCATTTATAATAAAACCAGAGTAGGAGAGTGCTTGTTTTCTAGGCCAATATGATAGCCACTTTATTGGTTCAGAAACATCTCCTGTTGCCATTTCAAGTTTAACCTGTACATGTATTCAAAATTATAAGATATTTATTTGTAATATGTAAACTAACCTAGTGTGTAATGAAGCACAACAAAATGTTAAAACACCTTATCTGTAAACCAATCACAGAAAGTCTCTGAATGCTTCTTTGAAAGTTATTCATCAGAGAGATTATCATGTAACCTCTTCAATTCTTCCATACGCATCCTAAGAGAAAGATTGAGTGAAAAACATAACCAAGACAAAGAAACTGGGCAAGTTTTTATTTAACTTAAACTTACTCTTCATATGGTTCCACTTCTGCAGTATTAAATAGAACATATCGATGAGCATTCTCCATGTCTTCAACAGACAATATAGTATGCTCTCCTTTGGAAATCGGTCGTCCGTCAAATATTCTATCATCTTGACAATCCTCATTACGATGATGTGTTGCACCAATTTCACAAGCTTTCTTGATATACTGACTGCAATATCTCATGCACTCTTCAGCAAGATAGCATTCACATATACATCCTTCTGGACGTGAAAGATTTCTAATACTTTCCTTGCATGTCTTCATGAATCTAAAGAAGATCGAATAAAATGGTAAAGACCAACTACAAAAAGTATTGAAAAAATAATGTTTAATGAATGAATAGAATATGATTACATTTTAAATGGATACATCCAATGGAATTGATTTAGTCCACAATAACGTGTTTCCCGTCCTAAATGTATTGGCAAGTGCATCATGATGTCGAAGAAGGAAGGAGGGAAATATCTTTCAAGTATGCACAATGTATCAACAATTTCTTTTTCAACAACTTCTAGCTTTTCTGTATCAATCACTCTTTGACTTCTATCGTTGAAAAACGAACATAGTCGTAATATCGCATTTCTTGGCCCGTTAGGTAAAATTCCTCTCAATGCTATGGGCAATAACTGCTGCATTAAAACATGATAATCATGGGACTTGAGTCCAAATATCTTGTCTTCTTGTGCAAAACAATTTGCAATATTTGATCTATACCCATCAGGAACCTTCAAATTTCTTAATTGCCAATAAAAGGTCTCTATCTCTGAACTTGTTAGAGTATGTTGTGCTGGTAGAAGGAACATCTTATTATTCTCTCCAACCTTTGGGTGCAAATCTGACCTAATTCCCATTTTTTCCCAGTCTTTACGAGCATTAAGACCATCCTTTGATTTTCCTTTGATATCAAGCAAAGTGCAAACTAAACTCTCGCCGCAATTCTTTTCAACATGCATTAAATCTAAACAATGACGTACCGGCAAATACTCGAAAAAGAAATTGACATAATGTTATTGACTAATAAACTCTACAATTTTATTAAAGTATTATTAAATTCTAAAAAATGGTTTACCTCGTGATAAGGCAACTCAAAAAAAATTGGCTTCTTCTTCCACATGAGGCCCTTCACGACATTCTTTCTTTTAGTCTTCCACTTCCTCTTCTTGTGGCCCTTACCTTTTTCCCTTCCTTTTTTTGTTTGTTCATCATTGTTCATTTCCTCCCCTTTTCCAAAATCATTTTTAATATCACTAACAACTTTTAAAACTTTCGAACCAGTAAGTATTAAAGGCTTGCCCCTCTTCTCAATGGTTCCATCAAACCAACTCTTCTTCTTTCGATAAGGATGATTGGATGCAAGGAATCTTCGATGACCCATGTACGCACACTTGTTGCTGTAAGGTAGCCATATTGAACAAGTATCAACACCACAAATAGGACATCTTTGCCTTACCCTTTGTAGTACATCCAAATGATTTTCATAAGTGGGAAATCATTAATTGTCCACATCAGAATGACCCTCAAATTGAACATGCTCTTCTTATATGCATCATACACCTCAACCCCACTTATCCATAATTCTTTCAAGTCTTCAATGAGTGGCCTTAAATATACATCAATATCATTTCCTGGTTGCTTCGGCCCAGGGATTAACAAGGTTAACATCAAGTTCTCTCTTTTCATGCATAGCCATGGGGGAAGGTTGTAATTAACAAGCATCACGGGCCAACAACTGTATATGGAACTTAGATTACGATAAGGATTAAATCCATCGGTAGCAAGTGCAAGTCTTAAATTTCGATGATCAGCTGCAAAATCAGGCCAAATACTATCAATGAAATTCCATTGAAGCGAATCAACTGGATGTCGCATCTTGTTATCCTTACTATGATGAGTGCTATGCCATAATAATTGTACAGAATTTTCTGATGATTTGAACATCCTTCTAAATCTGGGAATAATCGGAAAGTACCTCAAAACCTTGACCGGCACCCCCTTTTTAATTTTGCGCTCATCTCCTTTTCCGACGACTTTCCACCGGGATTTCCTACATCTTGGGCAATTATCCAGATCTACCAAGTCTTTTCTAAATAGACAACAATCATTGACACATGCATGTATTTTTCAAACCCCAAGTCAAAGGTCTTAAGTAGCTTTTTGTTAGCATATGTTGAACCAGGAAGTGTATTACCCTGTGGTAACATGCCACTCAAGATTTTGAGAAGTTTGGTAAATGCCTTATCAGTGATACCATTGACAGCTTTGTGTTTGAAAAGTACTACTGTCGCTGTCAACTTTGTGTAGTCGGTGCAACCTGGGTACAGGGGAGTTTCTGCTTCTTCCAACAATTTAGAAAACCCTTCATCTCTCCTTTCTTTATTATATTCTGCAATCTCTTCCTCGTTAACATGCGCATCTACGAACATCCTATATGTATCTGGTATTTCATCGCGATCACATGTCATTTTGGAGGAAGTTCTAGGACATTCTTCCCCATGAAAAATCCAAATATTGTATGTCTTATCCATCCCAAACATAACCAAGTGTGACACTACATCGTCACCAGTTTGGAAAATGATATTTCTGCACCGAGCACAGGGACATTGAATTTTTGGGGGATTTCCTAACTTCTCCATCGCACTTGCAACAAAAGTTATAGCTCCTGCTCTACATGCAGGCAGTGGTCTACAAAGAAAAATTTTAAAAAAATTATTTGGCTAGCAACAAGAGAGCATGCTAGTATCAAACACATATTTGAGTTCAGATACGATTACCTTGGCAGATACACCCAAGCTTTATCCATTGAAAGAATTGGGATTATAGCATTACACTTAGGATGCAAATGTGGCAGCGAACCCAAGATTCAACAGTGAAATTGAAGGTGATCCCGTTAAATTAAACACTTGAAAACCCAATTTTAGACTCTAGCACCCACAAAAACAATATGTATCATTCCAGAAAACTAATTAATGTCAAATTCAGCCAAATACAGTCAACACAAAAAACAAAACAAAAAAAATAATAAAAAAAGTGAAATATAAATTGAATATGTAAAATTCGCATTAAACTCCAGCACTTTCACATAGCCAAGAACCCATGAAATTAAACACTTGAAAACCTAACTTTAAACTCCAGCACTCTCACATTGCCAAGAAAGTGTGCTTTTCTATCTTCTATTTGGAATTAAGATCACTGTTATTATTGACCAATCTGCTCTTATACTCTTTGTATTTTCCATCAGATAAAAGACATTTGCCGGAGAAAAGGTCAGATTGGGTATGTGACGGAGTTCTATGATTTTTCAGATGGTAAGTATACTGTCCTTGTACCAGATATGCTCACTCTTTATCACCACTATAGCCAACATGTGTGCTTCAAGTCAGGTAACATGGCAAGTTCATGTTAAGAACATAACCATATGTCAGTAACCTAAAGCCTAGCATATCAATATAAGATCATGCTCCAAACATAACCAATTGTCTTTGAGTTGGAAAGCCTAGATTAACAACCCCCAGGTGAACAAGTAAGCAATCTCTACTTGATTCCCCTACATTCCCTACTATTTTTCTCCAATAATCTCCAAGACAATACCTCTGTAATATAACATCATATTCACCCCAAATATTCATTTGACCCCCCCCCCCAAGCCAATTTTTTAAAGAAAAAATTACAGTTGAGTACATATAAAAGATAAGAAAATAGAGGCTGGGGTTTCTGTTGTTAGAGTGGTTCATAATGTCTCCCTGAATTATATATCAGATGCATACATATAAAAGATGAAAGAAAAAAACCAACAAAATAGAAAAGGTAAATGTGAGAAGACAACTTACTGCAAGATATATTGGCTTCTAAAGCAGATTTAAAATCTTTAGCTATCAAGTTACCCTGAAAAAAAAAATAGAAAGCTATCAATTCAGAGTTCTATCATACCTAACACATACACAATGTTCAACATGTGGGAGGGATATGTGCAAAGCTGTTGTAGGGGTACTACAACATCCATACCTTTGAAAAAAATTCTTCAAAACATCAGTTATGGCATAAGTGGCTCATTTGATTCAAATCCCGCAAACTCGCGCTTGCACTTGAACTCACACTGACACTCGCATAAGGCATAACACAAACTAGGTACACATTGCACTCACTATGACACTCACATAACATAAACCAGGCACACATTGCACTCACACTGAAAATCACATAACACAAACCAGACACATATTTCTCTCTCTCTCTCTCTCTCTCTCTCTCTCTCTCTCACATACACACACACACGTAGAACACATACATACATGTTACTGGTATGAAGGCAGCACTGGAATTACCGACTTGGGACATGCATCTTGTGACAGTTGATACGAGTGGGACGATGAGTACTCTGTTTCTATGGTAATTAGGAACATATGTATCTTTTCCTAGTCCATCATAGGAATCATGAAAATTGACACAGAAAGCCCCTCAATATACACCTTAAGATCAGATCCATTATGCTCCCACAGAAAACCCCTCAATATCGACCAGCTATTTTATTTCAAGAAACAGACTCTTCGAAAAGAATAAGTCCCTCGATGACAATTCTTAGCTGTAAGTATAATAGCAGTTATATATAAATGAGATTGGGCGTAAACTGTTACATAACAATTCACAACTTGTTTCAACTTGAAATATGCAATAAACTGATAATTTTAGTATCATAAAGTTTCGTTGGGTTATATATTTATTTATTTTCTCTGCGAAGGCTCCGCTTTTTGTACTCTACAAAAACCTAGAGACTGAAAGACTATAAAAATATCCCAACCAAAATGAAAACATCTGTGTAAATCATGTTTTTTATTCTGTTCTGTCTACGGTCCTATTCTGTACCACAAAATATTTTTCCTCTCTGGCTATTATCACTACAAGAAAATCCACTATTTGTGACCCCCTTTATTTGGAAGGGCTAAAAAATCGTCCCAAATACTATTTTTTGGGAAGGAAGATTTAGCCTTGCCAAATACCAAGTATTTGGCACTCTTTTCCACTCCCCCTCCCAAATAATAGTTTTTTAGGACTGTTTTTCCGTTCCCGTCCTAAATGTTGTCATGTTATTAACTAAACTCCCCACTCTAAATTTTAATAATGCCATTTATATCCCTAAAATTTCATTCCCATAATTTTCATTTCCCGCGATTGTTTCCCTCCATTCTTTTTTTTTTTCCTATATTGCGATTTTCACTGCTCCATTGTCGAGTTCAGTTCGAAGTCAAATGTTTTTTCTTTCCCTTCGTCTTTCGCCTCCGGCTATTCTCAATTCCCCCTCCGGCTTAAGACGATCAAACTGAATCTTAGCTTCCCTGCTTTCACTGCCTTAAGACTCGCTTACCTACCTGGGCAAGCTACAGACTCTGCCTCTCTCTCTTCATGCGATTGCTGCTACGACTGCTCAAGAATCCCTTCGGTAAGCTCTCTCTTGCTCTCTCACTCCCTCGCTTTCTATCTCTCTCCTTCCCTGATTAAGCCCTAACATTACTTGCGCAATTGTGCCCTAATTTTAACAAATTTTTATTTTTTCCAAATTGCAGAGGAAAAATTCTAGTGCTGCTAGGGAATTCATTTGGTAAGAATCTCTGAGATTTTCATCTCTCTCCTTTACTGGTTCTAGCGAATATGGTTATATTAACTTGTCTGATTTTTGGGTATAATGTCATCGTAAAGATATTGATTATCTTAGACAGCTATTTTGGAACTACTGTGTTCTAGATGAGGGACATATAATTAAGAACTTGAAGTCTAAAATCACAGGTGCTGTGAAATAGCTGAAGGCCCAACACCGCCTTATACTGAGTGGAACTCCTATTCAGGTTATTTACTTGTGCAAGTGCTTATTGGGTATTTTTAAAATATTTATAGTTAGTTTGACCCATAATTGACCTCAATTTGCAGAATAATGTCTTGGATCTGTGGTCTCTTTTTGATTTTCTGATGACGGGATTCCTTGGAACTGATAGACAAGTATGTATTATATCATCTAAGTCTTATGACTGAACTGTTATTGCTTCATCTGTTGGCATTTGTAGTTTAAACTTATTCATGCGTATTTGTTGAGAAATACAACTTGTAGGCATAGACCACTATACTTTAATGAAATTAGCAAGAAGCCTCCATTTAGCTTTTATTTTTCTTCACTTTGGTTATCACTTACCAGACTTAACTTTCATAGTCAAATAGCCAATTCATCCATTTCCGTTAGATTTTGTGAACAAGAAACAAGGAAAACGCCTTAATACCCTAAGGATTTGGCCCTACTTTTGAGGGTATTTAGGTCTTTTCCGTATTTTCCATCCAAAAAATATGACGGAAGTGGATGAAATGGCTATCTCGATGATGAAATTTAAGTCCAATGAACAACATGATGAAAATTTCCAGTGGGCTTGTTGCTAGTTTCAAGAAAGTATGGGGCCAAAGTTTGTATTAGTCCATACTAGCAAGTGGTAGAATTTTTTAAAATTTTCACATAAATGTTTTCTATGTAGACTGATGTTTCCTGTTTACAATACTTGGTTCTCCTTTTTAATGGGTTTCTTATGAATGCTCTTTTCTTGTATTTTGCCTTCCGATCATAATTCTTAGCTCTCTCCTCAATTTTTCTCATTTCCGACATGGTTTCTGTTTGAATTCATCTTTTCTGCCACGCACCTGCATTTCTATGTAAGAAAGAAGTTCAAACATGATGAAAGGTATCTTTGTCATGGATACCCACTGGTTCACATCTAAAAACCTTGAACTTCAAGGATAAATGGTGTCCAAGAGCGCACTCTGTTATGTAAATCATCTCTGGAATATGGATATATGTAACAACACAAACACATGCTAAAATATTGGAAAAGAATATGGAGACACATTTTACATGATAGCGAAGGATTGTGTTTATATATTGACAAATGAACTCTAAATCGTGAAAGTTTTCAATATTATATCTTGATCAAAAATCAAAAACATGAAACACTTAATCTACCATAGTTTTTGGTAATCACTTATGTTTAGATAGTGCCATATATATATATATATATATATATATATATATATATATATATATATATATGGTGTTTAATATATGTTCATGGATGGAGCCATCAATGCAGGGCTACGTTTCAAGAACATTCCATTCTCCTGGTCCTGGCAGAGTTTATGATGCTTTCCATTTATTGCAGACTGACCCTTCCGTTTAGGTGCATTTACTGTTTAACTGGGATAATCTCATCTGATTATTTCAGAATCAGATGTTGAATCACATGAGTTCAATGTGATTGTTCTTTGAAGAATATTAGTTTTGCAGGGAGAATTGAAATTTGTTCAAGTTCTGGAATGCATTGATGATGTCTCTTTTCGTTCACATCAAATAATGGAAGGCTTCAGTTCACATCAAATAATAGAAGACTTAATATGGTCATTTAGAACTCTTGTCAGTGATGTATGCAGGGTTCAGGCTTTGAGGGAGTGGATTCATATGCATAACATCTTTAGTAAATTTTATTTACTATCAAAAGTTTGACGACCTATATGGATACATGGTATAACATGTCAAACTAGCATAATCATCTCACTAACTATATAAGTAAATACGAAATATAAAAATGATATCATTCTCTGAGGGGGTGTTTTTCCTCTTTTTTGTCCTAAAGGAGTGTTGGGAGGGTAATCACTATGTGCAGCCTCAGTCTTTATGCAGAATGTGTCTTTTAGAAAAATAAAAACAGAAAGGAAAGGTGAAGAAAATGAATTTGGATCTGTGATTGTACATATGTACAAAAAGATTGGCAGCCCACCTCTTATTCGTATCTTGTTGCTACAGGATAATTTGCAAAAGCATTTGCATGTTTTTATCTATGAACGTCCGTATTTCCTTCTTGTACAACGTTTAAAGTTGAATTGTAATTCTTAAGCCATCTACATTTTTCTCTGTTTGCTTTGACTATTTCTTTCTATCAATTCAAACTCATATCTCTGTCAAGGTTTTATTGATCTTGACTTTTTCTGTTATCTTTCATTTACATTAATTTCCTTTTGTGCCATCTGCAGTTCCAAGCCACTTATGGAAAACCTCTACAGGCAGCTCGTGATGCTAAATGTTCAGCCAAGGATGCTGAAGCGGGGTACTTGCCATGGAAGCATTGCACGAGCAGGTCTGTATTTTTATGTACTAAAGACGCTGATACTATTTTACTGTTATGCTACTTGGGGTTGCAGCTAATAGGTTCGTTATTCTCTAGGTCATGCCTTTCCTCCTCCGTCGAACAAAGGATCAAGTGTTGACTGATCTTCCGGAGAAAATTATTCAGGACAGATACACATTGTTTACTTATTGGAAAGAGAGGCTGGGGTTTCGAGATCTTCATAATCTACACTTTTAATTTGTTTCTCATTTATTTCAAATGATTTCAGTTCTTAACGTCTAAATCACGACTTATTCTGCAGCTGGTGTTCAAGTAATGTTACTACCAATTCTGATTTTTCTTTCTGCAATGATAGGCATGGGAAGTAGCAAAGGCTGCATAAGACTCAGAAGCAATATAGTAATGAGGCTAGTGGTGCATTGACTGGGTTAACACGTGTCCAGAGATTTCAGCAGGTATGTCTGTCGGTGATGGTTTATTAAAGGTATACTTTGTTGACAGAATTTGCTGGCCTGATCTGCACATTGCTGAATATGGCCTCTGTCCTAGAAAACATCATCTTTACTTTGAATGTTGACATTTGACATTGTGCTTGTACTAGCTGCATCCATGTGGAGTGAGTTGTGATCCCCATGGCTTAATTTAGTGTAGTAGTTTTTGACTTAAAATTCTGGCCCAGTGGGACACCTCAGGCTTTAAATTTATGTCTTCTAATTTGTGCATTATGGTTCCTTTATTCTGCCAGTAAGGGTTTTTTTTTTTTTGATAGGATGATGCTCATATCTTTTGTAGAGAATCCCAGGTGAGATGAAAACTACTTATTTTTAGCTCGTCCATTTTGAATCTCTTTTAAATGTTTATTTAACTTATTATTATTGATTTGTACAGATCAAAGATGAAGTCAAGGGTGTATTTGAATTCATCAATTACACATATGATATATTTGGTTTCACATTTGACCTCAAGCTATCGGCGGTATGAAAATTTGGAACTTCCTTTTAGTTTGCATAATTTTTCAATAATCAACATGTTAACGGTGATTTCCATGTGTAACTTGGCATTTTTTAAAAAAGGATTTTCAATTAAAAACATCTGAAGTGTTGCTGTGTCCAATTTTTTTATTTTATTATATGTGTGGATAACTTTTGTATATCTTTTTTAATATGCTCAAGAAGTAATACAATTTTGTTTTTTTTTTTCAGAATTCAGTACAGATGAGGGTATCTAGATTTGAGGCTTCTATATTTCAATCTTTTGCCTTGCAAAAGTTCTCTGCCCCCAGGTAATTTGTAATTTGTGCTGTTTTTATCTTTGAATGTTGCCCCCTTTTTAAAATTCTTCTCATACTGTCATGTCATTATTCCTAATTGGTTTTTCTTTTCCTGTGAGTTTTCAATTGTATACTCCCTCCCTTCCCAAAAAAGATTATTATCCCTATTTTAGTTTGTCCTGAAAAAAGTCTACTTCTAAAATCTAAGCTATAATTTCCATTATATTTTTAAATCTTGTTATACAAAAAATGATACTCCCTCCGTCCCAAAAAGATAGTCTCATACTCCCATTTCCTTAGTAGAAAGTCAACCTACGATAGTATCAAATCACTATTTAACTTACATTTATTTTGTCTTAGTTAATAAAATTTCTTCAATCATTGATGCAATATTAAGAATACTATCAGTAACAATTTTTAAAATTTTCTTAGGATAAGTAAATGTTTACTAATCTTTGACAAGTTGATCAAAAAAGTCCTGTTAAAGTAGAATATTAAAAAGTTTGGTTTTTCAAGTGAGACTTTTTTGGAGACAGAGGGAGTATTTTTTACTTCTAGTTGTTGAGGGTGCAGGTGGGGATCATCTATCGCGTTGATGCCTTAACAGCTTGTCCACATTCGTGTTCAGTAGAAATAATTTTTACTGTCTATGAACTGTTAATAGAAAAAACTATATTTCTTTCGCCTAAAGAAAGATAGTTCAAATCAAGTTTCTCGGCAGATTCTGCATTCCTGTTCAGTAAAACTCATTTTTATTGAAAAAAAGGGTATTTCTTTTGCTAAAGGGATTTAGTTTCAAATCAAGTTACCCGATGTAGCA
Organism: Platycodon grandiflorus; assembly: GCA_016624345.1. NCBI lineage: Eukaryota > Viridiplantae > Streptophyta > Magnoliopsida > Asterales > Campanulaceae > Platycodon > Platycodon grandiflorus. The sequence continues at coordinate 46,289,834 of CM028367.1, read as the reverse complement.
CTCTAAGGAAAATTATGTAGTTCTTACTGTGTTAGTGTCACTTTTGAGTTTCTTTTTATCTTGTCGGTAAATGTGTGTTTCACTTTTAAGCAAACTTGGTAGATAGAGCTTTACTTGGCTAAATACTGACTTACGTTCTGCGAACAAAAGCAAGGTTGCACTCATTTAGGGACGGATGTATTATTTCTTTACAATGATTCAGCTTCTTCCTAAGTTGTTGCTTTACATACGCACTTCACATATTATCAATATGTATCGTTTTCTTATTGCATTGGCTGCCATGAATTCAACTTTGTTTCAGGAGGGGATCAGGAGTCATCAAACTAAAGGAAAGAATCAAGTTACCTAGTTACAATGTTGCGAGTGGAGCCAAGAGGATATATCCTATCAGTGAATTTCTAAGTCAACCATCTGGAACTGAAGCACTGTTGAATACAAGCGCCTTACAGAGTTTCGAAGCCCTTGACCTTAACACATACAGGTTTAGTTCATGTCATACTCTGCTGCTGCACTAGCTAATAGTTCTGATGTTATTTCTATCGTGATTCCGCCTAATAAGCAATTATCCATGCTCTTTAATGCCTAGTATGTAGGCTATAAACTCACTCAAATTTGAATTGGATAATTCTGCATAAAGATACTCCCTCCGTCCCAAAAACAGAGTCATACTTTGAAAGTCAAACTTTTTAAAAACGTTCTTTTACATCCATATACTTCCATTAAATTATACTAAAATTACATATTTTCTGTATGACACATGAGAGCTAAATCATGTTTTTGAAAAGAAAGGAAAAGTTTGGAAAAGGGAATGGAGATTTATAGCTTAAATTTAGAAATGGTACTCTTTTACTTTTTGTAGACAAAACAAATAGAAAGGAGGACTCTATTTATGGGATGGAGGGAGTATTTGTCTAGTCGGCATGTGGATTCTAAATGTAGATGTTGTTTCTTGGTTTTAGGTCCTTTCTGCCCTTAACCTTCATAACTGCAATTCCCTGGTTGTTGTAGTCCATCTCACAAGCTAGAGGTTATAGAATACACATAAAATCTTCCCATTTTTGGTATTTGTGTATGTGCAATTGCGATGCTAGGATTTTCCTAGGTTTTTAAAGCTTGAAGTAGATTTCTTAACATATTTTTTGGAACTGAAACGCGGTAACTATAAACAATTACAATATAATTTATAAAATTCAGACTTTAGGGGTAAAAGGAATGCAAATGCAGAAGTTGGTCAAAATCAATGGGCCACTTACGTGGAAATGATGTCGTGGTGATCTAGGGAGGTATCCCTTACTACATACTCCCTCTGTTGCATTTAGATTGTCCAACTTTCCATTTTTGGATGTTTCAAAGTTTTTGGCCACTTATGATTCCAATGAACAATAGCTAACAAATGTTCTATTATGCCCCCAACTAAGTAAAATATTCACAAAGAGGAATACCTAAGGACCTATGCTCTTAAGAAATGCAGAAATACATGGAAGGGTATAAATGGAAAGAAAAAAAATTGACAAAGCATTTAAGATGACTTCTAAATATGTGTGTTTTTGTCTATGGGACACTATAAAAGAAATGGAGGGAGTATAGTACATGCTTTTGGGGTGATAAATAACAATAGGATTCATAAATGACTTCACAAGTTCAATTGCAATCAATTTGTGGTGGTCATGTTTCCCATTTGGGGAAGGATCTTTGAGGTTGCTAAAACTTGTGTTATAGAAATAAGTGATATCATTTATAGGGAAGGCAGGGGAGTAATGAGCATTTGATTGGAGAGGAAAATGCACTGGTAGTCTTCTTTGGTGCTGATAAAGTTGGATGCTTTGATTCTACCAGTTAATTGCACTTTCAGCCACTTGGTGTGCAATCAGCAGGATGAATGTCATGATCATCTCTTCTTCCTCTATTTGTCCTACTGATTGTTTTTTTCTGGCATAATTCTTTTTGGAAGTTTATGAGGCATGGTCTGGCGCCTCATCAGTTGTTTCTTTTCTACTACATTATATTGGATCCTAGGCACTAAGGAAACCTCTAATTTCTAATATATTCTTTTCTCTTTGCTAAATTATTCACTCTCAGATTTTTCATGCAATGTATACACCTACATCGCCTAGTTATTATTAATAACATCTGTTACTCATAAAAACTCTAATCTTTTTTTTTTTTTTTCCTTTTCTGTTTTTTGATAATGATGGTGATTTGCTGATTGCCAATAAGGGAAAGGTCAGGGGATGCAAACTCCAAGGGAATGTTTACAGGAGAAGGGGTTATAAGGGTCATTTCATCACCTCCATCTAGTCCGTCAGTGACTCAGTCATTTAACAGCTTAACTCAATTTGGCCTTTCAAATAGTTGAAGGGTGCATTGTTGCAATTCATAGTTAGGGGGGTGATAGTAACAAGCTCCATGGTTAATGGAGGATTTTTATAGGCTTTCTACTAGCACTTCCTTTTCTTGGTCGAAAGCATTGTAGTTTTAAGCAGACCTCTGATCAAGCATTGTAACATTGGACTCAAATCCAAAGTTATGTCACATGCAGCTCTTGTGGCTGGTGAGACATGTGCCAGGTCCAAAAGCTCTCTTTTCAATGATATATTTATTAAAATTTCCTTTGGACCGAGTCATTGTTTCTTTAATTATTTATAATTTATTTATTTATTTATTTTTATTTTTTATTTTTTTGTGATAAGTCAATATTTATAAAGTTGAAGAAACGATTTTGGTTTTCAAGTTAATTTCCATTCCTTCTCAAGTTGATCGTACCATTTCTTATTTGGCAATAAACTTTTAACTGTGATATATTCAATGGTAATGATGATATATGAATGGGTAGATTGGGTTTGTAACATGTAATAATTCATAAAAATGGGTTGCACTGTTTATTATGTTCTGCTACTTCTTGTATGCGTCATAACATTCCCATTGTCTAGTACCATTGATTTTTCAGCTCATCTGTGTGAAAATAAGAAGCTTAACTGTGGCATGTGACAAGTATGAGACTGCATGGATTATAGTGGCCTGAGAATTGTCATGCCTGTCTCCTCGAAAAGATTTACTTAAAATGGTTCTCAAGCATTCTCTTTCCATGCTGAATCATTCTTGTTGTTCCATATATTCCTGGTTTGGGGAATGTGAGAGATCTTAACTTGAATGCAGACCCCAGTAGTCAATACTGTATTATACTAGGACTTACCCTGAATGTGTCATTTTTTTTATAGCTTTTTTGGTGTCCCCAGTAGTCAATACTAGGACATACTGTATTATTCCTGGTTACTAATATTATGCTGGAAATGGAGCTAAATAATACGTTCTTACCAGCTTAATGTACTTGAACTTGAGAAGTCCTTATTTTATCTAATTGATATCTTTCGATAACTGTAAGTAGCGTACTTGATATCAACTACATAGTTCCTGATATCATCATTATCTTGGTATCTAAATTTCTTGAGTGCAAGAGATCAAGGAGTCAAGAGTACAGAAATGAGAGTCTAGGAGCAGTGCTTGGGACTTGAAGTTTTTAGGTACCATTCATCACGATGATACAAGAAACCTAGTTGTAAGTAGTTTAATATTTCTTGTTATTATATAATGTCATTAATTATTAATTTTGTGATCTGATTTTATACTTGTGTTTTCAGGAAAGAATGAATGAAAAATTAAACGAGGTATCTGAATAGGAGCGAACACAAGCATATAAAGAAGCTAAGGTAGCTGAAAAAGTATTTCAATACGAAAAGAACCAAATGAAGATGATTGAAAAGATGGAGCGTATGCAATGCTTATTAGAGGTGCATAGGATAGTACCATCGTCTCTATCGTCTCCACATTCGGGCGCAAAACGCTCCAGATCTTAGTGTAGGATAGGTACACCCTTATCTTTGTGTACACCTTACTTGAATTATTTATTTTTATGTGATATACATTAATTATATTATTTATATTGTAGGATCCGATGTCTCCGATGGATGACTTAAGCTAGCTATATTTGTATGGAGTACACTTTTGTAATTGGATGTACGTAGTTTGTTGAATGATTTTTTATTTTGATTATTAATATTGTTATATACTTCGAAATAACTTGAATTATTGTTAGTTTTAAGAATATATATATATATATATATATATATCACTTTGTGATAGCTTTGAGTATTATTATTTTTGTTGTGGATTGATGGATGATTTTTAGGTGTTTCTTAAATGTAATTGGATGAGCAAAATCGTCCCAAATAATTTTTGTAGATGATATACAACCTTTTTTTGGGAGGGTAGAAAATAGTCTTAAATGTTTTGAGGAAAAAAAAAAAGGTCTAAAATACTATTTGGAAGGACAAATATCAATGGGCCAAAAACTATTTGGCACGGCAAGCACAACCGTGCCAAGTACTATTTGGGAGCATCCAGAACCGTGCCAAGTACTATTTGGGAGGGCAGTCAAAACCGTGCCAAATATTATTTGGGAAGGTAGTCAAAACCGTGCTAAATACTATTTGAGAGGGCTGACAAAACCGTGTCAAATACCTATCGGGACGGTTTATACAAAACCGTCCCAAATACATGTCAAATGGTACACTTGTTCATATCTATCGCATTTGCCGTGCCAAATACTATTTGGGACGGTTTTTAGCCGTGACAAATGTATTTGGCACCCTCGTATTTAGGAGAGTTAAAACCGTCCCTAAACCGTCCCAAATACTATTTGGCACGGTTTTGGGAGTATTTGGGACGGTTTTTTACCTTCCCAAATGCCTCTTTTTCTTGTAGTGTATGTTCAGCTGTTAATAGTAATCTTCATGACATGTCTTGCAAACATGTAATGTTCTACACTTCTATGACTTACTATTGCCACTGAAATGTTTCTTTTTACTGTTGTTTTACCACGCAACCATACGATCACTCACATTTCATTGACCTTTCCTTATGGATAATTTATTTGTTAATTACTAGTAAAATTGTTGTATATGAATGAAATGCACTCTCTTCTAAGCAATTTACAGAGCATTCTTCCTATCTTTGCTGTATACATGTAGATGATAGAGAGCATGCAAGAAATATAAGTTCAGGACTCTACTTTTATTTCATCAATCAAAAGAAAACCATCAAGTAATAATGAATGGAATGTCATCTTGTGTGTGTCCAGTCAATTCACACAGAGGGTTTACTTTTCCTCCTTAGATGCCATGATTGAGTAGGAAGAAAAAGTAACATTTCGCTGTTACTCCCTCCATCCCCAAATGAGTGCCCTTTTTTGATGAATTTTTGTCCCAAAATGAGTGTCCCTTTTTCTGACGTTGATAAATTCACCTTTGCTATCTATTATGTCCCAACGTGCAATTGCGATAGTATAGTGCTGACACTAAGGGCATTCATGTATATTTATTCTCCAATTGTACCCCCACCCCCCATAATTCTCTATTTGTTTGGGTGAATATACTTAAATGCATAACAAGCATTTTCAACAAGCAGCCATTACATATATACTGTAACCATCCAGACACAGAATTGAACAAAAAGTGAAAAAGGATATGGTTGCAGCATTAAAACACTGTAAGGTAATAACAAAAATAGCAAATAACTATGAAGTAGGTAATGAACTCAATGAGGCCTTGGAAAGACTAACAAGATAACAAAACGATATCATAATCAAATAAACCACATGTGGGGAACATGATCTGAAGAGGGCTGAACACGTTCTAGAGAAACAACTTGACCTCCAAAGTCAGCTTTAAATTTATTCACAGCTCGAACCAATTCATCATCAGGTACAAAATATCATGCGAGCAGAGAAGACATTAATTCAATTAGTAACTGCGCAATGTAATCCCTCTATCAAGGATGACCATTTTAGTTCTCTAAAATTAACAAAACATCTCAGCTTCTCAGCCCCACCAGCCCCAAAACAAGGACCAACAGAAGAACAGAATATCAGTAACAATTAAAATAACAACAACAACAACAATGATAATAAGGATAACATTCATTTCCTCATCTCACAAGGGTGACCCTAGGAGCAAAAGATCAGGGATCTAAGTTCAAATTAAACAACCAATATCACTGCCTCTAGGGATATGGAAAAATAAATTTACATCCATCTTGAACCCTGCAGTTGAGCCCCTACCACTAGACAAACCTTCCATATATTGCTATGGTTCAAGAGAATGCAATGTGAAACTACAATCCCTTTTAACAAACTTTCAGAGTACACAGCTGAAATTTGTCTCCATTATATTGTGGTTACTAACACTTTTTCCATCTGAGAGAGTCACACTACCATTGAATTCAAACTACAACATTGACCACAATTACAAAGGTCCATTCCAAATTCTAGCAGATAAGCAATTCATAAGGCAAGACTTCAAATAAATGCATGCAAGATAAGGTATCTACAGAATCAAAAGCATACCCTGAGCACAGTTGGGCTGCTAGTTGATGCCTTGAAACCCTCATTTCTTGATGTATCCATAGCAACCTATGTTGCACAGACATTTTGTGGATTTGTGGCTAGTACTACATTTGAAGCATGCATCCCAACTTTCTAGTTTTCGCAACTCCCCTAAGGCCTTGAATATTCTGTTCCATGCTATACTAAGAGACCTATAAGTTGAGGTGGGATCCATTGCCAAGCCTCTTCCATTTGAGCCACCATACGCAGATATTCCTCCTCAGAATTGGCATGCATTATCCTGCGCCACCTGAGCTAAATGCTTTGGTATATCTTTTATTTTTCAACAGCTATACTAGATATTTCTCCACATTCTTCGCTATGTGTTGCTTGCATAAAAGATGTTTTGACTCTGGAAAATAAAATTCAATAACACTCATTATAGACATCTCTCGATCAGTAACTGTCACATCAGGTCCGGCAGCTAAACGAAAGATCATCGTTAGTTGCGCAAGTGCCCAATAGAAGCTTTTTTTCCTCTCATTCCTTAAGAAGGCGAATGCAATGTGAAGATTTTTCCCTATTGGTTTAATCCCAATTATCTCCAACAAAGGCATATCATACTTGTTTGTCCGATACGTACAATATATACACAGAACATACGAAAATAACGTGAGCAACTCTTGCGCCTTCGGGTGAGCAAACATAACATCGCCCAAAATGTTTGTCCCCTCCACGTGCCTAAACCATGTCTGATCCTTTAGCAAATTAAAAAAATACTACATTTTCATCATGTTGCCTATTTTGTTCCTCCATATCTTCTGTTGAAAATTTTGTACCTGCGAGAAATTAAATAAAATTTACGTTAAAATTAATCTACAATAATGTTATCAATTAATTAAACAAAATACTATTTTTCACTAAACCACTGATTTTCTGTACCTGTCTCAAATTGCTGCAGTTTTTAGAATTTTCTTTCTTTATCGCGTTTAGGATCTATTTCCCCTTGATGTTTGCACTACTTAATTAATCGATCATACCAAATTTCTTCTTAGTAAATGTTTACGCTTCTCATTCTTAATGATCACATTCCACCCACCATGGATATTTTCCACAACTATTAATTCAAATGGACATCCAATTTTTTTTAGCCTCTCAATTTTTGGTCCTCTTCGGTCAGCTGTCCATTATATTTGTAAATCTCACCCCTCTCACATCCATACCACAACCTTTTACATCCTCCTGCTTTTGTTTTCTGCCTTGAATTCTTGAAATACATATGATTTTCTTTTACTTTTGCTCTAATGCAAGCTTCCGCTTCTTCTCGACTAGCGAACACTTCATCAGTTGCAAAAATATGAGAGACATCAGGAAACTATTTGGTGTCATTATATACAATTCATGTATTTGGGAGTGTTTGTTATTTGCTAAATGATAGAGAACATCTAGCCAAGTTTGATTCTAAAAGTGATAAATGTGTATTTATGGGATATGCTTCTAATAGCCGTGCTTATTGTGTATTTAATCTTAGGACAAGAACAATTATGGAATCCATAAACATTTTTTTTGATGATCTATCCGACTTAGGTAGGAAAACTATTGAAGACCAGGTTGATGATCTCATTGAAGATCTATCCACTTCAGAAACAGAAGTGCCCCCTGCAGCTAGCTCAATAAATCCGGTTTCAAAACCTTTTGTATCAAATGAAGTCTCAAATGTGTTTACATCGGGGAACTCATGGGGAAATGCTGAAATAGACTCAGATTCTGAAGATGACAAAACTGCTGTGGATCGATCCAAGGACATTCCAAGCAGGATACAAAAGGATCACCCCATTACTCAAGTGATTGGTGAAATTAGTGAAGGTGTGCAAGCAAGAAAAAAGAATAAGGTAAATTATAAAGATATGGTTAAACTAGTTTGCATGTCTCTTGAATGCTTAAAAGTCCATACATGTTGTTATATATCTGAAATTGAACCTAAAAATGTAATTGAAGCATTAAAAGATGAACCTTGGATAAATGCCATGCAAGAAGAACTTGATCAATTTATGAAAAATGATGTTTGATATTTAGTTCCACGTCCTAAATCTAGCAATGTTATAGGAACTAAATGGATTTTCAAAAATAAATCTGATGAATTAGGGAATGTAATTAAAAATAAAGCTCGTTTGGTTGCTTAAGGATATACACAAGTTGAAGGAGAAGATTTTGATGAACCTTTTGCTCCAGTTGCCTGAATTGAATCCATTCATTTGTTACTTGCAATTGCATGTTATTTAGGTATTTCTTTACAATAAATGGATGTTAAAAGTGCTTTTTTGAATGGTGTGTTGAATGAGGAAGTTTATGTAGAGTAACCTAAAGACTTTGAAAACCCTTTTAAACCAGACCACGTCTAGCTGTAGGCTCAAAAAGGCTCTTTATGGTCTTAAACAAGCACCTAGAGCTTGATATAGTAGATTAATTGATCATCTTCGTAAAAATGATTTTAAAAGAGGTGAGATTGATAAGACATTGTTTATTCAAAAAACCAATAAAGAAATACTTATTGCTCAAATATATGTAGATGATATAGTTTTTGGTTCCACATTTGATACTATGCTAAAACATTTTGTTAATGGAATGACATATAATTTTGAAATGAGTATGGTTGGAGATTTAAATTTCTTTTTGGGTATGCAAATTAAACAATCAAAAGATGATATTTTTCTTTCTCAAGTCAAGTATGCTAAAAACCTTGTTAAAAAATTTAACTTGGAGAATGTGTTTATAAAAAAGACTCTTATGGGCAAGATAAATTGAATAGGGATGATAATGAAAAATTAGGTGTTGACAACACTCTTTTTAGGAGCATGATAGGAAGTTTGCTTTACTTAACTGCTAGTCGTTCTAACCTTATGTATAGTGTGTGTGTCTGTGCTAGATATCAAGCTAATCCTAAAGAATCGCACCTTAAAGCTTTGAAATATATTCTTAGATATGTCAAAGGGACTTCTGAGTTAGGAATTTGGTACACCAAAGAGACTAATACAAACTTAGTAGGATTTAGTGACTCAGATTGGACAGGTGATACATATGATAGAAAAAGCACTTCTGGTGGCTGTTTTTACCTTGGAAATAATCTTGTGTCTTGGTATAGTAAGAAACAAAATTGTGTATCTCTTTCTATTGCTTAGTCAGAGTATGTGGTAGTTGGGAGCTGTTGTGCTCAATTACTTTGGATGAATCAAATGATAGAAGACTATGGTTTGCACAGTGACACATTACAAATATATTGTGATAATACCAGTGCTATTGATATATTAAAAAATTCTATGCAACATTCTCGAACAGCACATTGACATTAGACATCATTTCATTCAAAATCTACTGGAGAAAAATATCTTTCGCATAGAATTCATAAGAACTGAAGATATATTTACCAAGTATTTAGATTCTGAGGGATTCTCCACCTCACGGAGATCTCTTGGCTTATGCATTTTATGACTATGGTTTTAAATGTGGCTACACTAGTAACCACATTCATTGTAAACACTGTATATTAAAAAAAAAAATTCATTTCTTTAGGCATATCTTTCTCTAAGATTGCATTGCATGACTATTCTTCCTCATTTTTTTATGAATTTCATCATAAAAGAAACTCTTTTTCTCGACATAGGAATTGGTCTTTCTGTAAAGCAAATATTTCTCTTAATGTTCCCTACAAAAAGTTTGAACTCAGTTGGTGTTTAAGGAGTCCTTTGAGGGAAAAAGCTACCTTTGAAATATTTGCAAAGAGTGGCCATTCACATGGATAAAAATCTGTCATTGGTTCTGATCATGTGAAAAAATGTTGTTTAATAACAAAGCGTGAAAGCTACCTACTGGATAAATCCTCTTTATTTTGAGTATCATTGTATCTCATTATATATGACTTTTTGGGAACAAATTTTCAATTCTTTATGTTTTTGAAAAATGTAGTGACAAATTTGGTGACATTGATGAACTCATTGGAAGAAATAGTCTTTCTCTCACTTGTGTGTGGTTTTTGGTTACACTTTCATACTTTTATACGTATGTTAGGGCATGCATTCTTGGTAATTATGTGTTCTCCTTGAAAATATAGTTTCTGTGTACTCTCTTATTTGCAATTCCATAGTTTGGATTTTTAATGTTTGACGTGTTATGTAAAGTGGGCTGATTAAGAGAATATTAAAAAGGAGTTCTTGTTAAATCTTTGTATAATTATCCTTGTTTAGTAAGTGGAGTTATACTGTGAAATAATGTTCCTATAAAATTTGCTAATCTTTATTTGGTTGGGACTTCAGCCTTACCGTTTCCTTTCCTTACCTGTTTTGGTTTCCTTTTCCTCCTCGGTTTTTATCATAACCTTACATGCCCTTTATCTACTATATCTAGTCTACTATTTTTTTTTATCTCAACTTAGTTTCTCCAATCTTCTTTTGTTTTTTACCATGTCTTCAAAATCGTTTTGCTCTTTCCCTGAGAACACTGTGTTACATCCTATGGATGTTCCTGATTTCATTGTTCCTCCCATTCCCTGTGAATGTGGTGGTTGTGTTTCGCGTGGTTCTGACTCTGCTAGGAAGAATGTGCAGCCCAATGTGCCCGCATCCAAACGACACACTCTTCTTTTGCCTCTCTCTTACACTGTCCCTGTGTCCTTTCTTCGTTATCAGATTGAACACATTGATGTGCAAATTGCCAACCTTTTAGAGCAATATGATTTGGTGATAGATTCATTGCATCATCTCCATAACTCTCGCGAGATCTTTCATAATTTCATTCTTTCTGCCAAATTCAAAGGGGGTGAAGCTGTGCCCATGCGTGATTTAGTGGGAGCTGCTAGAGTAGCTGGCAAAAGGTAAAGCCAAGGCCAAGGATAATTTAGACAATGATAAGGATGATGAAGACAGTGCTGAAGACGTGACTGCAGTCGTGGTTGATGCTGCTGCTGCTTGGGGGATGCTTCACATCTCTCGTGGTGATAATTATAGGGAAGCTAATAACAATGTTTCTCCTTCTCTTTCTCCTATAGCTAATGCCTTCGATGCGTTTTTTGATCATGAAGCCAAGTTTAGGGCCTTCTCACTAGTTGATAGGTTTTCGTATTTGAATTAAACTACAAGTTTTTATCTAGTGAAAATTTTGTAATATTGGCACATCAACAAGTTGTTACTTGTTGATTAAATGTTTACACCTCTGTATTAATTTCGTAGTTCTTTTAATTACTTGTTTTAATATTCCACTGCCGTTTATCTCAACGTGCTCTTTGATGTGGAAAAAAATTGCAACAAGGGCAAGAGTACCCTGCCGTATCAAGTAATAAAGTGTACGTAAGTACGACTTATTGACCCCACAGGAAATGTATGTAAATTTCACTCCAACTAAGTACCGAAATTGGGCTAACTAATTATATTTGAGCGAAAATAAATTGAGAATAAAAACTAAAAAACTAAAAATAAAAGAAAGCAATTAATATTTACATGGGCGCAAAATAGTTTGGCAACAACAAATCAAGAATTAAAGATAAGATTATAGGATTGCAATATTTCTAGTCTAGCTCGTGTCTAATTTAATCTTCTCTCTACTTTTCTTTAACTCAAGTCTTGGTAGTCGGGCACACATTGATAGTATTCACTATAGGCTCTCCCATCTTATAGCAAGTTTAGCTACCAATCCCCCCTACGGGCTCTCACATCTTATAGCAAGGAAAGAATAGCCGCAATATCGATCAAGTACCCCAATGACTATCTAAGAATGCTCGTATCTCTCGATCAAACGTCACATAGACAATAATTGTGATTTTCAGAATTATAGGACGGGCTCTCGCATCTTACCCTATAATTCTAGTGAACATCTAATGTCTAGCCAATTCATCGGAGCATTAAGAGCATACAATAATAACCAAGATAATGGGTAATAATTAGTAGATAGATAATCTCTCTATTTTTATACAAGTCATGCTGGTAACCGAGACATCGAAAGGGGGTAATTAAACCCAAATCTCCCCTACTTAGCAATGGCTACAAGTGGTTTGAACCTGTGACAAACCAAATTCTCTCATGGCTATCGGTGCGTGTCACAAAACACCAACTACTAATTTGCTCGGTCCGAAATGCAAGGTAGCTTTCGCGGATCCAAACATTTCTCAAATCATTTAATTAATGGTCAATCAATTAAAAGTATTAAGCCCACAAATTAATAACCTAGCATGCTTGTATACTAAATAGAGAGAGAGATTAAATTAAAACATTACAACGACATAGAAAAATAATTGCTTTCCATAAATCATTAAGCACGTAGCCAATTTCACATTTACAAAATCACTCAACCCTAGAAATATAAAAAATATAGATTGGAAGAATTAAACCGACAAAGCCGCGAGCAATGTCGAGATCCGGGGTTGAAATCACTTGAAGATGCTTCCTTGACCCTTGATTTGAAGCTCCAAACCTTCGAAGGTGATCAATCTTCAATGAATGAGAGAAAATAGGGGAAGAAGAAGCTGCTGCCGCAAAGGGGGCGTTGCCGCATAAGGGACTTAATGATTTCAGATCTAGGGCATGCTTGGTGATATAGGAAAGTCTTTAGCGTATGAAAGAACCCAATGGCATTAAGGGAATTAAACATGAAGTTTAGGGGCTAAAATGGAGGAAGGGAGAAGCTCATCCAAGTCTTCAACTGAGCAACCCAGCTGAATGGAGATGGACAACCCGGATGATGGAACCACGGGCTGATGGGTGCGAAAGTGGGCAAAGCTGTTTGATGAAGTGGGCTGGAATGGATGGGCTGGAAGAGATGGAACGGGTCGGATCGGCTGGGGCTCTAGGAACACGTAGGTTGGATCAGCCGGTTGAAGAGGGAAACGTGGCAGCCTGGTGGAGTGACAACGCATTAATGAGGGGTTTCAAAAATTGCTCCGGTGCCCCTGGATTTCTGATCTTGGCTCCCAGAGTCCTCCCCCCTCCAGGTTTCTCACTTTAGTCCTCCGTTAGCTCATTTTGCCTTGGAAAACTTGACGCACTTTGACGGAATAATTTGTAGCTCAACTTTAAAGCCCGAAATTGTCTCAAACTTCGTACTAAAATCCTTGAATGCTCGTTAATTCCTTGGAAACCTACATTGAAGCACAAATACACAAATAATAATATTTCTAAGCATAATTAACACAAAAGTAGCACAAAATAAAAGGAAATAAAGGGAAAAATTCGTGAAAATCTTGATCTCATCACACTCCCAAACTTAAGCTTTGATCACCCCGAGCAAAGAAATAAAACAATTAATATGAGCTCAAGGTCTTAACGGTGGAACACGGCGCTCGCTCGAGATCACATGCACATTACCATCAAGGAAATCAAACCCAATATTATAAACATGCATAATTGAGGTATAATGTGATTTAAATGCTAGTTCACTTTTTCCTCAAACAATTACCCACGTTACAAAATATATGCCCATCAAAAATAGTCTTGCTCTAGCTAGGATTGAATGGTCAATGACATATCACAAATGAGAAATCAAACCGAAAGAATTTTATGCTTCACAAGGGAAGGACTTGCATGACATGAGAATATCAATAGGACTTTATAAAACATGTAATGTTAGGCCAAGGTTTGGGTTACAATTGAAGAATATGATAACAAATCAAGAGAGCGAAGAATTTGAAGTATTCATACAATAACTTGCTTCATGAAAGCACAACTCTTCAAATTACCACAAAATCACTTCAACAACCCCTTAAACTTTAAACTTTGGGTTGAAGAAAGTGTCCTCTACCACAATAATTAAGCTCCACCCTTATGTCTCCTTGAGGAATTGAAGAACCATGGCAATTTATTTATTTATTTTTCTTATCTCCCTTGACTTTTCTTTTCTTTTGATTTCATTTTCTTTGCTTGCCAAGGGAGCTCTTTTACCGTCATTCAACACTTTTTCAAACACCAACATCATCAACAATAATCCATGAAGCACACACCACCCAACAAGAATATGTAAATGATAAATCATTCCAAAACATGCTCTCTTGAAGGGTGGGGACAAAGTGTATAGTGTTAGGAATATGCCTGAAAATCAGCTGATATATATGTATGCATATTCCAACACAGTGATTTGCTTGTTCCCATTACAACGCATGTTTCACAAGTGGCTAAAAGGGCTGCGTACCGGTTAGTGTGGCAACTTGTAGAAACAATACATAGGTCACTAGACTAGGAAGTTTTTGTACATATCCGAGTCTTTGTCCTACCAGAATGATGACAAACCTTCATATGAATCAAGCTCTTCAAATTGCCAGCTGACGTGATTATCGGCAGATGTCTCACTAGCGACATTTCCTTCGCTATGATCGCCTAAATAGCCATCTCTACATCGCCAGTTCTATAATCGGCATTCTCGTATCCGCCAAAGCACTTCATCGAGCAAGCAGAGAAGCTATTTATTCAAGAGGAACATCGTGACCATCGCGGTTTCTACATCGCTTCTATAATGGCGATCTCAGAATCGGCCAAATCCCTCATTAGAACAAACTGCCGAGAAACTGTAAGATCACGAGATACATCGGTCGTTACTCAACGCACTTCAAGCCAAAATAGATCCGTTACAAGATCTGTCTGACAAATCCAAGATACGCATCGATGTCTGCACCTTCACATTTATCCAATAGACATTTCCTCTTCTAAACAGTGTTCGCGGTCTTCAAAGCTTCATTTCCAGAAAAGGCCAAGCACAGGACGCTGCACTCCAGTCAAAGCTATGATACGTCCAAATCGCCGACGCATCCAGGCTAAGCTCGACACGTCCAACTATGTCCAGCCTGTGTCACGGACTATCTTCAAGACTTAAACCTAACTGAAGGTCTTTGCCCAACAAATCCAAAGATGTACTCTGCTACATCACGAGATTCAGATCTCCAACGGGCTTAAAACCTATTCAATACACCAACGGTCATCTCTTCTTCTCCAGCTATATAAGAAGACTCTCATCCTCATTTCCACATAGAGAGAGCACAAGCACTAGATCATAAAAACTGTGTATGCTTATGCTTGAGAAAGGTTGTGGTATTGATCTTCATTTCTTCAATCCAGAACCACTCCTTCAGAGTGAGAAATCACAAGTGTAAGAACAAACACTTTGTGAGAGAGAGAGAGAAGAAAATCCAAAGGCTGAGAAGCTCTGCTTGATCAACAACCTTGTTGTTGATTTGAGTTCTTCTTCCTTCGAAGAACTCGGTCTCTTGATGGCATCAACTCCATTATCCAGTAAAGAGACCAAGTATCTTTTAGATCGTTGAAGCCAGATCAAGCTTGAAGATGTCCGATGAAGAGCCAGAACTTACATGTCCAGATTGCATTCATATCGGCAGACTTATACTACATTATAAGCTGTGTCGATTGTGCAATAAGGTGTCATCATTCTTGGTCGAGTGCTTAGCACTCAGTTGTTCAAATACTTGCTATTTGAACAACTCCTAATATTCTCTTCTCACAACAAATATATCGAGTTGAAACTACAGGAAGATGTCTTAATAAATATTAAGTACATCTTCTAATGTATTTTCGATATATTTGATTTCGCTTTCTTCATTTCTCCTTCTTTTTCCTAAGGAGATTGCTAGGATAGAGAGTCTAGGTTGATGTATTAAGCATGTTTGCCTGTGAGCAAACCTCTGCTGAATTTTAATATAATATATATGTTTGTTACATTCAGCCTTGATTTCTCTTTCTTGTATAATTTGTCTTATCATGTGCAATGTTTAAGGAAAGTAAATGATGCATCTAATACAGATTATAGTCAACTGTTAAGCTCTCTTTCATATCAAACCCTTACGCTACTTTAATCTAAATTGTTTAACTTATGCTTTTGTTCTTCCGCCGCTCAAATCTCATTTCCATCGCCTAAGTTCAACATAAATCTTCCAACCGCTTGTTTCATATCTGCGATTCGAGTGTCCATGATCTACATCTCGCGATCTAGGATGTCCCATGTTTCCAACTTCAAGCGATTTATAAGGAAGATGATAAACTTGTATTAATCATTTCATCTACTCCTCATTTTTTAAATGATAAAAATTGGATGAAATTTTTATTACATAGAGTATAGGCTATTCACCCCCCCTCTAGCCTATACACTGAGCAACCCTCGGACCTAACAATTGGTATCGAGCCGTACTCAGAACTTTATTTCGGGCTTAATAACCCGAGAGTTTAGATCCTGCTCGATTAGATGCATAGTCAAAAGGAGTCTTTTCAAAATCTTTTATCCACAAAAACCTTTTGACCGAGAAACCCGAAAGCCTTTTGAAAACCATCTTCAAATCGAAATAAATTTTGTTTTCAAAAACATGTGAGAAAGAGTATTGTGATGACAATGTGATCACTATAAGAAAATTTATCATATATCGAATTACATTGATATTGTGAAGAGAAGTATTATAGTGGAGGTTGACTTGCTAAGGATTATGCATGTTTCATAAATCTATTCTTAAACCTTGGTATCTTCTTTAGCAAATGGGTTAAACTCATATTTGATAGATGAATTACTTAGAATCACTTCCAAAAACATGCTCTCTTGACATAAGGCTAACGATTGTTCCAATCCAACACCTTCTCAAGAAAACTTTTTATAAAAGTTTAGAGCAGAGGAAATAAGAAGAGTTTCAAAGGAAATTCAAAGGAAATCAAAGATATGTCATCTTCAAAATCACCGAGATTGTAAGTTCTTGGCCTAAGGACATCAATGATGAATTTGTCTCCCTTCAATGAAAACCTCACCGAGAAAGAATACACTCAAAGAACCTATGCTCAATAGTAGAACCGGTGCTTCAACAACCATGAGCGACGCGTTCAAAGAGTTTAAATGAGGAAGTAACCCCACTCCAAATCTCTTAACACTTTGGGTTACACTTATAAGTCGTATTTTGAAAAATTATTCTTTTGTCATGCTTATTAAGTCTCATTTGTATTATTGGATTACTAGAGCTATCTTTAGCTCATAAATGTTGCTAATTTTCTCTATGAGTACTTTAGGAACTCATATGACGAAAAGGTCAATCATGCAACACCTCTCTCCATCGGCAGATAGTAACATGGGCGATTCATGAAGGATCGATCACTCATGAGAATTCACTCATGTCCTTCACTCACTCAAGGTCAAAATCCTCACCGCTGGACTTTATAACTATGAAGTGAAAAATCTGCGATAAGTCCAAAGGAGTTGATAAAGACTCTCTCTCATGCCTATACAAAACAGTTAGCTATTTGCTTTCTAATGACTGTGCTCATGTCTCGAACTAATATGCTCATACATATCATCGACAATAATGCATAATAACTGTCATACCGCACTTTTATTAATATATATTGATTGTATGATTTGTTTTATGCAAATGGTTTTTCAAAAACAAATCAGCATTTTTCCTATCACCGGTTTCAAATGTTTTTCAAAACCCCAGCTTGGTGAATTTCCATATCGCCAACCAACACTTCATAAGCTCGCTTTATGTGCTGACTTATAGGAGTAAAATCCTTTAATGACCTACTCTCTCAAGTCAATTAAAGGTGGAGGCACACTTTTCGAAGTTTGACTGCTTCGATTAAAGTTAAAACTATTTTCAAAATCTTGGAAAACGACAAGACAGTCAACATCAATCCTTACCAAGAATCTTGAGAATATCTAGACTTCACAGCCTATCCCTGCCAAGGCGTGATCAGAAGGACAACTCAACAGTAATGCTCCATTATTGAGTATCCTTCAGTCTGACCTCCGTGAGTATAAGTAGAGCTCCTTCTTCATTCAATCTCTACTATGACAAAACTCACAAACTGCCTATAGATTACACTAGTTACAAATCGATGATTCAAAATCTCACAAATGTTACTAAATTCAAGTCCTAAGATTGGATCAAGTCGATTCCTCAACAACTGGGTATGATTTCTTCACAATCATTCAGAGTTGTTTCGATTTTATTTCTGTTACTTCACAAAAGCTGATCTAAATTTCTCTCAAAAATATATTTTCAATATAATACGTAAACTGTGAAAATCATTTCCAAAATCTTTTTCAATACACAGTTCCCAAACATGAGAGAAATTGCATCAAGTCTTGTATATCAGAAATCATTAATTATGGTTCCACAGTCTTGTTGAGAAAACAATTGATAAAAGATCTTCTTTTGTCTCGTCGACAATCATAAAAGTTTGTCAAAGCATGATTTATATGCTGCAAACCATGATCGTCAGAACACCTAAGAACTCTTTTTAGTCAATAAGTTTTAAAAGTAAGATAGAAAACCATCAATTAATGCCAGTAAAAGTGATTTCATTCTCTCTTCTAACTTTTAGCTATCAATCTCATTGATACTCTAAAATGTCTACAGATGAATCACTGGGAAAATCAATTAGCACATACTCATTCCACGTTTGGAAGTCTGCTTGCATACTTGAACTTCACGTAAAAGATCCTGAAAAGAAATGTCAAATGTTTGGAAAACATTTAACATATTGCCATGTGCAACAAGTCTTCGGTTATATGTAGGTATGCCGACCATCACCTCAAAGATGGGCAATGCAGATAATTCAATTGAATTAAGTAGCTAATATGGAATTGACAAAGATGACGAACTGCTAACAACAACCATAAGTCCCTGTGAATATCAAAGGGGATTCATGGGCCAAGCAGTATATCTTTGACGGCCATCACCCTTCGGTGCTCTCATAATGACCCGAAGAAGTGAAGATGTTCTGCCTCCCCCGAGAGTTGGAGGAAATCAAAAAGAACACGGCCATCTTCTTATCATCCAACTCCTTCTAAATCCTTGACTGATGACTCCTCATCTAATGTCTAGGATTAGGACCTATAGGACACAAATTTGTAACATATATTTCTTTACGTAAATTGAATCATTATGTATCTTTCTCATGTAATCTGCAGTTCAGTCAAAAATCCATTGTATTGTTCTTGTAATCAGCTGATCCTTGCAACATAATGTGTAAAACTACTTGGATTATTGAATACAAGCTCTGCAACTTTTCTCATGCTTATCTACTTGTCTGCATTCCTTTGATAGCATGAATTAACGTGTCTTAAGTGTGTTGATCAAACTAATCATTCTGTATGATCTCCATTCTCTTCTGGTGATTAAAAGAATTGTCCTTAATGAAATGGTCGCACTGCCTAGACACAAACTCTGCTGACACCCCATCAGCAAACCATTCTTGAACAACTGCTATATCGAGTTATGATTTCTTACTACTGCTTAACTTTCATCCTTAGACTCCCTGATAATTGCCTTTCAGAATTTAATCATCTCACAATGAGTAAATTCAAGTTCTGCCAAAACCTATAGTCTCTTAACAAATAGGCAGACTGCAGTTTCATGACCTTCATGTCAACCTATCAAGGAATCTGCTATTCCTCAATCTCTATCCTTCATGATTAAAAGATCAAGATTATTAGTAAATCTGCTTTGAACAACGGTGTCTGCTAAATCGAACCTTTCAAGACAATTCAACAGCACTTTGTGTTCTTAGTTATGACAACTACAGAATCTTGTGTACCTTATGAGATTGTAGTTATAAAGGCTTGATTAGTTGTTCCCATTATAATGGCTCAACAACTAATTGGTATACAGATTGAATTCAAAACACTCTGCTACACCTTATCATGTGATTCTTTGTCAAAGAGGATGTAGTTAAATATCTCTAGTAACTCGACCTATCCTCAAGATAGTCAGACATTCAAGAAGTCTTGGGAAGACTAATATTTTCAAATATTAAGTCCTTCCTCAGGAGTGAACAGCCGATATGACCCCTGCTGTATATAGGCTACGTCTCACTCTCTTCAGAACAATTCTGGCCTGCAGATCTCTTCTTTTGATGTAGATGACCTAGATCTGTTAGAAGAACGGACATCATTTCAGGTACACATTCAATATCTCACATACTTGATCTATTTAATATTCTTACTAAGCTTTATTAATCTTAAATAGATTGATGTCCATTATAAATAGAGTCTACTCAATTGGTATCAGCTGTCCTTACCTTAGCTGATATTAATCACACTACCAATAATAGACATAACAATTGGTATCGCAGCCTACTTTAGCAAATACCTAATACAACCTCCGATAGTGTCTACATTCATTAAAAAACTCATCAAATCTCTCAAAATTGGTATCAGACTTCAAGATTGGTATCAGACAAACTTAAGACACATTCATCTAAAAACTTCCACATATGTGTCATGTACAACTGTGTCATATGGCTTGGTCAAGTTATTTTGTCCCCAATTCGTCCTTAAACAACCAATGCCGTTCTATTTTTGATTAATTTACTCAAACAACTCGCTTGAAGTAAAATAACTCATATTATCTCTAGAAGCTTGTACCTATTAATATCACAATAAAGGCAATCAAATTAATCGATTATGTATTAATTTTAAACTTCTTGTTTGAAAATAATATTAATATACATATCTTCTAGATCGCCTATGTACTAGCCATAATTACACTAAGCATGATGACATAATCCCAAATCAGACTATCATTACTGTCATTAAATGCACTCACTTCTTTAAGCCCCCAAAATGTCTTTTCCCATTCCTCTAATCAAGAAACCCTTTCATCTTCTCAAAAATTCAAAAAGTTGTATAAAATTGGTATCGTCCAAAACAAGACACGACTTCGCGTATCTCAAAATTTCTCCACCATTAGAGTCATTTGCATCATGTGTTCACCAAATCTGCCCAGTCCTCCTCATCGACCCATTTCCCACACTGAATGGCGTCAACGTATGATGGTTCTCCTTGCCACTCCTCCACCGAATTCAACGACCTCGTCGAATATCTCGTCGTGTAAGGAATCGTCTTCGAGACCCCGGAACGTGTATCCAATTTCATCCCTTGGATTCCCACAAGAGACAGACCGCTACTATCGCACCGCTCCCATCGCCTCAAATGCTCACCTCGAGCAACCCTCATCTCGGAGGAGCTTCAACCAGCAAACGCCCATTCTGCGTCAAATTCAGCGGTCAATGTTCCCTTCGATTAGAATCAGCAGACCTTCATCCTCTAACTCTACCTCATTAGGATGACTAACTAGGTCTCTGGTTTATCAAACTAATCTTCTTTTGCTTTATTATGATAAATAGGTAACGTGTTTAATTTTGTGAACATCTGTTTATCTACATTTGCCATTTTCTTTTGAGTTAAGTATTCAAAATTCGTCCTGGTACATACTCGCTTATGCCTGCAGTTTACTTTCTTGATGAACTTCAGCAATACCTCGTAGGCAGATCTTACATCTCATGTTTTAGATGTATATCTCATGCATCCAACAAAAATCAGCATAAGATTCAACCATACTTGCCTGTTTTAACTTGATATACTTTAAGGAGGAGACTATTTTGAATGCTTTACTACTTAACAATTGGTATCACTAATGTTTATCCTATTTGCCACTCCTATTACAAAATAAAGCTTGTCACACTACATTCTTGTAATATCTTCTTACAAGCAATGGAAACACAATTCCTCACCTCGATATCATATTCTGTAAGTCCTATACATGAAAATTGTGCATTATACGCTATCTGCACACTAAGAATCTGCAAATATGACGTGTGACTGTATTTACTCGATACGGTCTATATTCTCTGCAGAAGTACATCTAGCTAAATCAATTCGGCATTTCTCAAATGACAGTGTCTAACAAAACCAAACTTCCTACTCTCTACCTATCACAACTCATAATTCATTTGATCACTATCAATCTATCTTTAACTTGTGGCCATTAAGGAGGAGAGATTGTAATAAGGAAGTAATGGCCCCAAGTGATTATGAGATTGTAATAAGGAAGTAATGGCCCCAAGTGATATAAGGAAGTAATGGCTCCCAAGTGATTATGAAGTAGTAATTGTGAAGGAAGTTAGGCCTCAAGAAATTATAGTAGATTAACACTATTGAGAACAATATTCATTAAGGAGGAGAGATTGTGAAGTTGTAATGCCCCCCCAAAGTGTGAACTATTAAGGAGGAGAGATAAACAACTATTAAGGAGGAGAGATAGACAACAACCATTAAGGAGGAGAGATAAACAACTATTAAGGAGGAGAGATAGACAACAACTATTAAGGAGGAGAGATAGACAAATATTAACGAGGAGAGATAGACAACTTGTAAGATTGTTGTAAGATTGTGTATCTACCCATACAGCAAAATACTATATGACTATTATAATACGCTGACTAGATGAACCAGTTACTTATACTTTCTACTTCTTGCTTGAGCAACATTCTTCAGATCATCCGATGCAAGAATCACACTCTTAAGGCAATATTATCATTTGCCTAACAATCATTTCAGTTATTGCTTCGTATTTGTTCTTTCATTTATTGAGTCTGTAAATACTTAGCAAATAGGTGACTATACATACGCTATCGCTTGTAAGTTCAACCTAGGGCATGCCTTGATATAAAATGAATATTTAGTAGTGGCATGTTATTACTAAGGATTGAACAACTGCTTTAAAGAGCTATATGTATAAGTCAATTGTAGTAATGGTCCCAAGCAAATAGGAGGAGATTGTTAGGAATATGCCTGAAAATCAGCTGATATATATGTATGCATATTCCAACACAGTGATTTGCTTGTTCCCATTACAACGCATGTTTCACAAGTGGCTAAAAGGGTCGCGGGTTAGTGTGGCAACTTGTTGAAACAATGCATAGGTCACTAGACTAGGAAGTTTTTGTACATATCCGAGTCTTTGTCCTACCGAATGATGACAAACCTTCATATGAATCAAGCTCTTCAAATTGCCGGTGACGTGATTATCGGCGATGTCTCACTAGCGACATTTCCTTCGCTATGATCGCCTAAATAGCCATCTCTACATCGCAGTTCTATATCGGCGATTCTCGTATCCGCCAAAGCACTTCATCGAGCAACTGCAGAGAAGCTATTTATTCAAGAGGAACATCGTGACCATCGGGTTTCTACATCGCGCTTCTATAATGGCAGATCTCGAATCGGCCAAATCCTCATTAGAACAAAGAAACCGTAAGATCACGAGATACATCGGTCGTTACTCAATGCACTTCAAGCCAAAATAGATCCGTTACAAGATCTGTCTGACAAATCCAAGATACGCATCGATGTCTGCACCTTCACGTTTATCCAATAGACATTTCCTCTTCTAAACAGTGTTCGCGGTCTTCAGTCAGACTGCATCCAGGCTAAGCTCGACACGTCCAACTATGTCCAGCCTGTGTCACGGACTATCTTCAAGACTTAAACCTAACTGAAGGTCTTTGCCCAACAAATCCAAAGATGTACTCTGCTACATCACGAGATTCGATCTCCAACGGGCTTAAAACCTATTCAATACACCAACGGTCATCTCTTCTTCTCCGGCTATATAAGAAGACTCTCATCCTCATTTCCACAGAGAGAGCACAAGCACTAGATCATAAAACGTATGCTTATGCTTGAGAAAGGTTGTGGTATTGATCTTCATTTCTTCAATCCAACCACTCCTTGAGTGAGAAATCACAAGTGTAAGAACAAACACTTTGTGAGAGAGAGAGAAAAAATCCAAAGGCTGAGAAGCTCTGCTTGATCAACAACCTTGTTGTTGATTTGAGTTCTTCTTCCTTCGAAGAACTCAGTCTCTTCAGTGGCATCAACTCCATTATCCAGTAAAGAGACCAAGTATCTTTTAGATCGTTGAAGCCAGATCAAGCTTGAAGATGTCCGATGAAGAGCCAGAACTTACATGTCAGTTGCATTCATATCGGCAGACTTATACTACATTATAAGCTGTGTCGATTGTGCAATAAGGTGTCATCATTCTTGGTCGAGTGCTTAGCACTCAGTTGTTCAAATACTTGCTATTTGAACAACTCCTAATATTCTCTTCTCACAACAAATATATCGAGTTGAAACTACAGGAAGATGTCTTAATAAATATTAAGTACATCTTCTAATGTATTTTCGATATATTTGATTTCGCTTTCTTCATTTCTCCTTCTTTTTCCTAAGGAGATTGCTAGGATAGAGAGTCTAGGTTGATGTATTAAGCATGTTTGCCTGTGAGCAAACCTCTGCTGAATTTTAATATAATATATATGTTTGTTACATTCAGCCTTGATTTCTCTTTCTTGTATAATTTGTCTTATCATGTGCAATCTGTTTAAGGAAAGTAAATGATGCATCTAATACAGATTATAGTCAACTGTTAAGCTCTCTTTCATATCAAACCCTTACAGTTACTTTAATCTAAATTGTTTAACTTATGCTGTTTGTTCTTCCGCTGCTCAAATCTCATTTCCATCAGCTAAGTTCAACATAAATCTTCCAACTGCTTGTTTCATATCTGCTGATTCAGAGTGTCCATGATCTACATCTGCTGATCTAGGATGTCCCATGTTTCCAACTTCGGCTAAGCAGTTACGATAAGGAAGATGATAAACTTGTATTAATCATTTCATCTACTCCTCATTTTTTTAAATGATAAAAATTGGATGAAATTTTTATTACATAGAGTATAGGCTATTCACCCCCCCCTCTAGCCTATACACTGAGCAACCCTCGGACCTAACATATAGGCTTATGGGGTAGGATGATGTGGGAATAAGAAAATGAAGTCGAATGGGGGTCATTGTGTGCTCAAGGCACACGACATTCTATAAATAAGCTCAAAAGGGGAAACTAGGGATTAATGTAAAATGGGTAGGATAATATGGCTCAAACAATTCAAAGATGGCCTAAATCATGCTCTTGTCATACACACAAGCCCAAACCAAGCTACTTTAATTATCAATTTTAAGATCATCTAACGGCATCAAGACTCAAGAATATGATACTCGTCCGACATGCACTATCAAAGCTAGAGCTTAACATAACAATTCAATTCGAAATTCAAACATGGGCATTACTGATCATGAATGAGGTAAAGCTAGCATAAAAAGCACACATATATCCTCAACTATGCATATAATAAACTCAAGAGTGAATCCAAGAAAATAATGCACATATAATCTTACAAGCGCCCAAAATTCAAAGTATTAAAAATGGGAAATTTCAAGCTCAAGATCTTTAGAATTTTCAAAGCTTACCAAACCAAACCCAACCCCTAAACTTAAAGTAAACAGAGAAGGGAAGGAAAGAAAACTCCCTCAAAGTTGATTTCTTAAAAAGTCCGGGCCCGAGAGTAAACATACTCCAAAGATTTCCTCAAGCAACCCCTACTTTAAATGCGCTCAACCCCTGTATCAAATCAAGCTCAAAAGAAAAGGTATGAAAGCAATTATGGAAATTAAATACAAAATAAAAATGAAAATCTTTTTGTGTGGGGACACTATGCACACCTCCCTACAAACCCACAAACTCGGGAAGGCTTTGAAAAGCAACACATGCATATAAATACAAAAGCGATTAAACTAACTAAAAAAAAAAATTGCTCAAATTACAATTAGCTTCGCTTAGTATCGATATTAGCTTTTTAAGGAGCAAAAATTAAACCATTCCCAGGCAACAGTGCCAAAAACTTTATGTGCAAATAAAATGCAACAAGGGCAAGAGAACCCGACCGTATCAAGTAATAAAGTGTACATAAGTACGAGTTATTGATCTCATAGGGAATGTACGTAATTTTCACTCCAGCTAAGTACTAAAATTGGGCTAACTAATTATATTTGAGCGAAAATAAATTGAGAATAAAAACTAAAAAACTAAAAATAAAAGAAAGCAATTAATATTTACATGAGCGGAAAATGGTTTGGCAACAACAAATCAAGATTTTAAGATAAGATTATAGGATTGCAATATTTCTAGTCTAGCTCGTGTCTAATTTAATCCTCTCTCTACTTTTCTTTAACTCAAGTCTTGGTAGTCGGCCACACGTCGATAGTATTCACTACGGGCTCTCGTATCTTATAGCAAGTCTAGCTACCAATCCCCACTACGGGCTCTCACATCTTATAGCAAGGAAAGAATAGCCGCAATATCGATCAAGTACCCCAATGACTATCTAAGAATGCTCGTATCTCTCGATCAAACGTCACAGAGACAATTATTATGGTTTTCGGAATTATAGGACGGGCTCTCGCATCTTACCCTATAATTCTAGTGATCATCTAATAGGTAGCCAATCCATTGAAAGCATTAAGAGGACACAATAATAATTAAGATAATGTGTAATAATTGGTAGAGAAATAATCTCTCTATGTTTCTACAAGTCATGCCGATAACCGAGACATCGAAAGGGGGTAATTTAATCCAAATCTCCCCTACTTAGCAATGGCTACAAGTGGTTTGAACCCGTGAAAAAATAAGTTCTCTCATGGCTATCAGGGTGTGTCACAAAACACCAATTACTAATTTGCTTGGTCTGAAATGCAAGATAGCTCTCGCGGATCCAAACATTAATTTCTCAAATTATTTAATTAATGGCCAATCAATTAAAAGTATTAAGCCCACAAATTAATAACCTAACATGCTTGTATACTAAATAGAGAGAGAGATTAAATTAATTCACTACAACGACATAGAAAAATAATTGCTTTTCATAAATCATTAAGCACATAGCCAATTTCACATTTACAAAATCATTCAACCCTAGAAATATCAAAAATATAGATTAGAAGAATTAAACCGACAAAGACGCGAGCAATGCCAAGATCCAGTGTTGAAATCACTTGAAAATGCTTCCTTGGCCCTTGATTTGAAGCTCCAAACCTTCGATGGTGATCAATCTTCAATGGAGGAGAGAAAACTGGGGAAGAAGAAGCTGCTGCCCCAAAGGGGGTGTTGCCCCATAAGGGACTTAATGATTTCAGATCTGGGGCAAGCTTGGAGATATAGGAAAGTCTTTAGCGTATCAAGGAAGCCAATGGTGTTATGGGAATTAAACATGAAGTTCAGGGGCTAAAATGGAGGAAGGGAGAAGCTGATCTAACACTACTAGAAACACACTAATTACTGTCGGATTATCTCCGTCAGTAATTACTGACGGAACATCTGAAATTACTGTCGGATAATGTTAACTTTTTGGCGGGATAATAATTACTGTCAAAATATATCTGACAGTAATTTGTCCGACAGTGATTTAGGAATATTCTTCGAATATACTCTTTGCATCCGACAGTAATTGCTGTCGGATCATTCCGACAGTAAAATTTTCGACAGTAATATAGAAATATTCTTCGAATATTCCCTTTTCAGCGTCATAGAATCGGTTGTCAATATTACTGTCGGGTTCTCCTATAGTAATTAATCCGACAGTAATTTAAGTGAGAGTTTCTGACGGAGCTCCGATAGTAATTTAAAGTCCCTTCTCAATCCAGATCTAGCTCTCTCCTCTCTCTCTCTCTTTCTCTCTCTCTCTCTCTCTCGCTCTCTCCCTGCGCCACCCCCGCGGCGCCACCGTCTCCTCCGTTCTATCTCTCTCTCCCTGCACCACCGCCACCCTCTTTCTCTCCCTAGGTATATATATTTTTTATTTTTTTATTTTGTAATTAATTTATGTATTGTTTAAAATTTTGTATAAAAATGTATTTTTCTTTTTTTCTGTTTATATATGTATGTTTCAGTTTTTTTTTTTTGAGTATTTATTTATTTTTTGTGAATTTATTCAATATAAATGTGTTTATTTATGAATTTTATGTTTTCTGTGTAAATGTGTATTTTATTTTGTTTTTTGGTTAATGTTGGTGTAAAAAAAATTCAATTTCTGTATTTTGTGTAGTGTAGATTTATTTTGTATTTTTGTATTTTTTTATTTTTTGTAAATTTATTTTTTATTCTGTGTAAATGTGTAGTTTATTTTTTGTTAAAAATGTATGTTTCTTTTTTTCTGTTTATATATATATATACATATATTGTTTTCTGTAATTTTTTTGTTAATGTGGGTGGTTAAATGTATTTTTCTTTAATTATTCTGTAATTTTAATGTGGGTATATATAATATTAATGTTAATGTGGATGGTAGGGTAAGTTATTGTTTCTATTTCTTGTTCATTGTCTTGAAAGCGTGCTATATTACATGTCCTTCATGTTGGTTTGATAAAATGAAATGATACATGCTATATCGGTGTTTAAATCAAAGTGGTATTGTGAAATGTTCATGTTATGAATGTGGTGAATGTCTCTCTAAATGTAATTTTAATGTGGGTATATATAATGTTAATATTAATGTGGGTGGTAGGGTAAGTTATTGCTTCGATTTCTTGTTCATTGTTTTGAAAGCATGCTATATTACATGTCCTTCATGTTGGTTTGATAAAATGAAATGATACATGCTATATCGGTGTTTAAATCAAAGTGGTATTGTGAATTTTTTTTGTTAATGTGTAGTAAATGTGTATGTTTAAATGTGTAATTATGTATTTTTTAATTTTTAAAAAATATGTAATTTCTGTATATTTCTGCGCTTTTTTTTTTTGTATAAATTTATATGTTAGGGTGTATGTATTGTTTGGTTAGATATACGTATGTTAGTGCTATACCGATAGTTATTAGGTAAGTACTCTATGTATAAGTACAATTAAACCCTAATTAAATTTTAACTAATTAAATTATTAAATTATAAAAACTCTAAACCACATAACCTTAAACATGAACCGCAAACTCAATCTTAACCCTAAACCACGCCCTTAACCTTAAAACCTAACCCTAAAAGACAATCTTAACCCTAAACCATACCCTTAACCCGAAACCATACCCTTAACCCTAGCTAAACCATTCCCTTAAACATAAAACCTAATTCTTATCCCTAATCCTAAACCTAATGTTAATCTTAAACTACATCCTTAAATCCTAAACCCTAAACCCCAACCCTATACTATAACTCTAGTCACAACCTTAAAACCTTACTCTTGACCCTAAACCCCGACCTTAACCTTAAAACCTAACCCTAAAACCTAACCTAACCGTAAACTATACACTTTACCTTAAACCGAAACCCTTAAACCCAACCTTAACCCTACTTTACCCCTAAACCATACCCTTAACCCCAACCTTTACCCTTAATCACAACCTTAAACTCTAAACCCCAATTCGGTAATCCCTAATCCTTAATTCGGTAATCCCTAATCTGGTAATCTGGCCCTAATCCCTAGTTCGGTAATCCCTAATCCCTAATTTGGTAATCCCTAATCTGGTTATCCCTAATCCCTAATCCCAAATTCAATAATCCCTAATCTGGTAATCCCTAATCCCTACTAATCCCTATACCCTAAACCCTATACCCTATACCCTATACCCTAAACCTGAGACATGCAATGGAAATTGGTTTACCTAAAGTGCAGAATATTAACAATGAGAAGAAAAAAAAGAGGAAGAGGAAAGATAACAATAAACCTAAACAAATTTTAATTAACCATATCTAAACCCCCCTATCTAAACCCTAAACCATATCTAAACCCTAAACACTAAATTAACCCTATCTAAACCCCCTAAACCCTATATACACTATACCTTAAACCCTATTTAACTCGTTATGACTATTTATAATCGATATCTATCATCATATTCTCGTCAACCCATCTCTCAAGGTGATCTTCCCAAATTTCCCACATCAATGTAGGTTTATTGGATTCAAGATGGGAGATCCTTCAATTGAAGTACTGTTAGGAATATGCCTGTGAATCAGTCGATATAAATGTATGCATATTCTAACACAGTGATTTGCTTGTTTCCATTACAACGCATGTTTCACAAGTGGCTAAAAGGGCTGCGTACCGGTTAGTGTGGCAGCTTGTTGAAACAATGCATAGGTCATTAGACTAGGAAGTCTTTGCACATATCCAAGTCTTTGTCCTACCAGAATGATGACAAACTTTCACATGGATTAGCTCTTCAATCGCCAGCTAACGTGACCATCGGCAAATGTCTCACCAGCAGACATTTCCTTTAGCTATGACTACCAATTAGCCATCTCTACATCAGCAGTTCTATAATGGCGATTCCGATCCGCCCGAGTCCTCATCGAACAAGCTGCAGAAGCTAATTATTCAAGAGGAACATCATGACCATCCGCGATCTCAACATCGCAGTTCTATAATGGCGATCCCGATCGGCCGAATCCTCATCGAACAACTGCAGATAAACGTAAGATCACGAGAAACATCGGTCGTCACTCAACACGCTACAAGTCAAAATAGATCCGTTGCAAGATCTGTCTGACAAGTCCAAGATACGCATCGATGTCTGTGCCTTCACGTTTATCCAGTAGACATTTCCTCTTACATGCGGTGTTTGCGGTCTTCAAAGCTTCACTTCCATAAAAGGCCAAGCACGGACACCGCACTCCGGTCAAAGCAATGACACGTCCAAATCAATCGCCGCATCCAGCGGCTCGACACGTCCAAATCGGTCCATCTGTTTTCACGGATGCTTCAAGATACAAGCCTAGCGAAGGTCTTTGCCCGCAAATCCAAAATGTACTCGCATTATGAGATTCAGATCACCAACGGGCATAAACCTATTCAATACCCCAACGGTCACCTCTTCTTCAGCCTATATAAGAAGACTCTTACCCTCATCTCCATAGGAGAGCAAGTAGTGTATGCTTTTGCTTGAGAAAGGTTGTGGGATTGCTCTTCATTTGCTCAATCCAGAACCACACCATCAGAGTGAGAAAACACAAGTGTAAGAACAAACACTTTGTGTGAGAGAGAAAAGAAATTCAATAGGATGAGAAGCTCTGCTTGAACAACTTCGTTTTTGATTTGAGTCCTTCTTCCTTCGAAGAACTCAGTCTCTTCAGTGGCCTCAACTCCATTATTCAGTAAAGAGACCAAGCATCATACAGATCGTTGAAGACTGACCAAGCTTGAAGATGTCCGATGAAGAGCCAGAGCCCAATAATCCAGATTGCATTCATATCGGCAGACTTATACTACATTATAAGCTGTGCCGATTGTGCAATAATTTGTCATCATTTTTGGCAGAGTGCTTAGCACTCAGTTGTTCAAATACTTGCTATTTGAACAACTCCTAATATTCTCTTCTCACAACAAATCTATCGAGTTGAAACTACAGGAAGATTCCTCAATCAGTTTTGAGTACATCTTCTAATGTATTTTCGATAGATTTGACTTCGCTTTCTTCTTTTCTCCTTTCTTTTCTTGAGGAGATTGCTAGGATAGAGAGTCTAGGTTGATGTACTAAGCATGTTTGCCTTTGAGTAAACCTCTGCTGAATTTTAATATAATATATATGACAGTTACATTCAGCCTTGATTTCTCTTTCTTGTATAATTTCTTTTATCTTGTGCAATCTGATTAAGGAAAGCAATTGATGCATCTAATACAGATTTTAGTCAACTGATAAGATCTCTTTTATATCAAACCTTTACAGTTACTTTAATCTATTTGTTATACTTATGCTGCTTATTCTTCCGCTGCTCAAACTCATTTTCATCAGCTAAGTTTAACAATGTCTTCCGTCTGCACATTCTGCATCTGCCGATCAAGGATGTCCGATTTCACTAATTTCGGCTAAGCAGTCAGAATGAGGAAGATGACCTATTTGTATTAGTCATTTCTTCTACTTTTCAACTTAAATGTTAAAATTGGATGAAATGTTCAATACATCAAGTATAGGCTATTCACCCCCCCTCTCTAGCCTATACACTGAGCAACCCTCGGACCTAACAATTGGTATCAGAGCTGGTTCTCTGAGAATGATTGTTTCAGGCTTTACAACCTGTGAGTATAGATCCTGTTGCTCAGATTAGATGCATAGTCATAAAGAGTCTGTTTCCAAAATCTCGTATTTACAAAAACCTTTTTGACTGAGAAACCTGGAAGCCATTTGAAAACACCTTTTTCAAATCAAAATAAATTTTGTTTTCAAAAACGTGTGAGAAAGAATGTTGTGATGACTATGTGATCACTATGAGAAAATCTATCATATATCAGAACTACTTTGATATCATGAAGAGAAGTACTATAGTAGAGATTGACTTGCTAAGGATTACTTATGCCTCATGAATCTATTTTTCTTTGTTATATCCTATAGCAAATAAGTTGAACTCATACATGATAGATGAATTACTTAGATTCACTTCTAAAGATTTGCCTTCTTGACATAAGGCTAACGATTGTTTCAATCCAACACCTTCCCAAGAAAACTTTTCATAAAAGTTTAGAGCAAATGAAATAAGAAGAGTTTCAAAGGAAATTCAAAGGAAATCAAAGTTATGTCATCTCCAAAATCACTGAGATTATAAGCTCTTGGCCTAAGGACATCAATGATGAAATTGTCTTTCTTCAATGAAAAAGCTTCAGCCGAAGTAAGAATACACTCAAAGAACCTATGCTCAACATTAGAACTGATACTTCAACAACTATGAGCAGACACGTTCAAAGAGTTTAATGAGGAAGTAACCCCAGCTCCTAATCTCTTAACTTTTTGGGTTACTTATGTAAGCTGTATTTTGAATGATTATTCATTTGTCATGCTTATCAAGTCTCATTTGTATTATTAGATTTCGTGAGCTATTTTTGGCTCATAAATGTTGCTAACAATTTCTCTATGAGTACTCTAGGCAGGAACTCATATGACAGAAAGGGTCAAACGTGCAACATCACTCTCCATCGGCAGACAATAACATGGATTTATGAAGGACTGCTGATCGCTCATGAAACTTCACTCATGTCCTTCACTCACTCAAGGTCAAAATCCTCTCCAGCTGGACTTCAGAACTACTATACGATAAATCTGCTGACAAGTCTAACGAAGTTGATAAAGACCACCTCTCATGCATACACAAAACAGGTCAGCTATTTGCTTGCAAATGACCTGTGCTCATGTCTGCTGAATTGATATGCTTATACATGTTATCAGACATACTGCATAACTTGTCATACTGCACCTCTATTGATGTATCTGCTTGATTGTATGACTTGCCTTATGCAAATGGTTTTCAAAAACTCATCAGCTCTTTTCTTATCAGCTGATCTCAAATGTTTTTAAAACCCTGCAGTTGGCTGAATTTTCATATCTGCCAACCAACACTTCATAAGCTCTGTTTGATGTGCTGACTTATAGGAGTACAAATCCTTTAATGACCTACTCTCTCAAGTCTATTAAAGGTGGAGGCACATTTTTCGAAGTCTGACTGCTTCGATTAAAGTGATGACTATTCTCAAAACTTGGGAAACGACAAATCTTTCAATATTAAATCTTTCCCAAGAATCTTGTGAATATCTAGACTTCACAGCCTATCCCTGCCATGGCGTGATCAGAAGGAAAACTCAACAGTAAAGCTCCATTATTGAGTGCCCTTCAGTCTTACCTCCCTGAGTTTAAAGTAGAGCTCCTTCCTCATCAAATCTCTACCATGACTAAACTCACAAACTGCCTATAGATTAATCTTGATACAAATCGATGATTCAAAATCTCTCAAAATGTTACTAAGTTTAAGTCCTAAGACTCGATCAAGTCAATTCCTCAACAACGGGGTAGGATCTCTTCATATTCATTCAGAGTTGTTTCGATTTTATTTCTGTTACTTCACAAGAGCTGATCTAAATTTCTCTCAATGATGTATTTCCAAAAACCATTCATAAACTGTGAAAATCATTTTCAAAATCTTTTCTAAATACACAGTTACCAAACATGAAAGAAATTGCATCAATCCTTGTGTACCAGAAATCATTAGTTATGGTTCCACAATCCTGTTGTGAAAACAATTGATAAAGGAATCTTCTTTTGTCTTGTCCGATAATCATAGAAGTTTGCTAACAAGCATGACTTATGTGCTGCAAACCTTGATTGTCAGAACGCTTAAGAATATCCTTAGTCAATTAGTTTAAAAGATAAGATGGAAAACCATTAATTAATGCCAGCAAGAGTGATTTCATTCTCTCTTCTAACTTTTAGTTATCAATCTCTTTGATACTCTAAAATGTTTACAGATGAATCACTGTAAAAATCAATTAGCACATACTTATTCCACCTTTGGAAGTCTGCTTGCATACGTGAACTTCACAGAGAAGATCCCAGAAAAGAAGTATCAAATGTATGGAAAGCATTTGATATATTGCCATGTGCAACAAGTCTTCTGGTTATATGTAGATATGCCGACCATCACCTCAAAGATGGCCGATGCAGATAATTCAGTTCTGCTGAATTAAGTAGCTAATATGGAATTGATGAGGATGATGAACTGTTAACCGCCACCATCCATCCCTGAGTTTATCAAAGGGGATTCATGGTCAAAGCAGTACATCCTCAGTGGCCATCACTCTTCGGTGCTTTCATAATGACCCGAAGAAGTGAATATGTTCTGCCTCCCCCGAGAGTTGGAGGAAATCAAAAAGGACACCGCCATCTTGATCTCCTCCAGAATCCTTGGCTGATGACCCTTCATCTAATACCTAGGATCTGGACTTCTCGGACACAACCTTGTAACATGTCACTCCTTCTGTAAATTGAATCATTATGTATCTTTCTCATGTAATCTGCAGTTCAGTCAAATTCCAGTTGTATTGTTCTTGTAATCAGCAGATCCTTGCCATATACTGTGTAAGACTGTTTGGATTATTGAATACAAGTTCTGCAACTTTTCCTCATGCTTATCTACTTGTCTGAATTCCTTTGATAGCATGAATTAATGTGTTTTAAGTGTGTTGATCAAACTTACCTATTATTCTTTATGATCTCTATGCCCTTCTGATGATTAAAGAATTGACCTTAATGAAATGATCACACTGCCCAAACACAAACTCTGCTGATATCCCATCAGCAAACCATTCTTGAATGACTTCTATATCGAGTTATGGTTTCTTACTACTGCTTAACTATCATCCTTAGACTCTCTGATAATTGTCTTTCTGAATTAAATCACTTCACAATGATTAAATTCAAGTTCTGCCAAAGTCTATAGTTATTTAACATAGGCAGACTGCAGTTTCATGAAAAATAACCTTCATGTCAACCTATCAATGAATCTGCTATTACCCAATCTCTATCCTTCATGCTCAAACATTCAAGATTACTAGTAAATCTGCTGTGAACCAAGCTGTCTGCTGAATCAACATAAAATCCTAAAAAGGCTTTTGAATTTCTAAAAAGAATTTTTCTTCAAATTCTAAAATCCCAGTTGATTAAATTTTCAAATATCAAAAGCCTACATCTTTCGAGTTAGTTCAACAGCACTTTGTGTTCTTAGTTATGACAACTACTAAATCTGGTGTAACCTATGAGATTGAAATTATAAAGGCATGATTAGTTGTTCCCATTATAATGGCCAACAGCTAATTGGTAAACAGATTGAATTCAAAACACTCTGCTACACCTCATCATGTGCTTCTTTGTCAAAATGGATGTTGTTAAATATTTCTAGTAACTCGACCTATCCTCAAGATAGCTAGAAATTCAAGAATTCTTAGGAAGACTGATGTTTTCAAATATTAAGTCCTTCCTCAGGAGTGAACAGCCGGTATAACCTCTGCTGTATATAGGCTATGTCTCACTCTCTTCAGAACAGGTCTGGTCAATACGCTCTTAAGCAATTCCCTTCCTCTGCTAAAGAATGACAAGATCTATTGCGAAGAAAGAAGAACAGACATCATGACAGGTACACAATCAATATCTCAATTACTTGATCTATTTAATGTTCTTACAAAGCCTTATTAATCTTAAATAGATTGATGTCCATTATAAATTGATTCTATCTGTTAAAATCGATTATAACAATTAGTATCAGCAATTCTTACCTTAGCTGATATTAAACACACTGCCAATAATTGATACAACAATTGATCTCAGCAGATTCTTACCTTAGCAGATATCAAACACACTGCTAATAATGTCCTCATACTTGAAATCCCATCAAAATCTTCAATTCTATAAAATCTCTTTGGGAATAATATTTAACCAATATCTTAAGGCACACTATTTTTCAAAATGTTAATTCCCACACATGTGTCCTATACAACTGTGACCAATGGCCTAGGACAAGTTAGTCTATCCTCAACTCGTCCCTAATAACCAATGCTGTCCTATTTCAAGTTGATTTACTCAAACAATTCGTTTGAAGTAAAGTAACAGCATATATATTATCTCTAGAGAGGCTAGATCATAGTCCTAAAAACTCAGCATAATGACATAATCCTGAATCAGAACATCATTACCATGTCATTAAATGCATTAGGCCTTCAAAACGTCGAATCACATTCCTCTAACCAAGAAACCCCTTCATCTTCTCAAACCTTCGGAAGGATGTATAAATTGATAACTTACATTCAAAATCTTCCAAATATTAATCATCATTTCTTCTTCATCTCCCTGATCCAACCTTCATCATGTGTTCACCCACACGGCTCAACTCTGTGCATCCGTCCATCTCTCCGAATGAAATGCGACGAAGAATGATGATCTTCCTAGCCACTCGTCATGCTATTTCTCAACCAGTGATCCGTCGACCTCGCTCAATCAGTCGACGAGTGAGAATGCGCCTGCTAGATCCAAGGAACAGCGTATCAAACTTCATTCCATGGATCCCTTCTTCAAACTCTGTCTCAACAAGTGCAACAATTTCTTCCTCTGCCCTCACTGCCTCAAATGCTCACCTCGAGCAATCTTCATCTCAGGAGGAGCATCAACCAACAAATGCTCATGCTGATCCAAATCCTGCAAATCACTATCCCAGCAATTAAGACTGCAGATGTTCATCATCTACCTTACCAGAATGTCTAACTGTGTCTCTGTATAGGCAAACAAGCTCTCTTTTGCCATATTTGTAATATGCTTACGTTTAGTTACATCCTCTACTTCATTTTGCTGCTATATTTGTAATATGAATATCGCATATTTATCCTGGTACATACTTCTCTATGCCAGCAATTCAATTTTATTTCAAATATGCATATACCCTCAAGGATACAATATCCAAACTTTAACACTTGATCTTTTATAAAGAGTGTTAAAAGAGTACGTCATCTCTAGATGCTTATCTCATGCATCCAGTAAATGTCCACATACCTCTCAACAACATGTCTCTATAATAAAAAATTCTTCTGCTATTCATAACTCATACTTTCCTGATTTAATTAGATATACCTTTAAGTGGGAGTCTACATTGAGTATTTCCTACCACTTGACAGATTTTCTGCCTCTTCTCTCAAAGATAAAGCCTGTCTCATTACATTCTTGTAATACTTCGTTACAAGCAATGGTACAAATTTTTTTATCTTAATGCTTCACTCTCATCATTTGATATGTATTTCTTATACATGACTACTGTGAACCATACCTTATTCATAAACTGATATCAAAGGACCTTCCTTTTAATTGGTCTGCCTACATTTTTTTTTTCATCCGCCTATATATAAAAAGACAATGGTCATCTGCCGATATATCGAAAATTCCTACTCTAAATTGCTACCAAGCTCGGCAGAAGAAAAACTGTAAGGAGAAAGAGTTATAAAGCATAAATTGAGAAAATACTTAACATCTACTGAAATTCATATCTTATGAATTAACACTGCGGAGGAGAGTTTTAGTATAATTAACATTATACACACAGAAAAACATTAAGGAGGAGAAATTTGAGATATTTCCATAAGGAGGAGAGATATTTATATACAAAGAGAGATATTTCTAGGAGAAATCTATACAATGAGAAGAATCTTAGCTTGTGACCATTAAGGAGGAGGAAAGCTAGACAGATTGACTTTATACATACAGAAAATCTAAGGCGAAAAGCTAGAACACATTGAGGAGAAAAGCTAGACAGATTGAAATTGCACATACAGCAAGGAAGAAAATTTACACCATTAAGGAGGAGGAAAACAAATTGAAGTTAAAGTTAAACAGATTGATATGGTACATACAGATAAACCATTAAGGAGGAAGAAAGTTTAACAGATAAACCATTAAGGAGGAGGAAAGTTTAACAGATTAAAGTTTAACAGACTAGTTAAACAGATTGACTTTATCTATTAACATCATTAAGGAGAAGAAATTGTAAAAAGCCTTAAAGACAATTAGTAAGGAGGAGAGACTGTGAAATTATACATAACTGAGAAATTGCACATACAGCGAAAGAGTATACTATATGACTATTATAGTACGCTGATGATACTCTACCTATTATCAACTTTTAAAATCATCAAAAATATTTTCAAGGCAGTATTATCAATTATATCTCATAATTGCCTAAAATTGTTTCAGTTATTGCTTCGTATCTACTCTTTCATTTATTGAGTCTGTAAATACTTAGCAATAGGTGACTATACATACGCTATCGCTTGTAAGTTCAACCTAGGGCATGCCTTGATATAAAATGAATATTCATTAGTGGCATGTTATTACTAAGGTTTGAACAAATGCTTTAAGAGCCGTATGTATAAGTCAATTGTAGTAATGGTCCCAAGCAAATAGGAGGAGATTGTTAGGAATATGCCTGTGAATCAGTCGATATAAATGTATGCATATTCCAACACAGTGATTTGCTTGTTTCCATTACAACGCATGTTTCACAAGTGGCTAAAAGGGCTGCGTACCGGTTAGTGTGGCAGCTTGTTGAAACAATGCATAGGTCATTAGACTAGGAAGTCTTTGTACATATCCAAGTCTTTGTCCTACCAGAATGATGACAAACTTTCACATGGATTAGCTCTTCAATCGCCAGCTGACGTGACCATCGACAAATGTCTCACCAGCAGACATTTCCTTTAGCTATGACTACCAATTAGCCATCTCTACATCAGCAGTTCTATAATGGCAGATTCCAGTATCCGCCCGAGTCCCTCATCAGAACAACTGCAGAGAAGCTAATTATTCAAGAGGAACATCATGACCATCCGCGATCTCTACATCAGCAGTTCTATAATGGCAGATCCCAGTATCGGCCGAATCCCTCATCAGAACAACTGCAGATAAACTGTAAGATCACGAGAAACATCGGTCGTCACTCAACACGCTACAAGTCAAAATAGATCCGTTGCAAGATCTGTCTGACAAGTCCAAGATACGCATCGATGTCTGCGCCTTCACGTTTATCCAAGACATTTCCTCTTAGCAGTGTTTGCGGTCTTCAAAGCTTCACTTCCATAAAAGGCCAAGCACGGACACCGCACTCCGGTCAAAGCAATGACACGTCCAAATCAATCACCGCATCCAGCGGCTCGACACGTCCAAATCAGTCCAGTCTGTTTTCACGGATCCGCTTCAAGATACAAGCCTAACTGAAGGTCTTTGCCCGGCAAATCCAAAAATGTACTCTGCTGCATTATGAGATTCAGATCACCAACGGGCATAAACCTATTCAATACCCCAACGGTCACCTCTTCTTCAGCCTATATAAGAAGACTCTTACCCTCATCTCCATAGGAGAGCAAGTAGTGTATGCTTTTGCTTGAGAAAGGTTGTGGGATTGCTCTTCATTTGCTCAATCCAGAACCACACCATCAGAGTGAGAAAACACAAGTGTAAGAACAAAAACTTTGTGTGAGAGAGAAAAGAAATTCAATAGGCTGAGAAGCTCTGCTTGATCAACAACTTCGTTTTTGATTTGAGTCCTTCTTCCTTCGAAGAACTCAGTCTCTTCAGTGGCCTCAACTCCATTATTCAGTAAAGAGACCAAGCATCATACAGATCGTTGAAGACTGACCAAGCTTGAAGATGTCCGATGAAGAGCCAGAGCCCAATAATCCAGATTGCATTCATATCGGCAGACTTATACTACATTATAAGCTGTGCCGATTGTGCAATAATTTGTCATCATTTTTGGTAGAGTGCTTAGCAATCAGTTGTTCAAATACTTGCTATTTGAACAACTCCTAATATTCTCTTCTCACAACAAATCTATCGAGTTGAAACTACAGGAAGATTCCTCAATCAGTTTTGAGTACATCTTCTAATGTATTTTTGATAGATTTGACTTCGCTTTCTTCTTTTCTCCTTTCTTTTCTTGAGGAGATTGCTAGGATAGAGAGTCTAGGTTGATGTACTAAGCATGTTTGCCTTTGAGTAAACCTCTGCTAAATTTTAATATAATATATATGACAGTTACATTCAGCCTTGATTTCTCTTTCTTGTATAATTTCTTTTATCTTGTGCAATCTGATTAAGGAAAGCAATTGATGCATCTAATACAGATTTTAGTCAACTGATAAGATCTCTTTTATATCAAACCTTTACAGTTACTTCAATCTATTTGTTATACTTATGCTGCTTATTTTTCCGCTGCTCAAACTCATTTTCATCAGCTAAGTTTAACAATGTCTTCCGTCTGCACATTCTGCATCTGCCGATCAAGGATGTCCGATTTCACTAATTTCGGCTAAGCAGTCAGAATGAGGAAGATGACCTTTTTGTATTAGTCATTTCTTCTACTTTTCAACTTAAATGTTAAAATTGGATGAAATGTTCAATACATCAAGTATAGGCTATTCGCCCCCCCTCTAGCCTATACACTGAGCAACCCTCGGACCTAACAAGTACCTCTTCCATTCGCCGTCGAGCAATTTCTTGATAAAATTTGTGTACGTCGTCATTTATCTCTGCTGCTGAATTAAGATTATTTAAGAAGAGGAATTCTTGAAAGCATCCAAGGACAGCCTAGTTTTTTAAAAGAGGAATTCTTGATGTCGTTGATAGTTGTCCGTCCTTTCATTGATGCCTACAAATATTGCTGAGAAAGAAGAGTTATCAGCACTTGAGAGTGAGCTCAAAAGGGTTGAAAACTATCCTTATGCTAGAGATATTACTAAGTTTTGTTAAAGCTTAGTCTTAACTCCAGTATAAGGATAATTTGCAATCCTTTTTGACCGCACTCTTAAGTGCTGATAACTCTTCTTCCTCAGCAATATTTATAGGCTTCAATGAAGGATGGACAGCTATCAACGACATCAAGAATTCCTCTTTTAAAAAACTACGTTGTCCTTGGATGCTTTCAAGAATTCTTCTTAAATAATCTTAATTCGGCAGCAAAGATAAATGACTACATACACAAATTTTATCAAGCAATTGCTCGACGGCGAATGGAAGAGGTACTTCAATTGAATGATCTCCCATCTTGAATCCAATAAACCTACATTGATGTGGGAAATTTGTGACGATCAGCTTGGGAGATGGGTTGACGAGACTATGATGATAGATACCGATTATAAATAGTCATAACGAGTTAAATAGGATTTAAGGTATAGGGTTTATTAGGGTTTATAATACATGTCGTTCGTGTGATTACTTAATAGTGTATTCGATCTCATACTAATCGTTTGTTGCTTAATAGGAGTGATGTTGACTGACGATCGCAGTTGGATGTATAATCGGAAGTTGCTGAATCGTAATGGTATTACAGATGAGTTTATTAGAGGTTTAAAGAGTTTTATCGAATTTGCTCTAGCGAACCCCAAATACATGAGTGGTAACAACATTAGGTGTCCATGTGATAGCTGCAAAAATTGAAAGTACTTCCCTTCGATGATTGTTGAGAAGCACCTTCTCCAACACAGGTTTCAAGTTGGGTACAAGCGGTAGGTAGCTCACGGTGAGCAAATTAGAGTATTGACTAGGCCATAAAGTAACCAGGAGAGGAATCTTGTACCTGAACCTGAACCGGTAAATACGAGTGTGAACGATGAACCAGTTTGTTGTATGGAATATATGGTTAGGGATGTTGCTGGTGCTCATTTTGACTAGTCAGAGAACGCACGTCAAGAGGAGCCAAATCCTACAGCTAATAAGTTTCTTAATGCTATGGAGTCTGCAAGGGAGAAGCTGTATCCTGGCTCTGAGCAGACTGTTTTGGAGACTGTGGCTGAGTTCCTAAACATCAAGTCAGATTGTAATATTAGTCAATCTGGTTTTGATCGTCTCATGAAAGCACTGAAAAAAGCTTTACCGAAAGGAAATTAGATGCCAAAGAACTTCAATCAGACAAAGAAGATGGTTGGGCATATTAGGTTGAAATATGAGAAGATTGATGCGTGCAAGAATGATTGCATGCTTTTCTACAAGGAAGATTTAAACTTGAAAGAGTGTTCCGTGTGTGGCCAGGATAGATATAAGCC
This sequence comes from Platycodon grandiflorus, assembly GCA_016624345.1. Taxonomy (NCBI): domain Eukaryota; kingdom Viridiplantae; phylum Streptophyta; class Magnoliopsida; order Asterales; family Campanulaceae; genus Platycodon; species Platycodon grandiflorus. The sequence continues at coordinate 46,247,426 of CM028367.1, read as the reverse complement.
GAAACAGAGGAGAAGTTCAAAACGCAAAAAGAATCAACCTTATAAGCAGTTGCATTACCTGCCTTTGACTCCGAGATTATAACGCCTCTACGTGTCTAAAGCTAATTCAGAAGCTATGCGTTGGCCCAAGGAAAGCCCACACGAGGATGGCGTGTTGACTCATCCATCAGACGGCTTGGCTTGGAAACAATTTGATGCAACCCATCCTGAGTTTTCTGCCAAAGCTAGAAATATAAGGTTATGCATATGCGCGGATGGTTTTACACCTTTCGGGCCTGGGGCGAAGTCCTACTCTTGTTGGCCGGTTATAGCGACCATCTACAATCTTCCTCCATGGTTGTGTATGAGTGATCCTTACATGTTCTTGTCACTGTTCATACCTATACCAACTAGCCCTGGCAAGAATATTGATGTTTATCTCCGCCCTTTGATTGACGATTTGAAAATGCTCTGGGAAGACGGAGTGGAAACATGGGATGCATTCAAAGAAGAAAATTTTAAAATGAAAGCCGCGTTGATGTGGACGGTGAATGACTTCCCTGCCTATGGGATGTTATCGGGTTGGAGCACACACGGGAAGATGGCATGTTCTATTTGTATGGATGACACTAAGTCGTTCACACTCGAGCACTCTTGTAAACCTTGTTGGTTTGATTGTCATCGTCAATTTCTACCGGATGACCACCCATTTAGATCACAGAAGCAGCAATTCACTAAGAATAGGGTTGAGCGTGATGAGGCGCCTAGACGTTTGAGCAGTGAAGCTGTTTATGGAAAGGTATCTAAACTACAGAAGACCAGGTGGGGGAAGATGTTTGCAAAGGAAAGACTATGAGATTTCGGTGTAAAGCATAATTGGATTAAGAAGAGTATATTTTAGGAGTTGCCATATTGGAAAGATAATTTGATACGCCATAACCTTGACATCATGCACATTGAGAAGAATGTGTTTGACAATATTTTTAACACCATTATGGATTGGAGGGCCACTACCAAGGACACACCCAAAGCCCGAATGGACATGAAAGTCATATGTAAGCGGCCTGCCTTGGAGCTAAAAGAGGTCAATGGTAAAACAGTGAAACCTGTCGCTCCATACATGCTAACCAAGGATCAAAGACTTCTAGTGTTGAAGGGGTTGAAGGGATTGAGCCTTCCAGACGGCTACGCTTCTAACATCAGAAATTGTGTAAGTGTAGATAAAAGAAAGGTTCATGGTTTGAAGAGTCATGATTGTCACGTGTTACTGAACAGGTTACTTCCTATTGTGCTTAGAGACTTGTTTTTCGACAATATATGGATTGCGTTAACCGAGCTGAGTGAGTCATTCAGAGCGTTATCATCCAGCACTCTGTGGGTTGATGACATGAGAAGACTCGAAGCGAGCATTGTCATGACGATTTGCAAATTTGAGAAGATCTTTCCTCTGTCTTTTTTTTATTCTATGGAGCATTTACCGGTCCACTTGGCATATAAAGCTAGGGTTGGGGGTCCAGTGCAATACAGATGGATGTATCCATTTGAGAGGTAATTACTCGTCTCATAATAATCGTTTTTGCTCTATAACATACATAAAAGTTGGTTATAACTTGTGCAACATTTATTTATCCTGTCATGCATCTGCAATTAGGTATCTCGGTCATTTGAAAAGGAAGATGAGGAACAGGGCAAAGGTTGAGGCCTCAATATGCGAGGCAATTATTATAGAGGAAATTGTTGCCTTTGCCGCGCAATATTTTCATCCCGATGTTGAAACGAGATTGACTAGGGTTGGGCGCAATTATGATGGTGGAGAGCCCGATGCCAATGGAGACATCTCATTATTTAATACTCCGGGTCGGCCAATCGATAAACCTATTAAGCCTCGAATGCTAAGCAATAAGGAGTATGACGCTGCGAGACTATATATACTCCTTAATTGTCCTGAGGTTGAGGAATATCTCAAGTAAGTTAATTATCAATTTCATTTAATTTTAGATAGTTTTACAATTCAAATTAAAGTTGCAAGATGCATAAATAACTCGTATAAACTCTAAACCTAATGCAGTATGTTCGAAGATCAAGCCAGAGATGATATATCTGACGAATTGCGAGAAATCAGGACAGAGAAATAGTTTCCGTCGTGGTTACGTAAATATGTAAATATCATTTCCTGGCTCGATTTATATGTAGACATTTTATACATCCATCCAAACGGTATAATATCTCAGTCATTTAAAAATGCCTATTATGAATTACTTTCCAGGTTTTGGAACATCCTAATGACCCAAAAGTTGCGAGATTATCTCACATATCTGCAAATACATTGATGAGAGTTACTTTATACAACAAATATTATGTGAATGACTATGTCTTCCATACTGAGTAATACGGGGAAGGAAAACAAACAGATAACAACGGTGTCAATCTTAAAGGAAACCTTGACTATTATGGTGTCCTTAAAGAAGTCATCGAGTTACGATATCTCGGGAGGAAAAATATAGTCCTATTTAATTGTGACTGGCGAGACGCTGTACGAGGTATAAAAAAGCACAACTCGTTTGACCTAATCGATGTGAAGCAGACATCTAGACATGCTGGTGATGATGTGTTCATCTTAGCATCACAAGCACAACAAGTATACATGACACCATACCCTTATCGGCGAGTTGATGAGAGGGGATGGTGGGCTGTTTGGAAGACTAAGGCCAGAAGCACGATTGATATAGCATATCGATCTGACGACATAACTACAGAATCATTATTAGAAGGATATTATCAAGAAGATGAAATGCCCGTCCCTCCTGTTGTATCTTCCGATAGTCATCCAATGGATGAAATGCCCGTGCCTCCCTTGGGCCTGGAAATAGTATTACCCATTGATTTGCCACTTCCTTCCCCATCTAAAGACGAAGTCTCGATTATTGAAGATGATGCAAAAGAAGACGACGAGGTAAAAGAAAATAAAGAGGATTGGATGTCCGAGGATGATGATGAAGAAGAACTTGAGTTTTGTAGTAGAGACTCAAACGCTGAAACTGAAGAATCTGAGAATGAGGAAAATGAAGACATTGAGAATGAAGACTCTGATTAGTCTTGTGTATCATTTAGGTTCTTTTATTTTTTGTAAAAGATGAATAGTCATGTGTAGAACATTATTTGTATATTACTTGTTATCATGAAGAAGATTCATTTTAACTTAATTGTCATCTAAACTTAGCGTTAATTGTCATCATTAATATATTAATTATATTTTTATCATATATAGACATGTAAGGATGAGCTGGTAGAGGTAGGGGTCGGACTGGTAAGGTCCGACTTCTACCTACTTACATTACAGGTACATAGCCACCTATACCTACACGAGGAGCTGAGTCTCACTTTTCTCAGTCCGATCAGCGGGGTTGGGTCATCATCTACCCTAGAGGTTGTTGATAGAGATGGTAGGATTATCATTACCATCTCCGGCCTTAAGCAGTAAGTAATAATTTTACAGTTTTAAAATTTTAATGCTTCCTTAGTTAATTGTTAATTACATATTTGTGTAATGTATTTGTTTAATATATATTTGACAGGTTTGCAGGCGGGTATCCCAATCCTGCTGGCTTTATTGGATGCATCCTACGTGCGATGAGGCACGAGAAGTACTGGCCACAATACTCTGACGTGCCTAAGGAGGTCCGAGACTCCTGATGGGATGATTTTAGGGTAAGATAAGATATGTTAAAGTTTAATAATTTAATACTTTCTATCAAAGTTTATAATTAATATGTTTAAATTGGTCAAACTTGCAGCGGACTTATTGTTGGCCTGAGCACTCTAACGCCGAGGCGTACGAGGCGTTTAGGTTGTTGTACGGTAAGAAGTACCGCGACTGGATCTAGGCCATGAAGAAGGCGTGGATCGAGAAGTGGGCGAGGGCTCCAGGTTTCATCGATGATGTCTGGGGCCGGTAAGTACATTATAATAAGTATACTTAATTTAATTTCATTCCTTAAATATATGTTGTTTTGTATATACTGTATCTATAACAATTTTAACATTTTCACAGGTTTACCTCGACGTGGGATTCAGAGGAAGCTAGGGCTGTCGCTGAGCGACAAAGGCAGAACAGGCTGAGCTCAACGGGGAGGGGGGTGAAGCACACCTCAGGGTCGATCAACACCTCCGAGCACCACTTGCGCATGGTAAGGACTTTAATGTGTTGTATTGTAATTAGTACATGCTTTAATTATTAATTCCTCAAAACATGTATAACATATTTTATTATTTTACTTACAGTTTAAATTGATTTGTTGGGTAGCCATGTGGATGCTATGAAATCCATGGTTGAAAGCAGGGCGATGAGTGCAAATAAGTTGTTTTAGAAGGGATTTGAGTGTAAATAGACTATTTTATAACGATTTGAGTCTTAATAGGTTGTTTAAGAAGTTTTTGAGTTGAAATAGGTCGTTATGAAAGGGTTTTGAGTTTAAATAGGCTGCTTTAGAAGGGTTTGAGTACAAATTGGTTGTTTTAGAAGGCTCTGAGTGTAAATAAATTATTTTAGCAGGGCTCTGAGTGCTAATAAGTTGTTTTAGGAGGGGTTTGAGTGTAAATACAATGTCTTATAATGATTTGAGTCTTAATAGGCTATTTTAGAAAGGTTTGAGTGTAAATAGGTCGTTATGAAAGGGTTTTGAGTTTAAATAGGCTGCTTTAGAAGGGTTTGAGTGCAAATAGGTTGTTTTAAAAGGCTCTAAGTGTAAATAAGTTATTTTAGAAGGGCTCTAAGTGCAAATAAGTTGTTTTAAAAGGGGTTTGAGTATAAATAGACTGTTTTATAACGATTTAAGTCTTAATAGGTTGTTATGAGAAAGGATTGAGTTGAAATAGACTGTCTTAGTAGGTTTGAGTGTATATAGGCTGCTTTACATGGGTTTTGAGTGTAAATAGGCTACTTTAGCAGGGTTTGAGTGCAAATAGGTTGTTTTAGAAGGAGTTTGAGTGTAAATAGAATGTTTTAGAACGATTTAAGTATTAATAGGCTGTTTTAGAAGGGTTTGAGTGTAAATAGGCTGTTATAAAAGGGTTTTGAGTTTAAATAGGTTGCTTTAGAAGGGTTTGAGTGCAAATAGGTTATTTTTGAAGGGGTTTGAGTATAAATAAATTTTTTTAGAACGATTTGAGTCTTAATAGGCTATTTTAGAAGGGTTTGAGTGTAAATAGGCCGTTATGAAAGGGTTTTGAGTTTTAATAGGCTACTTTTGAAGGGTTTGAGTGTAAATAGGTTGTTTTAAAAGGCTCTGAGTGTAAATAAGTTGTTTTAGTAGGGCTCTAAGTGTAAATAAGTTAGTTTAGAAGGGGTTTGAGTGTAAATAGACAATTTTATAACGTCCTATTGATATTGTCATGCCATGCGAGTCCTTGCCTTGTGAAGCATAAAACTCTTTCGGTTTGATTGCTCAATTTTGATATCTCATTGACCGTTCAATCTTAGTTAGAGCAAGGCTACTTTTTGATGGGCATATGTTTTGTAATGTGGGTAAATTGTTTGAGGAAAAAGCTAGCTAGCATTTAAATCACACCGTACCTCAATTATGCATGTTTCTAATCTTGAGTTTAATTTCCATCATGGTAATGTGCATATGATCTTGAGCAAGTGCCGTGTTCCACTATGAAGTCCTTGAGCTCATTCTAAATGTTTTATTTCTTTGCTCGGGACGATCAAAGCTTAAGTTTGGGGGTGTGATGAGCTCAAGATTTCCACTAATTTTCCCTTTAATTTCCTTTTATTTTGGGCTACTTTTATGTTAAATATTCTTGGAAATATTATTATTTGTGTATTTGTGCTTCATTGTAGGTTTCCAAGGTATTTACGAGTTTTCAAGGATTTTAGCACAAAATTAGAGGCAATTTCGGGCTTCAAAGTTGAGCTACAAAATATTTCGTCAAAGTCTGTCAAGTGTTGCAAGGCAAAATGAGCTAACGGTGGACTAACGGAGCTAACAGAGGACTTAAATGAGAAGCCTGGGAGGGGAAGGACTTCGGGAGTCAATATCAGAAAGACAGGGGCACCGGAGCAATTATCAAGAGTTTTCATTTATTCGGTGGCAGCCTCTGGTGCTGCCACGTCGCCTCCTTACCCCATGCCCAGCAATGACCCGCGGTTCCTTCTTGGATCCCCATCTGATCCGGCCTATACTCCACCCATTTCCAGCCCATTTCACCTCTCATTCTCACCCATTTCCCCCCTTCACCCGCACCATCCAACCCGCGAACCCTCCATCCGGTCAGCCCACTTCAAGCCCTCTTTTTCTCCCCTTTTAGCCCCCAATTCTTCATGTTTAATCTCCATTTTGCCCCTCAACCTCCCCAACACACTTTGCTCTCCATTTTTACTCCCAAGCAGGCCCTAAAAAAATCAGACAGTCCCCAACGGGGCTGTGAGCCCTTTTGGGCAGTAGCCCCTTTCTCCCAAAAATACTCTCCTTCCTCCATTGATGAATCACCATTGAAGGTTTGGAGCTCCAAATCAAGAGCCAAGGAAGCTTTATAAGTGATTTCAACCGCGGGATTTACACGATGCTCGGTTTAATTCTTTCAATCCCTATATTATGATATTTAATGTATTTTCTAGGGTTGAATGAACTTGTAAATGTGGAATTGGTTTGTGCTTAATGATTTATGAAATGCAATTATTTTTTCTATGTTGTTGTAGTGATTTAATTTTATCTCTCTCTCTATTTAGTATACAAGCATGTTAGGTTATTATTATTGATGAGTTTAATGCTTTTAATTGATTTAGCAATTAATTAAATGATTTTAGAATTGTTTGTGTGAGCGAGAGCTACATGACTTTTCGGACCGATCAATATAATAGTTGGTGTTTGACACACACCGATAGCCTCCGGCTACTGACATGACTTGTAGAAAAATAGAGAGATTATTTCTCTACCCATTATTGCCCATTATCTTGGTTATTATTGTGTGTTCCTAATGCTTCTGATGGATTAGCTACCCATTAGATGATCACTAGAATTATAGGATAGTTAGCGAGAGCCCTTCCTATTAATTCCGAAAACACAATAATTGTCTATGTGACGCCAGACCGAGAGGTAACGAGTGTTCATAGATAGCCAATTGAGGACTTGTTCTGACACGCGGTCAATCCACCTTAGCCATTCGCGAGGTAGGGGAGATTCGGGTTGCTATAAGGGCGAGAGCCCGTAGTTACCAATTTAGTGTTCTCGGCTACCAAGACTTGAGTTAAAGAAAAGTAGAGAGAGGATTAAATTAATCACGAGCTAGACTAGAAAATATTGCATTCCTAAAATCCTATCTTTTGTCTTGATTTGTTGTTGCTAAACCATTTTGCGACATTGTAAATATTAATTGCTTTCTTTTATTTTTATTTTTAATTTTTATTCTCAATTTATTTTCGCTCAAATATAATTAGCTAGCTCAATTTCGGTACTTAGTAGGAGTGAAAATTACGTGCATTCCCTGTGGGATCGATACTTGTGCTTACGCACTATATTACTTGATACGGTAGGGTACTCTTGCCCTAGTTGTTGCAATTTAATTTGCAGCGCAATCAAGTTTTTGGCGCCGTTGCCGGGGAATGATTTAATTTTCACTCCTATATGCTAATATCGATACTAAGCAAAGCTAATTGTAATTTGAGCAATTTTTTTTAGTTAGTTTACTTGCTTTTGTATTTATATGCTTGAGTCGCTTTCCGAAGCCTTCCCGAGTTTTGTGGGTTTGTAGGGAGGTGTACATTGTGTCCCCACACAAAAATATTTTCTTTTTATTTTGTATTTATTTATTTCCATAATTGCTTTCATGCCTTTTTCTTTTGAGCTTGATTTGATACAGGGGTTGAACACTTTCAAAGTCGGGGTTGCTTGAGGAAATTCTTTGGAGTAGGCCTATCTCGGGCCCGGACTTCATTAGAAATCAACTTTGAGGGAGTTTTCTTTCCTTCCCTTCTCCGTTTACTTTAAGTTTGGGGGTTGGGTATGGATTGTTTAGCTTTGAAAATTCTGAAAGTCTTGAGCTTGAAATTCCCCATTATTTTTTTTAATGCTTTGAATTTTGGGCGCTTGTTAGAGTTACATGTGCGTTATTTTCTTGGATTCTTGCTTGAGTTTATTATATGCATAGTTGAGGATATGTGTGTGCTTTTTATGCTATCTTCACCTCATTCATAATTAATAATGCCCATGTTTGGAATTTGAGTTGAATTGTTACGCTATGCTCTAGCTTGGATAGTGCATGTCGGATGAGTATCATATTTTTGAGTTTTGATGACCGTTGGATGATCTTGAAATTTTTTAATTAAAGTAGCTTGGTTTGGACTTGTGTGCATGACAAGAGCATGATATAGGCCATCTTTGGATTGTTTGAGCCATATTATCCTACCTATTATACATTAATCCCTTGTGTCCCCGTTGAGCTTTATTTATAGAATGGCGTGTGCCTAGAGCACACAATGACCCCCATTCGACTTTATTTTCTTATACCCATATCATCCTATCCCATGAGCCTATACACTTTGTGATCACCCTTCAAGAGAGCTTGATTTGAATTTTATTTTCAGATGCTTGTTGGGAAGTGTTGCTTCATGGATGTATTGTACTTTATTGTTGATGATATTGGTGTTTGAAAAATGTTGAATGGCGGAAAAAGAGCCCCCTTGAAAAAAAAAATGCAATGAAAAGAAAATTCAAAAGAAAAGAAAAGAAAAGTTAAGGGAGGCAACAAAAAGAAAGAAATTGCCATTGTTCTTCAATTGCTCAAGGAGATATAAGGGTGAGGCTTAATTGTTGTGGTAGTTGATACACTTTATTCAACACAATGTTTAAAGTTTAAGGGGTTGTTGAAGTGGGTTGTTGGTTATTTGAAGAAGTTGTGCTTTCATGAAGCAAGTTATTAGTGAAGATTTCAAATTATTTGCTCTCTTGACTTGATATCTTATCCTTCATTTGTAGCCCAACCTTGGCCTAACATTACAAGCTTATAAAGTCCTATTGATATTGTCATGCCATGCGAGTCCTTGCCTTGTGAAGCATAAAACTCTTTCGGTTTGATTGCTCAATTTTGATATCTCATTGACCGTTCAATCTTAGTTAGAGCAAGGCTACTTTTTGATGGGCATATGTTTTGTAATGTGGGTAAATTGTTTGAGGAAAAAGCTAGCTAGCATTTAAATCACACCGTACCTCAATTATGCATGTTTCTAATCTTGAGTTTAATTTCCATCATGGTAATGTGCATATGATCTTGAGCAAGTGCCGTGTTCCACTATGAAGTCCTTGAGCTCATTCTAAATGTTTTATTTCTTTGCTCGGGACGATCAAAGCTTAAGTTTGGGGGTGTGATGAGCTCAAGATTTCCACTAATTTTCCCTTTAATTTCCTTTTATTTTGGGCTACTTTTATGTTAAATATTCTTGGAAATATTATTATTTGTGTATTTGTGCTTCATTGTAGGTTTCCAAGGTATTTACGAGTTTTCAAGGATTTTAGCACAAAATTAGAGGCAATTTCGGGCTTCAAAGTTGAGCTACAAAATATTTCGTCAAAGTCTGTCAAGTGTTGCAAGGCAAAATGAGCTAACGGTGGACTAACGGAGCTAACAGAAGACTTAAATGAGAAGCCTGGGAGGGGAAGGACTTCGGGAGTCAATATCAGAAAGACAGGGGCACCGGAGCAATTATCAAGAGTTTTCATTTATTCGGTGGCAGCCTCTGGTGCTGCCACGTCGCCTCCTTACCCCATGCCCAGCAATGACCCGCGGTTCCTTCTTGGATCCCCATCTGATCCGGCCTATACTCCACCCATTTCCAGCCCATTTCACCTCTCATTCTCACCCATTTCCCCCCTTCACCCGCACCATCCAACCCGCGAACCCTCCATCCGGTCAGCCCACTTCCAGCCCTCTTTTTCTCCCCTTTTAGCCCCCAATTCTTCATGTTTAATCTCCATTTTGCCCCTCAACTTCCCCAACACACTTTGCTCTCCATTTTTACTCCCAAGCAAGCCCTAAAAAAATCAGACAGTCCCCAACGGGGCTGTGAGCCCTTTGGGGCAGCAGCCCCTTTCTCCCAAAAATACTCTCCTTCCTCCATTGATGAATCACCATTGAAGGTTTGGAGCTCCAAATCAAGAGCCAAGGAAGCTTTATAAGTGATTTCAACCGCGGGATTTACACGATGCTCGGTTTAATTCTTTCAATCCCTATATTATGATATTTAATGTATTTTCTAGGGTTGAATGAACTTGTAAATGTGGAATTGGTTTGTGCTTAATGATTTATGAAATGCAATTATTTTTTCTATGTTGTTGTAGTGATTTAATTTTATCTCTCTCTCTATTTAGTATACAAGCATGTTAGGTTATTATTATTGATGAGTTTAATGCTTTTAATTGATTTAGCAATTAATTAAATGATTTTAGAATTGTTTGTGTGAGCGAGAGCTACATGACTTTTTGGACCGATCAATATAATAGTTGGTGTTTGACACACACCGATAGCCTCCGGCTACTGACATGACTTGTAGAAAAATAGAGAGATTATTTCTCTACCCATTATTGCCCATTATCTTGGTTATTATTGTGTGTTCCTAATGCTTCTGATGGATTAGCTACCCATTAGATGATCACTAGAATTATAGGATAGTTAGCGAGAGCCCTTCCTATTAATTCCGAAAACACAATAATTGTCTATGTGACGCCAGACCGAGAGGTAACGAGTGTTCATAGATAGCCAATTGAGGACTTGTTCTGACACGCGGTCAATCCACCTTAGCCATTCGCGAGGTAGGGGAGATTCGGGTTGCTATAAGGGCGAGAGCCCGTAGTTACCAATTTAGTGTTCTCGGCTACCAAGACTTGAGTTAAAGAAAAGTAGAGAGAGGATTAAATTAATCACGAGCTAGACTAGAAAATATTGCATTCCTAAAATCCTATCTTTTGTCTTGATTTGTTGTTGCTAAACCATTTTGCGACATTGTAAATATTAATTGCTTTCTTTTATTTTTATTTTTAATTTTTATTCTCAATTTATTTTCGCTCAAATATAATTAGCTAGCTCAATTTCGGTACTTAGTAGGAGTGAAAATTACGTGCATTCCCTGTGGGATCGATACTTGTGCTTACGCACTATATTACTTGATACGGTAGGGTACTCTTGCCCTAGTTGTTGCAATTTAATTTGCAGCGCAATCAGTACCCTACACTGATTTATTTGCTGCGACCCACACCACTCTTGCTCCTCCTGGTGCTGATTCGCCATTTGTCTTTGTCGATGAGCTGACAAAGAAAGCATTTGTAAGTATTTCTTGAAATATTTTAATTTTATTTTGTTTATTAGTTAATTAAAATATTAATATTAATGTTTTTATGATTTTATGACACAGAATGACTATAAGGCGAGTAAGGACACGCAGGTCGCCGACGGGCTTGTCCAGACGACCCCCAAGGTGCCGACGCCCTTTCACCTTTGTCGATAACATTTGGCATTCGGTCACTGCGGAGTCACGGAAGAAGATGGGAGCTCGCCTCTACGGCTTTAGTGACCATGGCGCCGCTGTGTTGAGACCAGGCGGATTGACTTCTTCCTCGGCGACCGCGTCTTCTAGTCCTCCGTACCAGTCAGCTATCGAGCGTGTGCAGCAGCAGGCCGATCAGCTAGAGCAGCTACGACGACTGGTCATGGAGCAGCAACAGCCTACTAGGTCTTCTATTGTGCGTAATTTATTTGACCCTCCTCCACAGTAGACATATTATTTTAGTACTGTAATATTTTTTAAATTGTATATATATTAATTTTAATTTAAATTATATTTTAGCTGTTAATTATAGTTTATTGTTGCAGTGTGTTTGTGTGACTGTGTATATATGACTGCTATATCAGGTGAAACAAAAATTAAATTATTAAATTTTAAAATTTATTTTTTTATTTTTGCAATATTTTTACTGTCAGAGCTCCGATAGAAATTTTTATTAAAAAAATATTTATTTGTATTTACTGTCGGATCTCCGACAGTAATTCACCGTTTAAAATAGTAACGGAGTTAATTTACTGTCGGATTTTCATCAAAAATTAACACCCTTCCAACAGTAAATTAACAGAATGTTAATGTGTGTCACTTGTTTATTGTCGGATAATCCGACAGTAAATACTGTCGGATTTGTACTCTGACAATCGAATAGAATTACCGTCGAACGTTTACTGTCGGAGCACTTCCAACAGTAAATTTATTATTACTGTCGGAATAGTTAAATTACTGTCGGATTTATCTGACAGTAATATCGTGTTTTCCAGTAGTGTAAGTCTTCAGCTGGGCAACCCAGCTAAATGGAGATGGACAACCGGCTGATGGAACCGTGGGTTGATGGGTGCAGAAGTGGGCGAAGCTGTGTGATTAAGTGGGCTGGAATGGACGGGGTGGAAGAGATGGAACGAGCCGGATCAGCTGGGGCTCTGGGAACACGCGAGTTGGATCAGCCGACTGAAGGGGCACGTGTGGCAGCCTGGTGGACTGACAGCGCATTAATAAGGGGTTTCGAAAATTGCTGCGGTGCCCCTGGCTTTCTGATCTTGGCTCCCAGAGTCCTTCCCCTCCAAGCTTCTCACTTTAGTCCTCCATTAGCTCATTTTACCTTGGAAAACTTGACGGACTTTGACGGAATAATTTGTAGCTCAACTTTAAAGCCCGAAATTGCCTCAAACTTCGTGCTAAAATCCTAGAATGCTCGTTAATTCCTTGGAAACCTACATTGAAGCATAAATACACAAATAATAATATTTCCAAGTGTAATTAACACAAAAGTTACACAAAATAAAAGGAAATAAAGGAAAAATTTGTGGAAATCTTGAGCTCATCACTCTTCGATGTGTTCAGTTCATTGAACTTATTGGTCAGTTCATTAGAGTTTTATTGTTTCACAGTTTTTGTTTTACTTTACTGTTTTGATTATTCTAGTTTGCCCTAGCTACAATCCTTTCAATTTTGGCACCTCAAAATCGAATGGAAATGAGCTCGTAGTGCTATGCATCAATCCTAACCCGACGTTATCGAAGCTCAACCTCAATCTCGACCAGAACTCGTCTTGGAGGTGGACATTGGATTTCTTCTTGGGCCACTAGAGTAGGTGTTAGGTCCCACAGTGCTCAAATAGGCTAGAAAGGGGAGTTGAATAGCCTATTTGTGCTTTTAAAAAAAAATTACTTCACGTAAGTTGAAAAAATTTTGCAGTGAAAATATGTGAAGTATAGGACAAGTTTAAAACGGCTGGTCTTGATAGGACAATATCAGCTGTTTTTCAAATTAGTTAGAATTCTGGAAATAAACAATAGCAAATCACAAGCACATAGAAGATATAGGCAAGAGATTTGATATGGTTCACACTTATAAATAAGTGCTACGTCCACAACCAAAGTCGTCAACTTTGGATTTGAAAACATGTACTAAGTTTATCCACTAGTATCTTTACAATGTAGATCACTAATGGATCGTGTACATAAAATATTGACCAAGTGTTTGTGGGAGAATTTATATCTACAGAGATATAATTCTCTTGTGCTATGAATGCAAGGATTGCAATCAATGAAGAGCAATAACGACTTAATCGTCTAAGGTTGGTGCTCTTCAAAGAATGTTGTACAGATTTTTCTTTGAAGCTTTAATGAACTAGCAGTTGAAGATGAAGAATGTTAGTTGAGTTTTTTGTTGATAGATCGCTAGCTCCTTCAATGCTGTCTTGAAGTCTTCTATTTATACCCAGGGAGTTTTTGGTAGCCATTGGAGATCTTCAGCTTTAGAGAAATTTGAATTTGAATGCAATTAATGCTATAATCTTGCTGTTGATCTTTGATAGGATATTCTGCACATTTCAGACTGACTTCTGCAGTATTGCCAAAAATAGGTAGATGATAAGAGCAGACGGAATGTCCTTTTCTGAGATGATTGCCTAATATGGCATGGATCATTCAATGTTCTTTGCAGGTTATCGTTATATCACCGTTGACAACAAATGCTGCAGATGATCTTGAGGCACGTCAACCAGCAGAGTGTTGATCGGACGATCTTCAGGTCTTCATCATTGCTGATGAATCTTGATTGGAATAAGCTTGTCCTATTACTTTAAGAGATTCAGCTAATTCAAAGATAGCTGATCTTTTACATGTCTGATCAGTAATAGGCTAACTACCAAAGACTATGCTAAGTACAAAAAACCAATCCTAAGCTATTACAAGCACTTATCTAAATACAAGTTGCCACACTAACAGACACGTAGGCCCATTAGTCACCTTGATTTAGACTTAGGTTATGGATACAAGCAAATCTATGTAATATTCAACAATCTCCTCCTATTTGCTTGTGTCCATGCATGACCTTATGAATACAATGGAAGCTGACCATGTCTGATTCTAGTAATAACATGCTGAAGAGATATTATATTAAGTGAGCATGTCCTAGATAGACTTACATAGAGGTCAGTGTATTCACAAATTATAGAGTGTTTACAGATAAAGAGATATGAAATAAGAACTCTTGTAGTAAGACTGTGTTTATAGACAAATAGATAAAGTGCTTATGAGAAGTGTCTTTAAACCAGTGGTTTAAATTTCATGCAAGTAAAATAAACAAATTAGGTATGAAGCATGATAGATTAACGATAGTCATTGTTCATTAAACAAGAAGTTTAATTACAAAGTTTTGAAAAAAAATTTTAAACATAGGACAAGAGATATATCAGTTAGAGTGAAGCTTGTCCTTGTTGTCCTGAAGCGGATGCCTTGAGTTTTGCAATTTCAGCTTTTGCTTCTTCAAGTTCTTTAGAAAGAGTATTATTTTGAAGCTTTAACATGGCGTTCATCTCACGAAGATCGGTGTTCGATGCACGAAGATCGGTCAGCTGATCATTGTGAAGATTATTCATGTGCCGCATCTCCTCCTTCATGGACGCAAGCAAGAGGTCCATGTCGGAGAGCCTGTGGGCAGAGTCTTGAAGAGTTTGGTGAAGAGGAGTGAGCTGTTGCACGACAATCTGTCGAGTAGCTAGAGCAGAGGTGTTCACCGAACGATCCGTACATCTCTGAGCATGAAGCAACCGTTTGAGACCAGTGTCGAAAGCCTTAAGTATTTGTTCCATACCTTGACCAAACACATCACATTTGGTATGGAGTAGATTGACAGAAGAGGTGGAAGAGCTGGAGAGCTGACTGAGTAAGGCAGATTTACACTCATCAATTGCAGATTGGCATGAAGTGACAGCATCTTTAGTGTTGCGAACAATAGAGACAATTTTGGCCATATACGTAGCTGTGGTTTCAGTCGTATGAGACCTTGGTCGAAAGATGGTACAGGGAGGTTTAGAGTCCATCGCAAAGAGTATTGTAGTGTTGCACAACGTCCTTCATATGATAAGGACCAGAGGGACCAGGAGAGGAAGAACGACTGGAGGAGGATATGGGGACAGTAGGGGAAGTTTGAGGATGGCTTGAAAGAGAGGGAGGTGAAGTACCAGGCAGGTAGAGCCAGATGCGTGGTACAGGGAAGAGCTTTTTCAATATAGGCCTCATAGGATTGGCAATGAATGAAAATGGGAGGATGGAAGGGAATTGAAATGCTAATGGTTTTGAAAAGAGTGTGAAAACGAGGGTTAAATCCGATATAAGTAGCGACAACATCAAAGAAGTCGTAGGCTATCAGGTTGGTGAAAATAGAAGGGTGACAGACAATGGTATAGATTGGAGGTTTTGGAAGAGAGAGAAATGGAGAGATGTCTGATTCGGTTGGAGGATGTAGGCCAAGATCTTTGTGAATAGCAGTCCATCGTTGAGTGATCATAAGATCCTGGACGGCAGAGTTGTGAATGAAGAATTGTTGAGACCAGGAGGGAGGAAGAGGGTCATAGAAAGCTCCCCATTTGAAAATGATTTCGCCGGCAGACATTGGCTGGCAAGAGAATCATTTTGGGTAATCCAGAGTAGAGAGAAAAGCATCTGTATCGGCAGGGTTTAGTGTAGGATGACTGCCTCAAAACATCAGCAGTTCTTATACTTCCAGATGAAGGTGGGTGTAGGGGTTGAGTTTTGGTCATTTTGGAGTAGGTTGTTCAGAGGAAGAAGTTGGAGGTCATTTAGGTCTAGTGAGGCGGTGAACATCAGGTGATTCTTGTAATTCGTCAGAATCAGAAGGTTCCATTGGGGAAATTAGAATAGATGGGGTTGAGTGATCAACGGGGGCAAAAGGAGTAGGTGATTGAGAAGGTTTTAAAATAGGTTGTTCAGTTTGAGTTTGTGAGGATGCAGGAGAGGATGGGTGATCAGCAGAAGGCACAAACTTAAGCTTTTTAGCACTTTTCTTAAGACGTTTGTTAAGTTTTGCCTTTGTGGGAGTTGAAGGGATTGTGGCAGGTGGAGGAACGTCTGATATAGGAATGTCCGATGCAAGAGGAGTGGTAGATGAAGAGGTCTTGGGAATGCCAAAAGATTTCGTCCGTTGGTAATAGTGTTTGTTTGATTTTGGGCTTGACGGAGTTTGAAGTATCTTTTGGAGGAAGAGTGGATGGTTGACTGGTGGATTTGTGGTCAGTTGGTTGAAAAGTTGTGGTATCCTTTTCAACAGCTTTCTTGGATTTTGAAAGTTTCGGTTTAGGTTTAGGGGATGATTGTTTCTGTCTTTTTGGGATGGTTCATCAGGCTCATATGGATCATGGTCGAGCCTTATCAGATCAAAATCTTTTGGGAGTTCAGCACCGAGTGGCTTAGGCTCCTCCTTAGTAGGAAGACCTTCAGAAGAGTATGTCACTTTTTTCTTGCTTTTCTTTGATTGAGAGAAAGGACCAGCAACTGTTGTAGCGGCGGCAGCAGCAGCCCTTTTTACCAAGTCTTCTCTGTATCGGGAGATATTATTAGCAGTGAAGACGTAGGTGTTGGTCACCTTGATGAGATCATCATTGGCCATTTTCTTTTCAATTTCCTCGAAACCGTTCATGAGAGTATTGATTATCCGGACAAAAGGTCTCTTCATTACTGGGTTGGCTTGAACATCAGCCACACTTTGAAATATCATTGAGAATACTATCTTTGCCCAATTCAGCTGTTTGCGAAGGACAACAACTTTAGTCCACATCAGCTGTTGAGAGGTGAAGATGTCCCTTGATCCATTTTTGAATAGGATGCTTTTGTCAAGTAGATGACTTATGTGATAAGGACCTTCAGGAAACAAATTTCTGAACATTTCAGCATAAGGCTCAGGCTGAGCAGATCCTCTCATCATTTCCCATGCTTGGGCAGATTCTTCAGCAGTTAATTCTAGTTTGCCTTCCGTAGGCAATCCTAGAACATGTCCGACATCCTTGTAAGTCAACTTGATTGGACAGCCTCGAATATAGCCTTTGAGATAGCTCATGTTGACTTTCTCATCTTTGGAGGTAGGAGGAGGAGGAAGAGTCATTCTTGTATAGTACTCCTCAGTAATAGCAGTGCTGTAATGAGTATCATTCAGTTGAAATAGCGGAAGAAGACCACATCCTTTTAAATCTTTTATTAGGACTTCTCCAGATGAATATCTTTGAACTGATTCAACGTCAATGGTCATGCCTGGATGATAACTCATTCTTGGAAGGTTCTTGATAGGGATTTCTGAAGCTTTAACAGCTCTTGAAATTTGTCCCATTTTGTTGGTTATGTTGGCAGAGTTAGATGATTGTGTTGTTGCCTAAAAGTACAATCAGCAGAGTTAAAAATATTCAGCAGTTCTTTAGAACACAGGCACTATTTAGATTTAAACCCAAAATATACTAATAAACACGTGTTTATTAATAGTACAATTCATGAACAGGGTTTTAGAAAAGAGCAGTTTCTACCATTCTCAAGAAATATAACAGTAAGAATTGAAATATGCATTCATAAATGACTTTAAACATTTTTCATATTCAGAGTTCAGTCATTATTAACATAATATCATACAATCAAGCATTTGCAATTTATTGATTACGCAAAAACCAAACAGTTCATATGAGTGAGAGAGTTATAATTTTTATCAGAATAAATCTTGAACTGAGTAAATGTAAGAGACTGAAGTTACTCACCATTGAAGATTGATGCAAGATTTGAGATGAAAGATTGATGATTTCTGAAGATTTTGATTTTGAAGATTATCGCAGAATTTTGAAAAATACGAGTGGCGGTTTTTGCAAATTATGAACAGTTGATTTCTGAATTCGAATTTTATACTTCTGACAATTTTCAATAAGTGATATTTAATAAATTTTGAAGTCCACATTTAATGTTATGAAAAATGACTGTTCATATAGCGTTCGTTTGTAACTTATTATATTAAAGATGGCCGATTCGAAAAGAAATATACTTACTAATGTTTGTCCTAAAATATCGGCAATGATACACTTGTCTGATAAGATAGGCAGAGTTATAAGCAGATAAAGTGTAATAAATTATAACGTTCTTCGAAAGATTAAGGATGGAGATCAAGCATACCAAGCTCTCCTCTTAAATATGTAAACCTGGTTGAGTCAAGTGGTTGGTGAAAATAGCAGCTAACTGTTGATCAGTAGATACGTATTGCATGCTGATGTTACCTTTTTCCACATGATATTTTAAGAAATGATATGTCACGTCTATGTGCTTCGTTTTGGAGTGCATAACAGGATTTTGGGAGACTGAGATTGCTGATGTATTATCACACATTATGGGGCAATCAGCAATCTTGATCTCATAATCTACTAGTTGCTGTTTGATCCACAGTAGTTGTGAGCAGCAGCTACCAGCAGCTATGTATTCTGCTTCAATTGTTGAAGTTGAGACAGATGTTTGCTTTTTGCTAGCCCATGAGACAAGTCTATTCCCTAGGAATTGACATGTTCCACTAGTGCTTTTCCTGTCAACCTTACAGGCAGCAAAGTCAGCATCAGAATAGCCTATAAGATCAAAGGATGAATCTCTTGGATACCAAATACCCAAATTGGATGTATCAATTAAATATCTAATGATTCTTTTAACAGCTTGTAAGTGAGACTCCTTTGGATCTGCTTGAAATCAAGCACATACACAAACTGCAAATGTAATGTCAGGTCTACTATCAGTTAAATAAAGAAGTGAGCCGATAATGCCTCTATAAAGAGTCATGTCCACTTTCTTGCCCTTTTCATCTTTGTCAAGATGACAGTTAGTGGCCATAGGTGTGCTGAAACTGTTTATTTTTTTAAGTCCAAATTTTTTGATGAGATCCTTTGCATATTTGGCTTGATTGATAAAGATACCGGTTGAGCTTTGTTGAATTTGAAGTCCTAGGAAGAAATTAAGTTCTCCCATCATGCTCATTTCAAATTTACTCTGCATAAGCTTCTCAAACCTTTTGCATAGATTTTCATTAGTAGAACCAAATATAATATCATCAACATAAATCTGCACAAGTAAAGAATGATCTTTATGCTTCATCATAAAAAAAGTAGTATCAATTTGACCTCTCACAAAGCCTTGAGTTATCAAGAACTTTGAAAGGGTCTCATACCAGGCCCTTTGAGCTTGTTTAAGTCCATATAGTGCTTTCCTTAGCTTGTATACGTCTTCTCTTTTTGAATTGTCAATGAAACCAGGTGGTTGTTCCACGTAGACTTCTTCTTGAAGTTTACCATTAAGAAATGCACTTTTAACATCCATTTGATATACCTTGAATTCTTTATAGGATGCATAGGCTAGGAATAGTCTGATGGCTTCTAATCTGGCAACAGGAGCGAATGTTTCATCATAGTCAATTCCCTCCTCCTGTCTATATCCTTGAGCTACCAGTCTTGCCTTATTTCTGATGATATTTCCATTTTCATCCATCTTGTTTCTGAAGACCCACTTTGTTCCAATCACTGTTTGTCCTTTGGGTCTAGGAACAAGTGACCATACTTGGCATCTGTCGAATTGGTTTAGTTCTTCTTGCATAGCTTCCACCCAGCTTGGATCTTCCAGAGCTTCATCTATCTTTTTGGGTTCAACATTAGAGACAAATGCAGTTGAGTACATGCATTCATTTCTTGAAGCTTGTCTGGTTTGAACACCAACATTAAGATTACCAATGATTTGACTGATAGGATGATTTTTAATTTCTCTGACTTCAGCAGGTAGATCTTGTCTGATATTATCAGTATAGTGTGATTCTTGAAGAGTAGAAGTGTCTGAAGCTTGATTTTCAGATGGATAAGTTATTTTCAATGCAGGCTGAAACTCTTCTAGTGCAGAAGGAATAGTAGATTCTGAGTCAACATTAGCTTGTCCACTATCGCTTCTTGGAGGTTCTATCAAGTTAATCCTTGGATGAATTTGTGATGATGTAGCTTCAGCAGAATTTGAACTTGGCTGATCTGTACCTGTCTCATACTCATCGAAATCATTAGACACCTTAGGAGCCATATGTGGCCCAATAAAATCAAATTCATCAAAAGTAACATGAACAGAATCAACAACTTTAAGAGAGATTTTATTATAAACTCTATATGCTTTTGAAAATTTGGCATATCCCAGAAATATTCCTTCATAACTTTTGGATTCAAACTTACCTCTATGTTCTCTTCTACTGTAAAGAACTTAGCATTTGCATCCAAATATTTTGAAGAAACTAATATTGGGTGCCCTACCTCTCCATATTTCATATGGAGTTTTGTTATGAAACTTGTTGATAATAAACTTGTTTTGAGTGAAGCAGGCTGTGTTTACAGCTTCAGCCCAGAAGTACATAGGCAGCTTTGCTTCAGCAATCATGGTCTTAGCAGCTTCAATAAGTGTTCTATTATTTCTTTCAGCAACTCCATTTTGTTGAGGTGTACCAGCAGCCGAGAAGTTGTGACCAATTCCATGGTCATCACAATATTTGGCTATACCATTATTCTTGAATTCTGTCCCATTGTCTGATCTGACATCAACAATGTCATCCACTTTTAGTGCTCTTCAAGAGTGTTGTTATGATGTCATAGGCTTCATCTTTAGAAGACAACATTTCAACCCATGTAAATCTTGAATAATCATCAACAACAACTAGTGTGTATTTACTACCACCAAGACTGGTTGTAGTGACTGGACCAAATAAGTCCATGTGGAGAAGTTGGAGTGGTCTGGTAGTTGATAAGCACGGCTTGCTTTTGAAGGCAGACTTAGTTAATTTTCCCAGTTGACATGCTTTACAAAGCTTATCATGTTCTGTAGATATCTTCGGCAGACCAACGACCAAGTTGTCTTTTGATAGCTTAGATAGGTACTTGAAGTTTAGATGACTAAGTCTTTTGTGCCACAGCCAACTGTTATCATTTGATGTCTTTGCGATTAAGCATAAGCTTGATTTTCTTCCAACATCGTTTAGGTCAACCACATACACATTTCCCTTTCTGAAACCAGTCAAGATAGTTGAACAGGTTTCATTGTCCTTGATGAAACAGTGACTTGAGGTAAATTGAAAAATTAATCCCTTGTCACAGAATTGTGATATACTTAGAAGATTATGCTTCAAGCCTTCAACCAGAGATACTTTTCTTATGGAAAGATTTCCTCGAACGATGTTTCCATAGCCAACTGTCTTCCCTTTGGAGTTATCACCAAAAATTACTGAGGAACTTTAGCTTCAACAATGTTCGAGAGAAGATTCTGATTTCCAGTCATGTGCTTTGAGCAGCCACTATCCAGATACCATAAATCTTTCTCCTCCTCACTAACAGCCATGAAGCATTCCTATAATTTAATCATTTAAAACATGGTCCCCAGTTTATTTTTGGGTCCTGAGGGTTAGTGACCTTTTGGAACCCATACCTGTTTAACCTTAGGAGGTGTGAACCCTTTGGATTTAGGTATGAATCTCAGAAGGCATTCATGAATCTTGTGACCATGACCTTTGCAAAATAAGCAGTTATGAAATCCTTGAACATGTTTGATAATTTCTTTAGAAGTTTTCTTACTATTAGCAGTCTTGAGAGTGACCGATTTTCTGATAGTCGGCTTATTGGATTTAGGTTGATAATGTAACTTTCTAGTGATATTGGTCTTCATAATAGTAGACCTTTTATCAAAAGATTTTACATTTTCATGCAAAATTCCTTTAAGCTTTTTATCAGCAGGGTTGAAGTTAGCAGTCTTCCCTTTGACAAATTTAATAGGCTTGAGTTGAGAGTTCTTTGACTTGATATCAGTCATCACTGTTTTCACAGGATGTCTGATAGCAAATCTATGATGCTCAATCTCCCTATTAACAGTGTCATAGGAGTTGACATATTTCTTACCCTTGGACTTGTGTGATTTGTTTTTAGAATAAATATATGGAACTTTGTTAAAACCAAGTCTTTGCTTTCCCTTTTGAGAAGAGTGCTGATTATAGATAACTTCTTCAGCTATTTCTTTTGCAAGCACTTTCGCTGTCTCATTTCCTTGAGAATCAGATGAAGTTCCTACATTGAACTCATTTTGGAAACCGATACCAGTTTTATCATCAAGAGATTTTTGCTTTGAAAGAATGGTATCAAAATTTCCTTTTGAATTATTCCAAGTATCAACAACCTTTTGAAGGTTATCTCTCTCAGAATTGATTTTCTTTATGTGTTCAAGTAAGAATTCCACCTTTTCAGTTAATGCTTTGTTCTCCTTTTGAATCTTGATATTCTC
The DNA here is from genome assembly GCA_016624345.1 of Platycodon grandiflorus. Classification (NCBI taxonomy): domain Eukaryota; kingdom Viridiplantae; phylum Streptophyta; class Magnoliopsida; order Asterales; family Campanulaceae; genus Platycodon; species Platycodon grandiflorus. The sequence goes on along the minus strand of CM028367.1, from coordinate 46,224,794 downwards.
TGCTTGTTGTCTATTGAGATCTTTGATCTCAGACATTAAGGTAGATTTCTCAGAAACAACTAACTCATGTTTTTTGGCTAATTTTACATAGGCAGTTTTAAATTTGGAAAATTCTTCCAGCATGTCTTTGTTAGCTTTAATGAGTTCTCCCCTTCATCATCATCGCTATCATCCTGTTGAAATGGTAGTGATCTAACTGAGTCATGGGGTGATTCCCTGGCCATAAGACATATATTTGCCTTCTTAGCAAAGTCACAGGAATCATCCTCATCAGAATCTGTATCACACCAAGTAGGCAAGTTGCTTTCATCAATGTCCTCAGCCACCATCCCTTTTTGTTTTTGAAATTTAGAATCGGGACGTTTTTTGTAAAATTCATATTTTGACTTTGGGCATCTTGAAGCAAAATGACCTGGTTTCCTACAGTTAAAACAAACAAGCTCATTTTCTTTTTGATTAACAACAGTCTTAAGAGCATTTGTTTTTGTAGGAGCAGCAGTCTTGTAAGGAGACTGCTTATAGGATGATTTGTTAAACCTTTTGAAACGTTGATATTTCTTTACAAACATGGCAAAGGCTTCGTCAGAAAGAATATCATCACCATCACTAGATGTAGATGGGGTTTCATCAGGTGTAGAACAGGAAGGTTCAACAGACATGGCTGGTAAAGATAAATTTTTAAAACTCTTTTCCATTTCTTGAGCTTGCTCGATTTCAAGCTCATAAACCGAAAGACTTGCATAAAGATTTCTAAGAGACAATTTATTCAAGTCTTTTGATTCTTTTATGGCAGTGATCTTTACATGCCATAAACTGCCTAGTGCATTAAGAAATCTCATGTTTATTTCTTTCTTTTCATATTTCTCTCCTAAAGAATAGCAGGAATTAACTACCTCATAAAATCTGTCGTAGGCACTTCGAAGAGTCTCTTTAGATCCTTTTTGAATGAATCAAACTTCTGGATGCAAGTGTATATAGCTTGTTGTTCCTTGTTTCTCCATCACCTTCTAGATATTCCAATATAGCTTCCCACATCTCTTATGTTGTATCTAGATTTATGATCTGCTGGTAGGTGCTTATATCTACACAGCTGGTGATAATGTTGATAGCTTTTCCATCCAGAGCATCATTCTTTCTATCTTTTTCATCCCACTCTTCTTCAGGTTTAGGAATTTCAGGATCAGCAGTAGGATCAAGCGTAGCTAGAGTGTTTGGCTTCATAGGAATTCTTGGTCCATCTGTAACACATTTCCATAAACGTTTGTCAATAGAATTCATGTGTCTTTTAACTTTGTCTTTCCAGATATCAAAGTGAACTTCATCCAATACAGGACAATGATTCACATTTGAGGTTTCTAACATTTGATGAGCAGTCATTGGATCTTTAATCTCTCAAGAGTTTAATCTTGGAAAATCTTATTTTCAAAGAGTCAAGCTCTGATACCAATTGTTAGGTCCCACGGTGCTCAAATAGGCTAGAAGGGGGGGGGGTTTGAATAGCCTATTTGTGCTTTTAAAAAAAATTACTTCACGTAAGTTGAAAAGATTTTGCAGCGGAAATATGTGAAGTATAGGACAAGTTTAAAACGGCTGGTCTTGATAGGATAATATCAGCTGTTTTTCAAATTAGTTGGAATTCTGAAAATAAACAATAGCAAATCACAGCACATAGAAGATATAGGCAAGAGATTTGATATGGTTCACACTTATAAATAAGTGCTACATCCACAACCAAAGTGGTCAACTTTGAATTTGAAAACGTGTACTAAGTTTATCCACTAGTATTTTTACAATGTAGATTACTAATGGATCGTGTACATAAAATAGTTGACCAAGTGTTTGTGGGAGAATTTATATCTACAGAGATATAATTCTTGTGTGCTATGAATGCAAGGATTGCAATCAATGAAGAGCAATAAAGACTTAATCGTCTAAGGTTGGTGCTCTTCAAAGAATGTTGTACAGATTTTTCTTTGAAGCTTTAATGAACTAGCAGTTGAAGATGAAGAATGTTAGTTGAGTTTTTGGTTGATAGATTGCTAGCTTTTTCAATGTTGTCATAAAGTCTTCTATTTATACCCAGGGAGTTTTTGGTAGCCGTTGGAGATCTTCAGCTTTAGAGAAATTTGAATTTGAATGCAATTAATGCTATAATCTTGCTGTTGATCTTTGATAGGATGTTCTGCACATTTCAGACTGACTTCTGCAGTATCGCCAAAAATAGGTAGATGATAAGAGCAGACGGACTGTCCTTTTTTGAGATGATTGCCTAATATGGCATGGATCATTCAATGTTCTTTGCAGGTTATCGTTGTATCACCGTTGACAATAAATGCTGCAGATGATCTTGAGGCACGTCAACCAGCAGAGTCTTGATCGGACGATCTTCAGGTCTTCATTATTGCTGATGAATCTTGATTGGAATAAGCTTCTCCGATTCCTTTAAGAGATTCAGCTAATTCAAAGATAGATGATCTTTTACATGTTTGATCAGTAATAGGCTAACTACCAAAGACTATGCTAAGTACAAAAAAGCAATCCTAAGCTATTACAAGTACTTGTCTAAATACAAGTTGCCACACTAACAGACACGCATGCCCATTAGTCACCTTGATTTAGACTTAGGTTATGGATACAAGCAAATCTATGTAATATTCAACAGTAGGTCCTTGATGTATGCCCCCAATTAGATAAGTCCCTCTTAGTCGACTTCTACTTCGGACGACCTTTCTATTGTCGAACAACTGGTTCCTTTACATCGGTCGCCCCGGATGCATCATGTCATACATTTGGCTAGCAAATACCACATTTTTTTGGGTCTGACTTTTGTCTGATCTCATTTTACCACATCATTTATCAGATCATCCCCACTTTATCCTCTCGTAAATGGTTAAGACTTTGGAAGTCACATTTAAAAGAGGGTGAATTGTTATATTGTGTAGTATAGAATAAATAATTGCATATTTATTAAACGTAACACTCTTTTAACACATAGAATAAATAATAATGTGTTCATCCTTATGTTTGGATTCGGGCAGAAAATAAGAGAAGCCATTTTTTATGTTGAAAATCTCAAGCTGAATGTATGAATCTAGTAAAAGTAAATTGTGAAACAAGTACAATTGAATATTCAAAATGCAACTCAATTGGAAATATGACATAGATCATGATCCATAAGAATTAAATACCTTCTAATATAAAATGCATAGACAGGGTTAATAGTGTCCAGACTTGCAATAAAGGAATTAAACTATAGCATAAAGAATCAAACAACAGTAAAATCAACAATCAGAATAAACAACATTGGCCTTAGGGGAAATGGGGAAAAAATAAAAACCAAAAACTCAATCTCGTCAACCGATTGTAGAAAAGAAATTTGTATCTTGTGAGCAAAAACATTTAAATTTAATAAAATGAAATGTGAAAAATACATTTAATTCTTATAATTTGAAGTGCCTTATTCTGAAGTCGAGAATTGTTTTTGTCAAAAATCATGACAATTTAATTTGTTTTGGGACAAAGGTAGTATGTGTGTGTGTGTGTGTGATATCTTACATCAGTAGATGTGAGACTTGTGTGTGTCTAATAAGTGATCACCCACTATCACTAGATACCAACCTTTCATGGACTTCTGGGTGACTTGTGATGGGCCTAGTTGATTCAGGTGCTTAGTGGGTCAGTGCATGGGTCATGCGTAGCAGACCGGACATCAGGCTCGCAGTGCGTGGGCCATGCATAGAGGATCGGACTTCGGGCTCGGGCCATTACAAATGTTATATATATCAAATGAAAGGAGTATATATATATATATATATATATATATATATATATATATATATATATGGGAGTATTTAATGGTTACTTTTTTATTTAACCATCAATGGTTACTCTCATTTTCAACCATTGGATCAAAAATTAAAGGTTGAGATTTAATGGTTAGTTAGAAAATACAATTAATGCAAGTAGGTGAGTCATTTAATGCATTAAATCTCAACCTTTAATTTTTGATCCAATAGTTGAAAATGAGAGTAACCATTGATGGTTAAATAAAAAAGTAACCATTAAATACTTCCCCATATATATATATATATATATATATATATATATATATATATATATATATGCACTGTTATTATATTTTTACCCAAACTATCAACAGTGTATGGTCTAACCAAATGCAATCTCATTACCCCTCCAGCTAGCTGTTAGTGCTTATCCTTTTCTTCGTTGATTTCTCTAAATTTGTCCATTTGCGAAAATCCTAATACATCCCTCCAAACACAACATAATGAAACGAAGAATGTGGACGATAATTTTGGAACTTTGCTTAACCCTAGAGTTATATAATATGCCATGACCAAAACAACAAAAAGGTATAGTTCTCTAGCTCGTTATCAAACCATGGCTAGCCTGAAAATTACATTGCTCTTGTTCTTGACTATTTTTCTTATAATTAACAAGAATTGTGGCTCAATCTCTCCGGCATCGCCTCCGATCTATTTTACCTTGGCTCCGAGTTCTTTCCGGGCCGTGACCGTCTCGCCGTCATTGGGATTTGCACCAGGTTTAAGTCCTACTTCTGAACCCCATTTGCTACCATCTTACCCGCCAGAGCCATTCTCGCCTGCACCCACTCCCTTAGCTCCAGTTCCTCCAACACAAGGAATCAGAGCTGCTTATTGGCCGTCGTTCGATGGATTTCCTGCATCCTCTATTGATACGTCCTATTTTTCCCATATCTATTATGCCTTCCTCTTACCCTCTCCTACTACTTATAGGCTTGATCTTACCCCGTTTGACCAAGAAAAGATTCAAGAGTTCACGAGTGCATTACGTGGTAAAAACCCGCCGGTTAAAATCATACTATCCACAGGAGGTGGTGGTGATGTTCCTACGGTGTTTTCCGAGATAGCTAGTAATGAGTCAACTCGTGCTAGTTTCATCAACTCTACAATCGAAATAGCTCGAATATACGGATTTGACGGGGTTGACCTTGATTGGGAGTTGCCTGCAAACGATCTTGACATGTCAAACCTAGGTTTACTATTTAAGGAATGGCGGGTAGCACTCGAACACGAGGCCAAGGCTATTGGAAAACCTCGTTTATTGCTAACTTCGGCTGTTTATTATGCTTCCAATATTACACACATGGGTGAACCTCGATCATACCCGGGGAACATCATGGGTAAATATGTTGATTGGATTAGTCCAATGTGCTACGGCTACCACGGGTCATGGGACAATTTCACGGGCTTTCCCTCGGCATTATATGACCCGAATAGAGGTGAGCTTAGCACGGACTTTGGTATTCAATCATGGATCCAAGCAGGTGTATCACCCAAAAAGATTGTATTGGGTCTACCACTTTATGGCCCGACATGGACACTCCAAGATCCGAATGTTAACGGGGTCGGAGCACCCACAACTGGAGTGGGCCCCGGAGATGGCCTACTATTATACACTCAAATAGTTGATTTTAATCTCCAGAATAATGCTACTGTTCAGTTTGACAAACAAAGAGTGTCCTCCTACTCATGTGCTGGAGCTTTTTGGATCGCATATGATGATGTCCGATCCGTAAAGTTGAAAGTCCAGTTTGCACGGGTACGGAGCCTGGGTGGGTATTTCTTTTGGGCTTTAGGCCAGGATAAGGATTGGAACATCTCAAGGGCTGCTTCACATACATGGAGTCTTCCATTTCTTCCTTAGGCAATTAAGTATGAGTGTTTCTTTCTTTTTCTTTTTTTTTTTTGAAGTGAATACATGTTATTATTTAATCAAAGAGACAGTTACATTATAAAAACTAGAGATGTTAAACGGGCTGACCCTAGCGGTTTCATGTTAACCCAAACAGGCTACGACCCTAACAGGTTGCGCGCTAAACGGTACAATTTCGGGCCCCTATTATTGTGGACCTAACCCTAACCCTAGCGGACTTCGGGTTAAACGGGCCACTATCGGATCACAACTAAAAAAATACTAAAAAACATGATGGATGTTAATTTTATTTTTGTAAATATCAAGAAAAATGGGCAGCAATTATTATTTACAACCTATAATTTAGATAGGTTATTATATTTTTCATAAGAAATATAAATTAGATATTTTTTACATCACTGTATTTAAATTTTAATATGTTTTACCTCAAAATAAATATTGAAATAGCTCTACTTATTAGTTCCCGCCAAGAGTTTCGTTTATATTTCAGTATTTATTTACATGAAAAAAAAAAAAGAAGACATGTAGTGCAAATGATAAGTGTGTTTGACTTTGGATTAAAAGGTTGTAAGTTTAATTCTCATGGTGGTTGTTTTATGTATGTCCTAACTTTTTATGACCTAATTAATATTATACGGGCCGGCGAGCTAATTCTAAAACATAGCGGGCCAGCTATAATGAGCCGTGGGTTAAACGGTCTTGGCAAAAAAAACTCTGATTTTAAACGGGCAAAAATAAAGAGCCCTATCCCTATTTTTTTCTGTTTAAAGGGGTCAACCCTACGGGCCGTGGTCCTTTTAACATATCTAATAAAAATTAGGGTGAATTACAGGTCGGTCCTTTTTTAAACATTTGTAATCGCTCCAGTCCCCTCATCTTTTTTAAAAATCGGAAAAAGCCATTTTTGGGGCGAAAAGATGATTATGCCATTAATGAAAGAAAAACACGCGCGCTTCAGTAACCCAAGGCATCTCGATGAGTAACCAAGGCATCGCGATGAGAAACCAAGGCATCGCGATGAGCAACCAAGGCATCGCGATGCACCACTTTTGCAAATTGGGGCATCGCGATGCAACAATTGGTGCATCCCGATCATTGCAGCGCGCTTTAGGGAACCAAAGCATCGTGATGAGCAACCAAGGCATCGCGATGCACTACTTTGGCATCACAATACACTACTTTGGCATTGCATTGCACTACTTTGGCATCGCGATGCACCACTTTGGCATCGCAATGCACCACTTTCGCATCGCGATTCCCATTGCGTTGCCTAGCATATTGCGATTGGCGAATTAAAGGCATCGCAATGCCCAATTTAATGCATCGCGATGCCCAATTTTAGGCATCTCGATGCCCAAATTAAGGCATCGCGATGCTCAATTTAATATAATATCAAAATCAATCAAAATGATTATTTTTTGTTGGAAAATTTACATACAAACACGGTATTGACTTCCTATAACAGTATGATATTGATATTATACAAAATTCAAACTCAAATCATTGATTAAAGTCTCAAAATCAGTCCAAGAACATCTCCCTCTGTTTTCGGACAGCACACTGTCAAGCTCGATTTTGATCTCAAAAATAGTATTTTTTTGGTAGAAAAATTGTTTACAAATGTAGTACTAAGTTAGGATAACAATATGAGATTGATTTTAAACAAATTCGAAGCTTAAAATATAGATTAAAGTGGCCAAAACAACCCAAGAACAAAGAAAAACGGGATGAACTCAAGAAATTCGAATTTGATCAAAATTCGTGTTCCATGCATGGAAATTGATACCTAAACATGAGGGAAGACTATATTAACAATATGAAATCATTTATACAACAATTCAAATCTCAAATCTGAAGCAACGATGTTGTTGAGGGCATTTTAGGAAGAAAATTCTCAAAGTGTCTTTTAGCGGTTTAAAAAAAATGGTGGACTGGAGAAAAAAATGTTTGGAAAAGTGGACCGGCCAGCAATTTCTCCTAAAAATTAGTCTTAGCTATCCTAGCTGCGTTGTGTACGAGCTGCTACATTTAGTAATAAAAAAAAAGACAAAAGCTTAGAAAAATTCGTAATTACGGGTATCTTTTGTAAGATGAAGTTTTTTGACCGGACTAATTGTGTGTTGGTAGGCTAAACTATGAGAGAATGGGGCTCCATCTTTCCACTTAAGATCCGTAAGTTACAGGATTAACAAGCATATGGATGCAAGGAAAAAAGTTTCCTCTACAACTACTATATCTATATCTACAATGCGACCGCCAACTTAAGCCATGTACGTATCGATGGGATCAAAATAATAAAAGGAGCGGGTTCTTATTTTTAATTTTATTTTTTTGTTTAGTTTTTGAAAACAAAAAAATAATATCAAAATGAAAAAAACAATAAGCAAAAAAAGAAGGGAGTTGCTTACTTTATTAAAATTATTATCTTATCATTTATTTTCTACCTAGACTTTCAAATGACCTCTACAAATATCACATTAGCAAAATCCGTTAAATAAAAAAAATTATTATCAATTTAAGTTACATTTACAATTAAATCTAGAAAGGTGACATTTATAATCTCACTAGTACAAAGGTCAAATTAATAATCTCAAAATAAAATAATACGAGAGTCAAAAAGTAGTTCACTCAAAAACTTATCAATACAAGTGAGAGGACCCTTTTCTTGATGTGCAATAAGAGCCTGTTTGGTCGAGCGTTTTGGCCAAAACGTAAGGATAAAACGCAGCTTATTTGCAAAAAATGTGTTTCAATACTGCGGCAGAAAACGCAGCGTTTTCAAAACGCAGCTGCGTTTTAAAACGCTGAAATTCTCAGCTTTTTCTCAAAACGCAGGTTTTAAAACGTTCCTAGAAAAAAAAAAGCTATGTATTGAAGTGATATCCCAAACGTATTTATAAGGAAAGACCTGCGTTTTTAAAACACTGCGTTTTTTAAAACGCTGTATTTTTAAAACACTGCATTTTGTAAACGCAGTACCAAACAGACTCTAAGTTTGAATATGTTCGCTGTTGTATTGCTAGGTTAGCTATTATATTCAAAGTAAATGTCTACGTAATATGATAATTGTGCACAGCGTAATAAATGATCGATTTGTAAAGTAAAGATGTTCTAAAATAAATTATGATCTTATTGTAGTGAAGAATTTCTTTAAATGATATTAGAAGAAGGTTAGCTATTTTGTGGGTAAGAACAATTATAAAATAGTTAGTAAAGGTGTAGTAGTAAAGAATTCTAAGGGATGAAAGAAATTGACATATGTAATTTTAAGGTGATTCGGAGTAATTATCTCCTACATTGTTTTAGACAAGCTAATAGTGTTGCGGATCTTCTTGCCAATGTGGGTTGTGACTCTTCAGATTCTTTGGAGTATGCTCAATTTTCTGATCTTCCCTCTCGTATTCGTGGCTCTCTTCTGTTGGATAAGTCTGGCACTACAAACATTAGGCGATCTAAATAGCTTCTTGTTTTTATTTCTGTATGCCTGTCTTCTTTGTTTGCTCTTTTTTTGGTTGTAGGCTTTAAGCCTTTGTTTTTCGAGGTTTGGCTCCTCCGTCCTCCCATTTATAAAGGCAAGGTTGGTTGTTCCCCTCAAGTTTGTTTTCTCTTCTTTTCTAATAAAATCTAGCAAGGTGCTGCCCCTGTTTCCCAATATATATATATATATATATATATATATATATATATATATATATATCTCCTATATCCACCTTCACAGCCCTTTTAGTTGGTAAGGTAATAATCCACTATATTCAATCATAAATACAAGGATTATTAAGAGGAAAATCCTAAATTTTCTTGATCTATGACCTCTTCATGTGAAGTTCTTTCTTAAATTCTAAGTTGTTGTTGAGACTTCAAAAGTTCAGGAGGAACTTGACTTGATTGTTTCCTTATCTCTAGTGATTTGAAACAATTTCTTGTTCCATTTCAAATCCCATACTGATGTGAACCCAGGAACGATGACAAAGAAGAACCAACCTTGGACAACGAATTGAATGCGATATCAACGAAATGAAGAAGGATAGATAAAGAGCTTCCCACAACCCTAAAGCAGATTTACCGATCACTAGAACCTTGGGGGTGTAACTTCAACCCTCTGGTCATAATTAACCAGGAACCAAAGTTACAAAACGCGCACAAACTTGCACCTCAACAAGTTTGATAAATTCTTAAGGGGAAAAAAAAAAAAAACTAATCGAAGAGATTTTCTCACAAGCTTACAATATGTGAAAACTCAAATTTCAATAATCAATCAATTAACGCAACATAAAACAATGTTTAGAGGGCCTTTATATAGACTACAAATACTGAGCAAAACCCTAAAATAGTTAGGAAACAGAATACCAAAAGAAAAGGAAATAATTCGGTCATTAAAACCACTAAGTAAATCAAGTTTTCAAAATTGCCCCGGAAGGTGAGACACCAAAAAACTTGGTGCGACAACAGCTTCTTTTTGGCGCGGCGCAAGAAGTTGTTGTTGCGCCAATGTCGTGCGCCTTAGCACTAAACTCCCAGAAATTTTTGGTTTTGCAGTTGTGAACTTCTGTGAGCACAGCACTAGCGCGGTCTGCTAAGGTTCTGTCCAAATTTCCAAATTTTCAGTTTTCCCCCTAAAGTCTTTGATACTCTGTTAGATGCTAGAACAATTTCATTAAATGTGCATTTTGGTCCAAAGGCCTCTAGAATACATACGAACTTATTCTTGGATTGTCCTTGAGTGATTGGGCCTCCATTTATCGTTAATGGATTGCTTGAATTGGGCCTCGATCCTTGGCCCGGTCCACGATCTCCATCATTCTCCCCCTCTTAAAAAAGATTCGTCCTTGAAGCATCACCTACATCAAAAGGACGTAAATCAACAACATTGAAATATGTACTAGCATCAAACTTACCAATCAAATCCAAGTTGGAGACATCGTTGTTGACATGCTCAATAATGATCCTTGCTTTAATGCTTTAACTTGCTCAATAATGATCCTTGCCTTATCCTGAAACAAAAACTCAACAATTCTATGCAAAGCAAGATGATCAAAGTCATTAATATAAAACAAAGCCTTCAGCAAAGAAGAGAAAGTCCTAGGCATGCGAGGTAGTCTAACAACATTGTTCAACAACGAATTTCCCAAATGCTCAAGGAACTGATCACAATCAATTTTCCCACATTTTCCAAGTTTCCCATTAAAGTTATGGTAATTAACATGAAACTCTTTATTTTGTGCAAAACCCAATAACTTAGTTCCTAAAGTAGAAGTTAGAACATATCTGTGAAAAAGTGTATTGGCTACGACAATCTCATTACCCGGATGTTACCCCTACTTGAACCTCATAACCCTTTTGCTTACTTCATGAAACTCTTTTTGTTTGACATGTTTTAAAAGGTTAGAGGTGTAACACCCGCTTCATTTACATCATTTACATTGCTCATGCCATTCTTACGTCATGCATACATCATCTTGATTTATGCCATTAATATTACTTGAGTATGTTGCATTTAAAACATAATACGTTCATGTTACATTCCATGTGTTTTGTTTGCTTCGACTGGTTGTTTAATTCTTGTAACAGGTCGTTCTTGAGATATGTTGATTTCTCGCCTTGTTATCGGTCATTTCGGGAACCTTTCTCGAGTGTTTTGACCTTCCCTTGGACTTAGAATCACCTTAGGTTGACTTGGGAGTGTTTTGGAAACACTTTAGAAGACTTTTGTGAACTTTGACTTGAGCAGGTCACTATGCGGCCGCATGGTGCGAGCTCAAACCTAGCATAGAGTTTCTGGATTCTATGCGGCCGCATAAGGCGCCCGCATAGAAGCTATGTGGCCGCATAGTGCGTCTGCATAGTGTCACGACCCGACCCGAGATCCTACGTGGAATCTCGTCCGGTTCGTGAGACGGGACACAAAATGCATAATTAAAAATCAATTTTCGTGCAAAAACCCTGTAATGCAAGTGTACGATTATTTTAAAAACAAAACATCACTTCACGGCCACGCAAAAGCTGGAGAAAAACACATGATCTAACCAACAAACCCACGAGCTATGGAGCTCGGAATGAACATATAATATTAACAGAGTGCGCGAAATAAAAGAGTTAACAACATTTACAAAGCCTGACAACCATGTCGGTATCTACAAAAGAATATGAATGAAACATCAAGTGCGGGACGTCTACCCAACTTTACATTGTTTAAATAACATGTATGCCCTCGACCTCACCAAAAGAAAATACAAAGGCTCAAGGAGCACTACCTAAAAGAACGACTGTCGCATACTCCAAACGACGTAAGATCACTGGGGGTTTCTTACCGGCTCAGGATCTAAGGAAAACAAATAAACAATGGACGGGGTGAGTTATAAAACTCAATAAGCTACTAATGCAACAATATGGCATGCGAGATGTGAACAGTAATAAGAATCAAATATAACGAGATAATTCGCAATCATCATAGAAGGCAAGTATCTCATAACCACATGTCACATAGCATGCATCTCACGTAGGAGCAATATGTAAACACGTATAAAAGGATACTGTCGAGGTACACCTCCGACATACAAACTTCCAACCAACCAACCAATAATACCAATGTAGAAACCGTTGATGTTGTATTCGATCATCGAACCAATAACCAAGAATCATAGTGAACCATTTCCCGTATTCATGTCAACGTGAAGACTCGGTCCCCACGACCCAAGAAACAATCACGGTATAGCTTACCAAGGTCGCGTTTATTTCGTACAACTCTTAGCGCTATAACCCCTACCGTGGCCAACGGTAGGGCGAGGCCCAGTGTATTGGCCTTCGATTATTATGTAGCCCCGGCTCACGCAATAACCGAGCGTCAATACACCTCCAACAAATATGCCATGGACTTAACAAATGCTCAAGTAGATGTTTACTCGACACATTAAACCAATCAACCAAATGTTCAAGTAGATGTTTACTTAACATTTAAATAAAACGTGTTATACTCCAAAGTAGGGAGTATAACGACCACAACAACAACATGTTAATGTATGCCAAATGGTTCTACTACACATAGCCATACAACACCAATACCAAGTTTAACACAATACCATTAAACGTGTATCGCGTAACCAACCACCCAATGGGTCTCTCGAGTATCCAAAGAGCTCACAAAACACACACGTGGTCACATTCATTATCAAACCCTAACCGACTCCGTTAGAGTCATTTTAGGTTACTAGTGATGTCGAGTTACGAAAGTGGTCTTGCACTTTAAACCTAGCACATTAACGCCCAAATTCGAGTTCCCAACATTATAATCCAAGCTATAACATTTTTCACAAGTCCATAACTACATTTCATGGCAAGAATCACATGTTCACAAATCTAGCATGGTAACTTCACACATTAGAAGTCTAGGATGTCATATGGGACATAAAACAAGAAGAAGAGGGGATAGTAGCTTACCTCTTGACGAAAATAACCAAAGGAAAATGAAATCCAATCGGTGGAAAAGCTTCCTCTAGTCAAGATCTTCGTAACGGTATGCTCGGATCGCCGAGATTCCTTCACAATCTCTAGAAATCTCTACTTCTCTCTCTAAACCCTCACTATCCTCTTCTATGCTTACAAGGTGAAATGGTGGTGAAAATGGGAGTCTCCAAGTGTTCCAAGGTGTTTTAGTGGCTGAACAAGAGGTCTCTTCTCGGCTTGATGACGTGGCACCACAAGAGCCAATCAAAATTTTAAGTTAAAACAAGATAGGATTTTCTCGGGTGAGAAATTTGGTCACTATGCGGACGCCTTATGCGGCCGCATAGCTTCTATGCCGGCGCACTATGCGGCTGCATAGCTTCTATGTGGGTGCCTTGTGCGGCCGCATAGAGTCCAGAAAGTCTATGCTAATTTTGAGCTCGCACCATGCAGCCACATGGTGACTAGCTCAAGCCAAAGTTCACAAAAGTCTTCCAAAGTGTTCCCAAAACACTCCCAAGTCATCCTAAGGTGATTCTAAGTCTAAGGGAAGGCCAAAACACTCAAGAAAGGTTCCCGAGATGGCCGATAACAAGGCGAGAAGTTCAGTACACTCTAAGTATGATCAAATACAAGATTTAAACAACAATTCGAAGTGCACAAAACACATGAACGTAACATGAACATATTATGTCTTAAATGCATCATATATAAGTGATATCAATGGTATAATTTTAAGATGATATGTGCATGACGTAAGGATGACATGAGCAATATAATGATGCAAATGAAGCAGGTGTTACATTCTCACCCCCTTAGAATAAATTCGTCCGCGAATTTACTTACCGACTCCATCGAACAATGCGGGGTACTTCTCACGCCCTGCTCGGTCTCCCAAGTGGCCTCCTCGACATTGTGATTCCTCCACAACACTTTCACGAGGGGTATAGTCTTCGTCCTTAACACTTGCTCTTTGGTATCCAAGATCCTTACAGGTTGTTCGACATACGAAAGGTCAGGCGTCAAATCCACCGGTTCATACTCCAACACATGTGAGGCATCCGTCAAATACTTCATCAACATCGACATGTGAAATACCTCATGAATACCTAACATCGATGGCAGCAAAGCAAGTCTATAAGCCAACTTTCCGACTCTTTCCAAGATCTCAAACGGTACAATATACCTCGGGGCCAATTTACCTTTCTTACCAAATCTCTTAACCCCGATCCGAGGAGAAACCTTTAAAAATACGTGATCACCGACCTCAAACTCAAGATCCCAACGTCTATTATCGGCGTAACTCTTTTGTCTACTCTGAGCCGTTTTTAACCTTTCCCGAATAAGTTTCACATTCTCCGCCGACTCATGAACCATTTCTGGACCCCACAACTTCGCTTCACCAACCTCGTCCCAACAAATTGGGGAACGACACTTCCTTCCATAAAGTGCCTCATACGGAGCCATCTCAATACTCGACTGATAACCGTTGTTGTAGGCGAACTCAATCAATGGTACATGCGAATCCCAAGAGCCCTTAAAGTCCATCGAGCACGCTCTCAACATATCCTCAAGTATTTGAATCGTCCTCTCGGACTGTCCATTGGTTTGCGGGTGAAATGCCGTGCTCAAATTCAACTTCGTCCCCAAAGCATTCTGAAGCGACTGCCAAAACCGAGAAGTAAACCGTGGATCCCTGTCCGATACAATGCTCACTGGCACCCCATGCAACCTCACAATCTCCTGAATATATAACGAAGCAAGTTTCTCCAACGAATCCGTCACCGCAATGGGAAGAAAATGGGTCGACTTAGTCAATCTATCAACAATAACCCAAACTGTATCATGACCTCGTCGAGTCCTCGGTAACCCTGTCACAAAATCCATGGCGATATTCTCCCATTTCCATTCTGGAATTTCCAAAGGTTGCAACAAACCAGCTGGCCTCTGATGTTTTGCTTTAATCCGTTAGCAAGTCAAACACTTCGACATAAACTCGGCGATTTCCCTTTTCATTCCACTCCACCAAAAATTCTTTTTCAAATCCCTATACATTTTGGTACTCCCTGGGTGAATTGTATATTTAGACTTATGGGCTTCATCTAACACTTGTCGTTTCACTTCCTCAATCGCCGGTATACAAACCATACCTCGAAATGTCAGAATACCATCATTGTTCATTACAAAATTCGGGGTCTTACCCTCACCTAACTCATCAATCAATTTTTTTAATTCCGGATCACTCTCTTGAGTTTCCTTTATCCGTTGGAACAACACCGGAGTAGCCCGAATATTAGCAAAAATTACCCCATGGCTGGATTCACTAGGACTCCAATCACGAATATCCTCAAGCATCTTCCATTCCCTAGTCATCAAACAAGAAATATATGCTTTCCTACTCAACGCATCCGCTACAACATTTGCCTTTCCCGGGTGATATAAAAATAGTACAATCATGGTCCTTCAGCCGTTCCATCCACCTACGCTGTCGATTATTCAACTCCTTTTGTGAAAATAAGTACTTAAGGCTTTTATGGTCCGTGAACACCTCAAACTTAGCCCCATACAGATAATGCTTCCATTTATGAAGAGCAAATATAATCGCAGCCAGTTCAAGATCGTGTGTCGGGTAGTTCTGTTCATACTGAGTCAATTTCCGTGAAGCATACGCGATGACCCTTCCGTTCTGCATCAAGCCACAACCCAAACCCTCTTTCAAAGCATCACTATAAATCACAAACCCATCGTGTCCATTCGACAATGCTAGAATAGGAGCCGTAGTCAACTTTTCCTTCAACTCCTGAAAACTCGCCTCACACTTATCATTCCACACAAACGGTTTATTTTTCTGAGTCAAGTTCGTCAATGGGGTTGCAATCTTAGAAAATCCTTCTATAAACCTCTGATAGTAACTCGCCAAACCCAAGAAGCTATGAATCTCCGTCACAGTCTCGGGTCTCTTCCAACTTACTACAGCCTCGAATTTAGCCGGATCAACCGAAATCCCCTTGCCCGAAACCACATGACCCAGAAATGTTACTTCCTCTAACCAAAAGGCACACTTACTAAACTTAGCAAACAATTTCTTTTCCCTTAAAACTGTCAATACAATCCTCAAGTGTTTCTCATGCTCCTCTCGAGACTTAGAGTATACCAAAATATCATCAATAAATACTACCACAAAACAATCAAGATATGGCAGAAATACCATATTCATCAAGTCCATAAATACCGCGGGTGCGTTAGTCAACCCAAAAGGCATAACCACAAATTCAAAATGCCCATACCTAGTCCTAAATGCTGTCTTAGGAATATCTTCCTTCCGAACCTTCAACTGGTGGTAACCACTCCTAAGATCAAGCTTAGAGTACACTACGGAACCTCGAAGCTGATCAAACAAGTCATCAATATGTGGGAGAGGGTATTTATTCTTAATTGTAACTTGATTCAACTCTCGGTAATCGATACATAACCTCAATGAACCATCCTTCTTCCTTACAAACAATACCGGTGCACCCCAAGGCGATACACTCGATTTAATGAAACCCCGCTCAAGCAATTCTTGCAACTGAATCTTTAATTCTTTCAACTCGGCCGGCGCCATGCGATAAGGTACTTTCGATATCGGCGCGGTACCCGGTAATAACTCAATACAAAACTCCAATTCCCTATCCAGGGGCAATTCATAGTCATCCGAAAACACATCCGAAAATTCACGTACAACCGAAACATCCTCCAACATATCCACCCTTTTTGATCTATCTATCACACAAGCCAAGTACCCCGAACAACCATGCGATAATAACTTGCGGGCTTTCAAGGCCGAAATAAGACGAACACCACCCATACACTTATCATCAACAAATACAAAAGATGACATATTCGGCAAATCAAAGGTAACAAACTTTTTACGGCAATCAACAATGGCATGGTGTGCATGCAACCAATCCATCCCCAAAATCACGTCAAAATCCCGTATAGGTAAAACAACCAAATCCGCAGGCAAATGATGACCATCAACAATCACATCACAATTATGATAAACATCCGAAGATACTTGGCACTCTCCCATCGGAGTAGACACCTCCAACACATATGACAATGATTCAGGCATGGTATGTAAATGACAGGCAAAATGCGATGCGATGTATTAATGCGAGGACCCTGGATCTATGAGTACTCGGGCTTTAACACTAGAGACAAATAGGGTACCTCCTATAACGTTATTGGCTTCGGGAACTCTATTTTGGTCTAGGACGAAGACCCGACCCTGGACTCTAGGACGTCCCTCATTGTCCCTCTTGACGCCCACATTCTGTTGCGCACCTTCCAATTGGACCCCCTTATTCTTTGGGCAATCCCTTTGGTAGTGCGCGCCATCACCACAGATCACGCATTTCCCCTGTTTCCTCCAGCATCTATCCTCAGTATGACCAGTCTTTGAACAAAAGTTACACGTCATTCCCTGTCCTCGTTGCCCCTGTGCGGTGTTTCCCTGATTCCCTATTCTTTGTTGATTCTGTCCTCCCCGACGGTTATTGTTGCCTCCCTTGTTGCCAGTCCCACTGCTATTTTGATTCTTCCACCTTGACTGTCCTGCTTGCTGAGTCTCACTAGTGTTCCCGGGTTTGCTACGGTGCTCCTCAATATCGTGCTCAATCCTGTAAGTTTTATCCACTGCTTTCTGATAGCTTGTCAACTCAAGTGGTATGAGTTGTTTACGATACTCAGTCCTCAAACCCTTTATAAAATGGTAAACCTTCTTCTCCTCCGTCAGAAGTAGGTGAGTGCAATATCGGGATAACTCAGTAAATTTGGCGGAATACTGAGCTATCGACAGACTTCCCTGCTCAAGACTAAGGAACTCAACTTCCTTCTTTGCTTGAACTACATTCGGAACAAACTGATTCCTGAAATGCTGTAAGAAGAGCTCCCACGTTCTCAGTACCTGATCTTGTACCCAGCTAGCCTCCAATACCTTCCACCAATGTTCAGCCGCATCTTCTAGTTTGAATGTAGCGAACTTGATCTTATCCTCATCTGTACATCCCATTGCTGCGAAAATTTTCTCTGTCGACTCAATCCATCTTTCTGCTTTCTCCGGATCCGGTTCACCATTAAAGCTTCTAGGTTTCATCTTCAAGAACCTCTCTAATCTGCGATCATTGTTCCTACTTCCCCCAACTGGTTGTACTACTCTATGTCCTCCTACCTGACCTTGTCCGTCCATGGCCTGTCTGTTCATGTCCATGGTTTGCCGATTCATCTCCATCATTGTTTGCATGAACACTTGCATAGTATGCATGAAGGCCTCATTCTGATTCACATATCCCTCTGATGACTGCCCTGTAGGTTGGGCTCCAGGTTGGTTAGGAGGTGGGTTAGATGGCCCGGTGCGACGGGTTTCTCTCTCGGCTTCACCAGCCTACTAGTGCCAGCTCCATTCCGAGTTTCAACCATGATTGATTACCTTCAACAAACACACGTTGTTAACGACTCAGACACTCAACCAACCCCTCCTAAGCCAAGGATCCATTCCCAGCTATCTAACATATGCTCTGATACCAACTGTCACGACCCGACCCGAGATCCTACGTGCAATCTCGTCCGGTTCGTGAGACGGGACACAAAATGCATAATTAAAAATCACTTTTCGTGCAAAAACCCTGTAATGCAAGTGTACGATTATTTTAAAAAGAAAACATCACATCACGGCCACGCAAATAAAAGAGTTAACAACATTTACAAAGCCTGAAAACCATGTCGGCATCTACAAAAGAATATGAATGAAACATCAAGTGCGGGACGTCTACCTAACTTTACATTGTTTAAATAACATGTATGCCCTCGACCTCACCAAAAGAAAATACAAAGGCTCAAGGAGCACTACCCAAAAGAACGACTGTCGATTACTCCAGACGACGTAAGATCACTGGGGTTTCTTGCCGGCTCAAGATCTAAGGAAAGCAAATAAACAATGGACGGGGTGAGTTATAAAACTCAATAAGCTACTAATGCAACAATATGGCATGCGAGATGTGAACAGTAATAAGAATCAAATATAACAAGATAATTCTCAATCATCATAGAAGGCAAGTATCTCATAACCACATGTCACATAGCATGCATCTCACGTAGGAGCAATATGTAAACACGTATAAAAGGATACCGTCGAGGTACACCTCCGACATACAAACTTCCAACCAACCAACCAATAATACCAATGTAGAAACCGTTGATGTCGTATTCAATCATCGAACCAATAACCAAGAATCATAGTGAACCATTTCCCGTATTCATGTCGACGTGAAGACTCGGTCGCCACGACCCGAGAAACAATCACGGTATAGCTTACCAAGGTCGCGTTTATTCCGTACAACACTTAGCGCTATAACCCCTACCGTGGCCAACGGTAGGGCGAGGCCCAGTGTATTGGCCTTCGGTTATTATGTAGCCCCGGCTCACGCAATAACCGAGCGTCAATACACCTCCAACAAATATACCATGGACTTAACAAATGCTCAAGTAGATGTTTACTCGACACATTAAACCAATCAACCAAATGTTCAAGTAGATGTTTACTTAACATTTAAATAAAACGTGTTATACTCCAAAGTAGGGAGTATAATGACCACAACAACAACATGTTAATGTATGCCAAATGGTTCTACTACACATAGCCATACAACACCAATACCAAGTTTAACATAATACCATTAAACATGTATCACGTAACCAATCACCCAACGGGTCTCTCGAGTATCCAAAGAGCTCACAAAAAACACACGTGGTCACATTCATTATCAAACCCTAACCGACTCCGTTAGAGTCATTTTAGGTTACTAGTGATGTCGAGTTACGAAAGTGGTCTTGCACTTTAAACCTAGCACATTAACGTCCAAATTCGAGTTCCCAACATTATAATCCAAGCTATAACATTTTTCACAAGTCTATAACTACATTTCATGGCAAGAATCACATGTTCACAAATTTAGCATGGTAACTTCACACATTAGAAGTCTAGGATGTCATATGGGACATAAAACAAGAAGAAGAGGGGATAGTAGCTTACCTCTTGACGAAAATAACCAAAGGAAAACAAAATCCAATTGGTGGAAAAGCTTCCTCTAATAAAGATCTTCGCAATGGTGTGCTCGGATCACCGAGATTCCTTCACAATCTCTAGAAATCTCTACTTCTCTCTCTAAACCCTCACTATCCTCTTCTATGCTTACAAGGTGAAATGGTGGTGAAAATGGGAGTCTCCAAGTGTTCCAAGGTGTTTTAGTGGCTGAACAAGAGGTCTCTTCTTGGCTTGATGATGTGGCACCACAAGAGCCAATCAAAATTTTAAGTTAAAACAAGATAGGATTTTCTCGGGTGAGAAATCTGGTCGCTATGCGGACGCCTTATGCTATGCGGGTGCACTATGCGGCCGCATAGCTTCTATGCGGGCGCCTTGTGCGGCCGTATAGAGTCCAGAAAGTCTATGCTAATTTTGAGCTCGCACCATGCGGCCGCATGGTAACCAGCTCAAGCCAAAGTTCACAAAAGTCTTCCAAAGTGCTCCCAAAACACTCCCAAGTCATCGTAAGGTGATTCTAAGTCTAAGGGAAGGCCAAAACACTCAAGAAAGGTTCCCGAGATGGCCGATAACAAGGCGAGAAGTTCAGTACACTCTAAGTAGGATCAAATACAAGATTTAAACAACAATTCGAAGTGCACGAAACACATGAACGTAACATGAACATATTATGTCTTAAATGCATCATATATAAGTGATATCAATGGTATAATTTTAAGATGATATGTGCATGACGTAAGGATGACATGAGCAATATAATGATGCAAATGAAGCGGGTGTTACACATAGCGCCCAGAATGTTCACCCGAGAAAATCTTATCTTCTTTTAACTTAAGTTTTGATTGGCCCTCATTTTGCCACGTCCCAAGCCCGGTTGGAGTCCCTTTTTTCCAGCCACTAAAACACCTTTTAGGCATTGTTTACTCTCATTTTCACCACCATTCCACCTTTCAAACATAGAAAGAGAATAGAGAGGGTTTAGAGTGAGAAAGAGAGATATCTTGAGATATTGGAGGAATCTTGACGATCCGAGCACACTGTTGCGAAGGTGTTGGCTAGAGGAAGCTTTCCCACCGATTGGATTTCATTTTCCTTGGTTGTTTCCGTCAAGAGGTAAGCTACTACCCCCTCTTCTTCTTAGTTTATGTCTCATATGACATCCTAGACTTCGAATGTGTGAAGTTACCATGCTAGTTTTGTGAATACATGATTCTTGCTATGAAATGCCATTATGGACTTGTGAAATATATTGTTGCTTATTCTATGATGTTGGGAACTCAAATTTGGGCGTTAATGTGTTAAGTTTAAAGTGTAAGACCACTTTCGTAACTCGATATCACTAGTAACCTAAAATGACTCTGACGGAGTTGGTTAGGGTTTGATAATGAATGTGACCACGTGTGTGTTTTGTGAGCTCTTTGGATACTCGAGAGACCCGTTGGATGATTGGTTACACGATACACATTTATTAGTATTGTGTTAATCGTTGGTGTTGGTGTTTGAATGGCTATGTGTAGTAAAATCACTTAGCATATATAATCATGATGTTGTTGTGGTCGTTATACTCCCTACTTTGGAGTATGGCATGTTTGTTATAAATGTTGGGTAAACATCTACTTGAGCATTTGGTTTATTTGGTGATAATGTGTCGAGTAAACATCTACTTGAGCATTCGTTAAGTCCATGGCATATTTTTTGGAGGTGTATTGACGCTCGGTTATTGCGTGAGCCGGGGCTACGCAATAGTCGAAGGCCAATACACTGGGCCTCGCCCTGCCGTTGGCCACGGTAGGGGTTATAGCGCTAAGTGTTGTACGAAATAAACGCGACCTTGGTAAGCTATACCGTTATTGTTTCTCGGGTCGTGGGGACCGAGTCTTTACGTCGATGTGAATACGGAAAACGGTTCACTATGACACTTGGTTATGAGTTCGATGATCGAGAACGACATCAATGATTTCTACATTGGTATTATTGGTTGGTTGGTTGGAAGTTTGTATGTCAGAGGTGTACCTCGACGGTATCCTTTTATATGTGTTTACATATCGCTCCTACGTGAGTTGCATGCTATGTGATATGTGGCTATGAGATAGTTATTATCTATGATGCTTTGAGAATTATCGTGTTATGACAATTATGGTTATGCATGATTCTTATTAATGATCACATCTCGCATGTCATATTGTCGCATTAGTAGCATATTGAGTTTTATAACTCACCCCGTCCATTGTTTATTTGTTTTCCTTAGATCCCGATCCGGTGAGAAACCCTCAATGACCTTACATCGTCGTCGGTGAGCTTGTCCGGCATTCTTTTGGGTAAATGATCCTTGAGCCTCCGTATTTTCTTTTGGTGAGGTCGAGGGTGTATATTGTTAACTAAACAATGTAAAGTTGGATAGATGTCCCGTACTTGATTTGTGGTTATTATTCTTTTGTAGATGCCGACATGGTTGTCAGGCCTTGTATATATACTGTTAACTCTTATTCCACGCACTCTGTTATGAATGTATGCTTGTCCCGAGCTCTCTAGCTCGTGGGTTTGTTGGCTAGCTAATGTGTTTTACTCCGTCTTGTATGTTGCCGTGATGTGTTGTTTTTGCTTTTACAAATCATACACTTGCATTACAGGATTTTTGCATGAAAATGATTTTTGGGATTATGCATTTTTATGTTCTCGTTTCACGAGCCGAACGAGATTCCACATAGGATCTCGGGTCGGGTTGTGACAGGAGGGGACATAGGCGTTACCCTGACCCTTATTATTATTATTTTAATGTCTTGAAAGGCTACAATTAAGACAATGTTGGGCCTTTGGTGTGGTTAGAACAAATGGTGCCTCTGGTGAGGCTTTGAACACCCAACCTCTCCGTTGAGAGTAGTAAAGTACTAGGGTGCTTCTGGTAGGACTTGAACACTCGACCTCTCCATTAAGAGAAGTGAGATGTACTAACTTGTGCCTTTAGTGAGACTTGAACAACAACGGTGCCTTTGGTGAGGCTTGAACACCCGACCTCTCTATTGAGAGTAGTAACCTACCAGGGTGTCTCTGGTAAGACTTGAACACCCGACCTCTCCGTTAGGAGAAGTAAGTGGTACTAGTTGAGCTAGAGCTCATTGGTTACTCCATGAAACACATCATCGAAAACCTATAGAAAAGAAACTGTTAGGTACCAAAGTGCTCAAATAGGCTAGAAGGGGGGGTTGAATAGTCTATGTCCAATTTTAAAATTGATTTATAAAATTACATCACAAAAGAGTTAGAAAATAATTTGTAGCGGAATAGTGTGAAGTATAGGACAAGTTCAAGATGGCTGATCTTGTAAAGCCAAGATCAGCAATCCTTCAAGCAGTTGGAAATTTCTGGGAATAAACAAGTAATAACCAAATCACAAGTACAAGAAATTAAGTAGACAGGATATTTGAAGTGGTTCACACTATGAATAAGTGCTACGTCCACTACCAAAGTGGTCAGCTTTGGATTTGAAAATGTGCACTATGTTTTTCACTAAAATAATCACAAAGATCACTAATGGATCATGTACAAAAAGAATTTAACAAAGTGTTTATGGTGAGAGTATAAATCTAGAAAGATTCAACTCTCACCACTGGAAAAATATGTATTAGTGACGAAAATTTCCGTCTCTAAATCAGCGTTTCTGTCGCTAAATACATATTAGCGACCATAGTCGGTTGGAAAAAAATGGTCGAAAATTTTAGACGGAGGAAATTCCGTCGAAACTTAGCGACAGTTTTTTTTTACTATCGCTAAATTAGCAAATTAGATACGGTTTCTATTCTGTCGCTAAATTTAACCATCGGTAATTAGCGACGAAATATTCCGTAACTAAATCTCATCTCTAATTAGCAACGGAATATTTGCCACGGAATATCCCGTCTCTAATTAGAGACGAAATTAGCGACGAAAACAGGGGCACATAAATTAGCGACAGATATAATAGAAACGGAAATTTCCGTCGCTAAATTTAAAAAAAAATTAAAAAAATATTTTAAAAATTTGTATTTTTTATTTTTTTGGTACATGATTTCAACAGATTAATATTGATAAAAACTCTCCAAATAATAAAACACACCACAAATTAATTACAAAATTATTTACATAAATTAAAATTGTTTAAACTACATAAATTAAAAAATTTTGGTTATCAAATAAGATACGGGTTTGGGTATGATCAGGAGATGGTTGACCAGACAGACGAGATTGGCTTTGAAAAAATCGTTCCATGGTGGTCTACATCTGGGCCACAGTCTGTCGGGTTTCAGTGAGTTCGATCTCTAACCTTGCAATGTGCTGTTGTTTAACGGTTGGTTGGGCCGAACTTTGTGTTGTCGATCCAGAAGCACGTGAAGCTATGGATGGCACGTGCGAGGATACCCCGTGGGCGTACATCCCGTAGACCCTGTCGCTCCTCTTCGCCCGTCCTTTGGAGGTGATCTCCTCCCATAATGCTTGGTTTCACTCATTCCTGTTAGGCTTGTTCCTCATACATCTCTCGTATTCAATGTCATTAAAAAAAAGACAAATATTAAAAACACCGTCATATCAATTTAATTGTAAACAATAATTTTAATACTTACATATGCAGCCTCTGCCCGGGGATCAACCCATTGACTGGATCCATCCTGCCTGATGTGCGTACTCACAAACACATCAGGGAATTGCACATGAACACCATGTGTACGCATCTACAATCAGTATGTATTACTATTAGTTTTTTATATTTCTAAGAAATAAGAAATGAAATAGAAGTATAGATTATACGTGTTTACAGAAATACTACGATATATAGAACAATAAACATGGATTTCATAGCATCAACATGGCTTTCCAACTACTTTTAACATATATAGAACAATAACCTGAATAAACATTAAAAATATACACTAACACCCCCAATAGATTCTAAGTATTTACATTTAACCCCCCATCACATTACCTTACTTAACCCAAATCTAATATATAAAACTTTAAATTAAAGTACTACCATGGATTTCATAGCATCAACATGGCTTACCAACTACTTTTAACATATATAAATAACCAAATTGAATAAACAATAATTTTAAACTACTACCATGGATTTCATAGCATCAACATGGCTTCCCAACTACTTTTAACATATATAGAACAATAACCTGAATAAATATTGAAAATATACACTAACACCCCCTATAGATTCTAAGTATTTACACTTAACCCCCATCACATTATCTTACTTAACCCAAATCTAATATATAGAACTTTGAATTAAAATACTACCATGGATTCCATAGCATTAACACAGCTTACCAACTACTTTTAACATATATAAATAGCTAAATTGAATAAACAATAATTTTAAACTACTACCATGGATTTCATAGCATCAACATGGCTTCCCAACTACTTTTAACATATATAGAACAATAATCTGAATAAACATTGAAAATGTACACTAACACCACCTGTAGATTTTAAATGTTTACACTTAATGCGCCACCACATTATCTTACTTAACCCAAATCTAATATATAGAACTTTGAATTAATGTACTACCATGGTTTTCATAGCATCAACATGGCTTACCAACTACTCACATTGAATAAACATTGAAATTAAAGTACTACCATGAATTTCATAGCATCAACATGGCTTACCAACTACTTTTAACATATAAAAATAATTAAATTGAATAAACAATAATTTTAAACTACTACCATGGATTTCATAGCATTAACATGGCTTTCCAGCTACTTTTAACATATATGAATAACTAGATTGAATAAACATTGAATTAACTTAATCTTTATTAAAACTAAGTTACTTACTATATGCGTTTGTGAGAATGCCTTAGGTTGTGAATCGAAAACTTTCAGGGTTTAGGGTTTGGGGTATAGGGTTTAGGGTATAGGGTTTAGGATTTAGGGTATAGGGTTTAGGGTTTATAGGGTATTTAATATAAGGTTTAGGGTTTATAGAATATTTAACATAGGGTTTAGGGTTAATTATGATTTAAGGTTAATTAGGGTTTAAAGTTAATTAGGGTTTACAGTTAATTAGGGTTTAGATTTTGGTTACAATTATTGTTTAGGGTATAGAGGAATAAAGTTTAGGGACACGCCAAGTGTTAGGGTTACAATTTAATTAGTGTTTAGTATTTAGGTTTACGGTTTAATTAGTTATATGGTTTAGTGTTTAGTGTTAATGGGTTATAAGAAAATAACGAGACTTTATATACACTATTATAAAGAATTTGTGAGCTTGCACTTTGGCCATTAAAATCCAATAGGTTTTGTTATAAGGTTTACAAGTCAGTATGCTCTAGTTTGACCAAGCTCTCTACTGTTGTTGAATACGAGCCAAGCATTTGTAGAGCTTTCTAATCCCAAGTTCAAGCTTGTTTAATATTTTAACGAGCTGAGCTTGAATTTTAAAGCTCATTGCATCTCTACTAAGAATTGGATCTGTAACATTATACTCTAAAAAATCTAAAAAATAAAATTGATGTCATACATTAGTGTGCAAAGTCAACGTAATAATTGTTTTATATATTGTATTAACTTTTTATCTATAATTAATTTTTATTGTTTTATATATTGTAGGTGAAGAGAACTTGAATTTTTATTGTTTTATATATTGTAGGTGAAGAGAACTTGGAAGAAGAAGATTCGAATGTGATTGAAGAATGAAGATATTTATTGTTGTGCTTTTTAATACACTAAGGAATTTATAACATAAAACTAGCATATAAATTACAAAAATAGCATAAATAACCACTAAATCATAACTAACATAAAAATAGCATAAATATCGCAACTAAAGAATTTAAAACATAAATAGCTTGCAAATAATATAAAATAATATGCATATTACAAGTTCATTAAAATTGATCACAAATACTACAACCCCTACTAATTAGTCATAATACAAACCCTCTGCACAGAGTACACACACTAAATACATATTATTTACAAAAAGAGAAAACAAAGTTCAGATTAATTACAAAAATTCAGATTAATTAAAAAAAAATCAAATTACCTAGAAATTATACAGATTAATAACATCAAATTATAAATTAATTACATAAAAAATATAGATTAATTACCTAGAAATTATACAGATTATATAACAATAAATCAAACATAGAAATATATATAAAATTTATACAGATTATTTAAAAATAAATCAAAAATAGAAAAAAAATAATACAATAAAATAGTCAAATTACCTAGAAATTATTGGAAGAAGGGGTGGTGGCAGTGGCGGCAGTGGTGGTTCCAACAAATGGTGGCGGACTATTAACAATAAAATAAAATAAATCAATAAACTTAAAAATGCAAAACAATTTTAAAAGAAAATGTTTTAAAACACGTACCTTGGCGGCGCTGGCAGCGGCATACTTCCGGCAGGCTGGCAACGATGTTCTTCCCGCAGGCTGGCGGTAGTGGTCTTCCGGCAGAGAAGAGAGACTAAGACAAAGCAGAGAGAAGAGATCGAGTGAGATAGAGAGGAAGAGGAAGACGTCGTCGGCGGGAAGAGAGAAAATGTCGAGGGGACTAGAGAAGGAGCGAGAGGGAGACGGGTAGAGAGAGAGATCTGAGAGGCGTGAGGGGGGGTTTGGCAAGGGAACGTCTTGTCTTGGGAAGGGATCCCCAGTGAGAGAGACTAATCTCCGGTGAGAGTTATCTCTGAGAGAGAGAGAGAGAGAGAGAGAGAGAGAGAGAGAGAGAGAGAGAGAGAGAGAGAGAGAGAGAGAGAGAGAGAGAGACGGTGAGAGACAAAGAGGTCATTTTTTGGGGAAAGGGGGGAGCTTAGGAAGGGGAAAGGAAATTAAGATGGTCTGGGGAAATGATGGAGATCAAGGACCAAAGGCCAACATCCCAAGAGATCCAATGGTGATTACTGAAGGTCCAATGACGAGGGCACAAGATAAGACGATTCAAGAAGCTTTCATGACACTTGTGGAAGAGATCAAAGCCAACATGACACCCAAAGATGTTCAAGGCCATGAAGGGAGGGTCGTTTGCATGTTGGAGGGTCAAAAAGACACAAGTCTGAATTTCTGAGAGGAGTCTGAGTTTTTGGAAACTATGCGTCCGCATAGCAATCGCAATTCTTATGCGGCCACATAGAAAGTCTTGATTTTCTGAAAACTATGCAGCCGCATAGGGCGTCCGTATAGTGTCCAGCGCGCTGAAGACGAGATTTTGGTATTTTAGGGTTTTTCAAGTGTTTTAGGTAAGTTTGTTTCCTTTTTCATAGAGGATTTGTTTCTAAAAACGTTTCCTAGGGTTAGAAGGATTGTTTTAGGCCTATATAAAGGCTTCTCTTTCATCATAAAACTTTAACTTTTGATAGATAATTAATTGAATTGAGTTTTCACAATATTGTAAGCCTTTGAGAGATTTCTTGAATTAGAATTCTCAAACCCTTGAACTTATCAAGTTTGTTGAGCTGCAGGCTTGTGGCGTTCCGTAGTCTTGGTTCCTAATCAATTTTGATTAGTGGGTCAAGGTTGCACCCTAAGGTTCTAGGGATTAAATCTGCCCTGGGGTTGAGGGAAGCTCCCTATGTTTGTTTCAATTCGTTGTTTTCTGTTTCAATACGTGTTAGTGGTTGGTTTTCCTATGTCATCGATCTTAGAATCACATCAATTGGTATCAGAGCAACAAAGAGGTAACCAACAATTTGTTCTATCGTTTTTCCTTATACTTTGTTTTCATCTTTTCTATATTTCGTTGGATTTCTAGTTTTTTCTTTCTCCTACGATTTCTTCTAGCAATCTTTGTTCTGTTGTGTTTCTTTCCAAACCCTAGTTACAAAAAAAAAAAAAATTAGTAGTATTGTAACGCCCGCACTATGTGCATCATCCGCATTCATTCTATGTTTATGTCTCTTACATTGACATCGTCATTTCATGTGCATATATCATTCAAATGTACTTGCAATTTAGTTTTTTGACACTTTTCAAGTGTATGGATATGTGTTAGGAGTTTCATAGTCATTTGCATTTGATTTGGTGTATTACTTGTCTAGCATGGTTTTAGGACTTTTCGGAGACCTTTGCTTAGTGTTTTAACTTCACCTTAGTGTTAGAACCATCTTGGGACTATTGGACATCATTTTGGGGCTTTTTTAGAGCACATTTCATGAATTTGGATGCACTGGAGCAAGGGCGAGCGCCTGGGCGAGCGCTCAAAAGACAGAAAGTTGAGGTTGAGAATTCTGGGGGAAGCGCGAGCGCCTAGACGGGGGCCTAGGCGACCGCACCGTGTCCAGAATAGGCTGAACTCTGTTTTCTTGATTTTTAAAATTTGACCATTCCGCCCCTTGACCAACTTAAACATACCAAGGACCATTTGACCAGCCTAATACTTCCCCTAGACCCCTAAGATGACTTAGAAACACCCACTTCTCCCCTTAATTCATCCATGGTGTTTTGAGAGTTAGTGTAAGAGATACAAGGTGAGATTAGTGTGTGTGTGTGTGTGTGTGTGTGACGTGTCCTCTCAATCTAGCCATTGATTCTTCCATGCAAGACCACCAAAAGGTTGCTAAGGACTAGGGGACTCCATTACCAAGCTTTGATTTTGAATTCATTAGGTAATATCTCTTATTTAGGTAAGCTACTATCCTTTGTTCTTCCTCAATTATGAATTGTTATTCATCTTGGACTTGTTATTTGATGATATATGTTAGAAATCATCAATTTTGAGTATGTTTGATTATGTTGACTTGTTAAATTTGTGGTTGACTTTTTGGATGTGTTTGGAGACTCATGTTAGAAATGTGAAATATGACTAGCAATTGTTAAGTTTACAGTATGATTAATTCGTGTAAACTCGAACTCATTAGAAACCAAAAATGACTCTAACGGAGTTCGTTAGGATTTCATAATTTATGAGACCACGTGTGTGATTTGGGAATTCTTGGATGATTCGAGTGATTCGTTTGGAAATTTGGTTACACCGGTTGTGTGTATTGATATTACGTTAATTGTCATAATTTTTATAAGTTGGTTATTTGTGATGTGAGATTATTATAACTCACTTGTGACATTCGTATCATTGTTGAATGTTATTGTTGTGGTATACTCTCTACTTTGGAGTATGACCCTTTTATTTTAAATGTCGAGTAAACATCTACTTGTGCATTTAGTTAAGTCCATGGCATATGTGTTGGCGGTGTATTGACGCTCGATTATTGCGGGAGCTGGGGCTACGTAATAGTCGAAGGCCAATACATCGGGCCTCGCCCTACCGTTGGCCACGATAGGGGTATAGCGCCATTTGTTGTATGGAATAAATGCAACCATGATAAGCTATATCCGTGGTTGATTTTTTGGTTATAGGGACCGAGATCACCCGTCGACGTGAATACAAAAGATGGTTCACAATGTGTTATATTATTTGGTTTTCTTGTTCGAGCACGTCAACAACGGCTCCACATTTGGTATTATATTGGTTGGTTGGCTGGAAGTATTGGTTTGGTCGGAGGTGTACCTCGACGTCGTATCCTTTGTAACCTGTTTACTTATAGCTCTTATGTGCTTCCTGTATGAACGAATGTTGGTCATGGTTTCCAACCGATATGGGACGGTTGGCGATCGTCGAGGCTCTCGTGTAGTATGGGGTTGTTTGGCTATGTGCAACACTTGTTACTTCCGTTTTGTATTGAAATGGTTTCATGATGGCATGAGTACTTGTTATATTTATTGTCTTGCATCTAGCATGCCATATTGTTGCATTAGTAGCTTATTAAGTTTCGACTCACCCCGTTTCGTGTTTATTTGTTTTCCTTAGATCAAGGGCCGGCGAAGAATCCCTAGTTGCTCGAGTTCTGTTCCAGTCGATCATCTTATTTTAGTAGTGCACCTTGTGCCTAGTATTTTCTTTTGGTGAGGCCAAGGGTGTACTTGTTATTTAAACAATGTATTTGTTGGGTAGTAGTCTCGTTTGTTACTTCTTATATTCTTTTGTTATTCCGGCATGGTTGCCGTGTTGATGTATATACTTATTAACTTTCAATTTCGCACACTCTGATATGGTTTATACATGTACCGAGCCTGTTAGCTCGAGTTTGTTGTTACTAGCTAACGTGTTGTTACTCCGGCTTGTTTCGCCGTTGAGGTTTAGTATTGTTTTAAAGATCTTGTTGTTTAAAGAAAACTTGCACGTGCATTACAGGGTTTTCTCATGACTTTGCATTCTTTTTAAAAGGAATTTTTGAGATGCTACTTTTGTGTTTCCCCGTTTACTCGCGGACCGAACGAGATTCACATCGAATCTCGGGTCGGGTCCCGACAGTTGGTATCAGAGCATAAGTTAGCTAGCCGGGAGAGAATCTTTGGCTTAGGAGGGTTGGTTGTGTGTTTAAGTCGTTAATGTCGAGTGTTTATTGCAGGTGTTTAATCATGGTTGAGACTAGACATGGTGCTAATACTGAGGAAGGTGGCTCGAGTGGGGCCGGGATTACTTCAGCTGAACAGGGTAATACTCAACCTCCTACACAACCTAGAGTTCAACCTACAGGACAGCCGGATGTACAGCCTGAAATACCGGTAAATTCGAATGAGGGGATTGTGAACATGATGCAAGGGTTCATGCAATCAATGATGGAGATGAATAGACAAAATATAGAATTGCAACGACAGGCCATGGCAGGTTTGGGACAGGAATGAGGTCACAGGATAGCCCAACCAGCTGGGGGCAATGGGGACTATGATCGGAGATTAGGGAGATTCCTGAAAATGAAGCCTTGAAGCTATGATGGCAAACCAGATCCAATGAAGGCGAAAAGGTGGATAGAGTCAATCGAGAAAATATTTGCAGCAATTGATTGTACTGATGGTGATAAGGTCAAGTTTGCAGCTTTTAAGTTGGAGGACGCAGCTGAGCATTGGTGGCGGGTGCTTGAAGCAAGTTGGGTGCAAGAAGGTGTGGATCGAACATGGGAACTTTTCTTACAACAGTTTAGGAACCATTTTGTTCCAGATGTGGTGCAGGCTAAAAAGGAGGTAGAGTTTCTTAGCCTTGAACAAGGAACGTTATCAGTGGGTCAATATTCTGCTAGGTTCACAGCATTGGCACGGTATTGCTCACACTTGATTCCGACGGAGGAAAAGAAAGTTTATCGATTTGTGAAGGGGTTGAGAATGGAGTATCGTAAGCAACTTCTACCGCTTGATCTACCGAGTTACCAAAGCGCAGTTGATAAAGCTTACAAGATTGAACATGACATCAAGGAGCATCAGAGTAAGCCAAGTAACACAGTGGGAAACCAGCAGGCATCACAGCAAAACTGGAAGAGACAGAATACAGGTGGGACTTCTAACAAAGGAAAGAATATGAATCGTCAGGCAGGCCCAGCGTGGCAGCAACTGGGAGGCCAAGGACAACGAGAATAGAGGTTTTTCTGTAACTTTTGCAAGAAGTCGGGGCACACTGAAGAGAGGTGTTGGATGAAACAGGGTAAGTGCTTGTTATGTGGTGACGATAAACATTTTCAAAAGGACTGTCCGAGGAACAGAGGGTTACCTCAAGGTGGTGCACAACAGAACACGGGGGTAAAAAGGAACAATGACGGTCGACCGAGGGTCCAGGGTCGAGTGTTCGCTTTAGATCAGAGGGGTGTTCCTTATGCTCCCAACGTTATAGGAGGTACTTTGTTTGTCGAGAGAGAGCGAGCCCGAGTACTTATAGATCCAGGGTTATCGCATTCTTATATTGCATCTCACTTTGCATGCCATTTGCATTCTATCCTGAATCATTGTCTTATGTGTTAGAGGTGTCTACTCCGATGGGAGAATGCCTAGTTGCTTCTGATGTTCATCGTGCATGCGAAGTTGTTATTGATGGCCATGTTTTGCTTGCGAATTTAGTAGTCTTGCCTATCCGTGATTTTGATGTCATTTTGGGTATGGATTGGTTGCACACTCATCATGCAATGGTTGATTGTCGTAAAAAAGTTGTCACTTTTGAATTGCCTGATATGCCTTCGTTTATGCTTGAGGGTGATAAATGCATGAGTGGTATTCATATGATATCGGCTTTGAAAGCTCGAAAATTATTATCACATGGGTGTACTGGGTATTTGGCTTGTGTAGTTGATAAATCAAAGAAAGTTGTTGTGTTGGAGGATATTCCAATTGTATGTGAATTTTCGGATGTATTTTCATCTAAATATGATTTGCCTCCGGATAGGGAGTTGGAGTTTTGTGTTGAATTATTGCCAGGTACCGCTCCATTGTCAAAGGCACCGTATCGCATGGCACTGGCAGAGTTGAAAGAATTAAAAGTACAATTGGAGGAATTGCTGAATCGGGGTTTTATTAGGCCGAGTGTATCGTCGTGGGGTGCACCGGTATTATTTGTAAGGAAGAAAGATGGTTCCTTGAGATTGTGCATTGATTACAGGGAGTTAAATCAGGTGACCATTAAAAACAAGTATCATCTTCCACACATTGATGATCTATTTGACCAACTTCAGGGTTCCGTCATGTACTCCAAATTTGATCTTAGAAGTGGTTACCATCAACTGAAGGTTAAGGCAGAAGATATACCGAAGACGGCATTCCGGACTCGATACGGGCACTTCGAGTTTGTGGTAATGCCATTTGGGTTGACAAATGCACCAGCTGTGTTTATGAATCTAATGAATATAATATTCTTGCCTTACCTGGATTGTTTTGTGGTAGTATTCATCGATGATATTCTTGTGTACTCAAAATTTCGGGAGGAGCACGAGAAACATTTGAGGTTGGTATTGTCGGTATTGAGGGAAAAGAAGTTATATGCGAAGTTTAGTAAGTGTGCATTTTGGCTCGAGGAGATCTCTTTTCTAGGCTATGTTGTTTCGGGTAATGGTATTTCGGTTGATCCAATTAAGATTGAGGCAGTGGTGAACTGGAAGAGACCCGAGTCGGTAACAGAAATTCGAAACTTCTTGGGTTTGGCGGGATATTATCGGAGGTTCATTGAAGGGTTCTCTAAGATTACAACTCCGATGACGAACTTAACACAAAAGAATAAACCCTTTGTATGGGATGACAAATACGAAGCGAGTTTCCAAGAGCTTAAAAAGAGGTTGACCATGGCTCCGATCTTGGCACTACCGAACGGACAGGATGGGTTAGTGATATACAGTTGTTATTGTTATTTGTTATTGTTATTGTTATTTGTTATTGTTATTATTGTTATTATTGTTATTGTTGTTATTATTGTTATTGTTGTTGTTATTGTTATTGTTGTTGTTATTGTTATTATTCTTATTGTTGTTATTCTTATTGTTGTTATTCTTATTGTTGTTATTCTTATTATTGTTGTTATTATTATTATTGTTATTGTTATTATTATTGTTGTTGTTATTATTGTTGTTGTTATTATTGTTGTTGTTGTTATTATTATTGTTATTATTATTGTTGTTGTTATTATTGTTGTTATTATTATTATTATTACTGTTATACACCATGTTGGGCCAAGCCTAAAAATATATGTGGTAACAATTGGTCCAAAACAAATCTTAAGCACATACTGAAAATGGGCCATTATTATTATTATTATTATTGTTGTTGTTGTTGTTATTATTATTATTATTATTATTATTATTATTATTATTATTATTATTATTATTGTTATTATTATTATTATTATTATTATTATTATTATTATTATTGTTATTTTTATTATTGTTATTATTATTATTGTTATTATTTTTATTGTTATTATTATTATTGTTATTATTATTATTGTTATTATTATTCTTGTTATTATTATTCTTGTTATTATTATTCTTGTTATTATTATTGTTGTTATTATTATTGTTATTATTATTATTATTAATGTTATACACCATGTTGGGCCAAGCCCAAAAATATATGTGGTAACAATTTGTCCGAAACAAATCT
Source organism: Platycodon grandiflorus (assembly GCA_016624345.1). Classification (NCBI taxonomy): domain Eukaryota; kingdom Viridiplantae; phylum Streptophyta; class Magnoliopsida; order Asterales; family Campanulaceae; genus Platycodon; species Platycodon grandiflorus. Next base: position 46,189,647 of record CM028367.1, on the reverse strand, counting down.
TAAGCACATACTGAAAATGAGCCAACCTGTCTTTAGCCCAATATCACATACTGACAATGGGCCCAAAATTTCTTTAGCTCAATATAATTATAATAAACTATTACAATTTAACAAATTATTTAACGGGGTATTACAATAACGTTACGTTATGATATGATATAACGTTACATTCCGTTATGTTATAATAACGTTACGTTACGTTATGTTATGATTTAACGTTACGTTACGTTATCTTATGATATAACATTACGTTACGTTATGTTATGATATAACGTTACGTTATGATATGATATAACGTTACGTTACGTTATGTTATGATATAACGTTATGTTATGTTATGATTTAACGTTACGTTATGTTATGATATAACGTTACGTTACGTTACGTTATGATATGATATAACGTTACGTTACATTACTATATGTTATGATATAACGTTACGTTACATTACGTTACGTTATGATATGATATAACGTTACGTTACGTTACGTTACGTTATGATATAACGCTATGTTACGTTATGTTATGATATAACGTTACGTTACGTTATGTTATGATATAACGTTACATTACTATATGTTATGATATAATATAATGTTACGTTATGATATGATATAATGTTACGTTACGTTATGTTATGATATAATGTTACATTACGTTATGTTATGATTTAACGTTATGTTACGTTACGTTATGTTATGATTTAACGTTACGTTACGTTATGATATGATATAACGTTACGTTATGTTACGTTATATGTTATGATATGATATAACGTTACGTTACGTTATGTTATGTTATGTTATGATATAACGTTACATTACTATATGTTATGATATTATGTTACGTTTCGATATGTTACGATGTGCTATAAAATATAAAATTAAAATTAAAATTAAATTATAAAATATAACGTTTCGATATGTTATGATATAACGTTATGTTACTATATGTTATAATATAACGTTATATTTCGATATGTTTCATTTAAATTAAAATTAAAATATAAAATTAAAATATCATAATTAAAATTAAAATTCGTTTAAATTAGAATTAAATTATAAAAAAAAAATTTCTTGCTCCAACCCAAAAATTTGAAACTCCCTCCCACCCTTTTTTTGTTTTTTCAAAAAGCTTGTTATACTATAAAGCAAGTCAGCAACTCCCTCCACCAACCCCCATATTCTCTTTCTTCATTTCTGACCTAGGGCTCAAACGAACTTCATTCCCCAAAAATGGAAACCCCAATTTTTGAAGACAAGCAACTCGAATCATCACATGACTGCAATAGGGTTTGCAATTGTGGTGTTCGAGCACCTATGTGGACATCTTAGAGTGACGAAAACCCAAGTAGAAGGTTCATTGGATGTGCAAACTATAAGGTTCTCTTTCTTATTTTTTTAAATATTTATGTGTATGTTACATTAATAATTTGTCATTTTTTTCGGATGTGCAAACTATAAGGATCGAGCTAAGCACTGTCATTTTTTCGCTTGGATTGACCCACCACTGCCTGAGAGATCGAAAAAAATCATCATTTGTGGATGTCTAAGATCCCAAATAGTGGAATTAAAGCAACAACTTGAGAAAATTGAAATGAAAATCAGAGAAATGGTTGAACAAGTTGAAAAGTTGAAGAAAATGAAGGCAAAGCTGAAGTTACATGAACAGAAATTGGAAGAACAATTAAGGAAGGCAAAAGAGAGAGAGAGAGAGAGAGAGAGAGAGAGAGAGAGAGAGCAATGGTATTTTTTTTGCTTTGTTGATAACTTGGATAGTGGTTGCTGGCCTGGGCAATATGTTGCTTCCTTAGTGTATTGATCGATCTTGTATATTGATGTATATTGCTCTGTTCAAAGGCAACACTTTTGATTTGGTCATGTAATGAACTTTTGTTTAAGTCAATTAATCAACTTTTGTTCACCTCTGTTTATGGTCTGTTTTTTGGATATGTATTGCTCTGTAAGTTGCAATTGTCATGCTCTGTAAGTTGCAAATGTTATGCTTTGGTTATGGCAATGTTGTTGTTTAAATGTGGTCATGTAACAACTTTTGATTTGGTCATATAATCAACTTTTGTTTAAGTCGATTAGGGTCGAGTAATCGACCATGTGAATTCAATCCCACACAAGGGTCGGTTAAAGGTCGATTAGGGTTGAGTAATCTACCATGTTTTCTATTTCAAATGACACAAGGGTCGTTTAATGGTCGAGTAATCAACCCATATTATCTTATGTTATGATTAACATTTTGGCTGTCATTTGAAACAACAATTCATAACACTTTTTCAGAAAGTGAAATGATATAACTTGTAGTTGCTAGTACTTTTTACTATTATGTACTCCTTGTTCCCAAAAATTCCTACTTTAATTTTACACAGATTTTAAGAAATAGTTTGACTTCATGTTAATGTACTATAATAACCTCAAGTTTAATTAAAATTCGAAACTCCCTCCCTTCAAAAAGCTTGGTATATTTTACTTATAAATATATACAGCAAGGTAGCAACTCTCTCCAACCCCCATATTATCTCCCTTCATTTCACTCTTTGGGTTTTTTTTTCGCAAGAACAAATTTAAACCTCTCTTTGTGTTTTTGGAACCATTCGTTGTGCAAAGAGACCAAAATTAAAAATGGAGTTGCTGTACTAATGGACTAGCTGTTACTGATGAAGTTGGAGTTGCTGTTACTGATGGACCAACTACAACTACAACAAAAGCGTGTGGAAGTGCACCTAGTAGAGGCAGTTCACAAAGGATTGCGAGCATTATGTGGAAGCACAAGTGCCAAGAGAACAATGGAGTTGTTATAGTGATTGATGATTAAATGAATGTATTGCTCTGGTTGTGGTCTTTTTTTTTGGAAATGTATTACTCTGTTTGTTGCAATTGTCATGCTCTGTAAGTTACAAATGTTATGCTCTGTAAGTTGCAAATGTCACCAAAGGTCGGTTAATGGTCGATTAGAGTCGAGTAATCTACCATCTGTATTTTCTTCAAATGTACACAAGGGTCGGTTAATGGTCGATTAGGGTCGAGTAGCCTACCAAGGGCCGGTTAATGGTCGATTATGGTCGAGTAATCTACGATGTGTATTTTCACAGGGGTCGGTTAATGGTCGATTAGTTTCGAGTAATCTACCATGTGTATTTTCTTCAATGTCACCAAAGGTCGGTTAATGGTCGATTAGGGTCGAGTAATCTACCAAGAGTCGGTTAATGGTCGATTAGGGTAGAGTAATCTATCATGTGTATTTTCACAGGGGTCGGTTAATGGTCGATTAGGGTCGAGTAATCTATCATGTGTATTTTCAAATAACACAAGGTTCGGTTAATGGTCGAGTAATCAACCCATATTGCTAAGGCATCTTTAATCGACCCACATGTGTAAAAATAGGTCGATTAATCGATCATTTTAAATATTAATCGACCCTTTTGAAAAGTTAAACTGCAACATAGTTCAATTGAAAACTGAAATATCCAAAGCAACTGGAACTGCCATATCAAGATAACTGATTACAAAGTAACATATCTGTACACAACAAATCTGTTTACAAATCTAGAATAAATTAAGGATCAAAGTTATTACAAAATACATCAACAGCGTACTTTTCCCTCCACTTTACAATATGTTCTTTTTTTACGAGATATGGAGACTCATCAATTCTCAGACACTTAATGTACTTCAGTGCATAAATCCCACAGTCACCTCTGTGACACATTCAATCAAACCATAAATTAACTCTTACGGTCAATAAACAATTTCAACATACGTCAATTAAAAAAAAAGGTAATAAAATAGATCACTCACGTCATCTCCTGTTTTTCTGTTTGTAGATCCCTGTGATAATCAATGGGAGCTATCTAAATTCTAGCCCTTTTGTAATTTTTGGAATGAACTTCAAAAAAGGGAGAAGAGCCCCATGCAGTTGACTAGGAGTCAAAACACTTCTGTCAGGGTCGTATATGATCAACTTTCCACTATGGAACTCAAGGTCAGCCACAATCCAGTGTTGATTGCAGAAGATAGAAAAGTAAATATGAGTACATTCAGACCATGGTTTCCCAAATATCTATATATTTTTTTTCCATGTTCCATGGGCAAAGTCGACACAACCTTCTGACATAGTGTGGTGCAGATCATGTTCGGCTATTCGAAACTCAGTATCAAGTACATTGAAAAATGCGGTATCAAGTATCACTCGATCGTTGTTTCTGCCGAATGATAATGGATACATCCACTGTCTCTCTCGCATCATAAGAATGGACACATCCATATGCTGAAATTAATAGAATAACTTACCTCATTAGAATCAAACAATAATGTAAGGTTAGAATGCCATTAATTAATAGAATAACTTACCTTATCTAAAAGATATTGCTTAGACATGCAAAATGTTCTGAACCACTCAACGTTTATCTTGACTCCACGTATTACAACAAAATCACTGTGGAAAGAAATAAATGCAAGTAATTAAAAAAATAAACTAATAACAATGATAACGATAAAGAAAAAGTTTTTATGTATTCAAATCATTAAGAAAAGAGTCTTACTCTTCAGTCGCATTTGTTAACCAACTTCTCATCACTCCGACCTTTGACTTATCCAGAACTTGGAATAGATCAGGTTTCAAGCCATCTACAAATTTTTTTTGCCATATTTGACCATCAAATGTGGGGTCAGCTAGCTTTGACTTTTCTTTGGGCTTTTCAGTGGTGAAGGGAGTTATTGTTTGGGCCGATGGTTTTTTAGTTCTCTTTGTTCTCGTCAGCAAAATATTTTCCCTTTCGACGCTATGTTTTCTTTTCCTTTTATTTGCCCTTTCTTTTGCCATTTCATTCTCTATTCTTTTCTACGTGATGGTGTCAATGAGAACGCTAATGGGAGTGGTATCAAGAGTGGGAGTGGGAGTGGGAGTGGGAGCAAGAGTGGGAGTGTCGGTGATAGTGGGAGCGGGAGTGGGAGTGGGAATGAGAGTAGGAGAGCCAGTCGTCCCTGTCATCACCTTGCTAGTAGGAGTGGGAGTGGGAGCGGGAGTGGTAGCGGAGCAGGAGCAGGAGTGGGAGTGGGAGCGGGAGTGGGAGGGAGAGTGGGACCGGGAGCAGGAGTAGTGGGAGTGCCGACGATAGTAGGAGCGAGAGCGGGAGCGGGAGTAGGAGTGCCAGTCATCCCTGTCATCACCCTGCTAGTAGGAGTGGGAGTGGGAGTGCCGGTGATAGTGGGAGTGGGAGCATTGGTAGGAGTGGGAGTGCCATGGTGAGGTGGTGACTACCGGTGGGAGTGGGGGGGGGTGGTGTCTGCAACCTCCTTGCCTCAACAATTACATCATCCTGCAATTTGAACAAATGTCACAGTAAGCTAACTTAATATCACAAGAAATTAAGAGAAATCAAAACAAAAATAAATATAAAAGTAAACCAGTTTTTGGTCTAAGGCGGTGATCTTTTGGTTCATATCAACCATATGCTCCTCAATCTTCTGCATATGAGTGCTATGAGCATCGATCTTCTTGTTGATCTCAACCAAGTAATCCAAAATGGCTTTCATCCCATCATTAGTAGGAGGGGTAGTTCTATAGGAATCTCCTCCACTAGGTTGTGGGGAGCGGGCTCGTGGAGACTGGACTTGTGGAGATCGAATGGATCGTGGGGATCATTCGGATGGTGGGGACTGAAATCCTTCTTCGGCTTGCTCAAAATTGTAAGTTGTTCTCCAAGCCGTCGAAAAATCATCTGCATAACTTTCATTGTTTTCAGTTTCAGTCAGGGACAAAGGAACAAGAGCATCATTCTGCCAATTCAAAAACAATATAAACTTCATTAATGAAATACAAAATAAAATAAAATTTTCATTATCGAGATCAAAATAATGGAAAACATTTACCCATTGTATATCCAAGATTGCAATAATTTTCTCGTAGTTTGGATTTTCCTTCGACCTCCAATTACACATTCTAGGAATGATGGGATCTTCAGTCGTCCCTATATTTTAGAGCCCAAATTGATCTCTAAGTTCAAGAAAAGACTGAAACACCTCGAATGCCCAAACCTAACAAAAGTTATATGTTAGAAACAAAAGAAATGAGAATAGTTTATTATCATTTGATATCAAATTGAATTCAATTGTTTACATGTAATACAAATGGAAAGCCATAGAACGTATTAGTTTTCACACCAACTTTATCCGAAGACGTTTTCACCGAATGCAACAGGTTGAGATAAGTCCTTGTTCCTCATGGATATTTGTTGAATAAGTCCAAGTCATCCACAATGTCTAAAAAGCCCAAGTCGATCAAAGTACTCGATTCCTTGGCTCTCAAAACAGCCTCATATACTAAGGCTAGGCCCAACTTATATCTGTTCAGCTCTGATTTTGCATTGACAAAAGCTTCGTTTAATGCCTCAGGGCTTCATAGACTTTTTCGCTCCCGCAAAATATTCATTAGCCAACCTTTTTGTTGCAGGGATGGACGTCTTATAATCTTCCTCATCACCGGGATATAATCCTGTGGTGATGATGTAATCAGAGAAGCCAAATCTGACATTTTGACCCCCGATACGAAACCACAGATTATTACTATTATTTATATCCGGTGATTGAATCCTCAAAAACACCAAGGCATGAAGCAGTTGGCCAGAGATTTTCATATTCTCCCTTATCTCATACAACTTCCCAAAGCAAGAATTATTGAACAATCTCTGATGTTCTTCATCTAATTTAGAATAGACATCACCGATCACCTTCGGCCTAAATCTGCAAGTCACTTTTGCAGGGTACCTTTGTGCTGGATCAATTAGGAATGACATATTCTCTGTAATAGAAATGCAAATTGTAAACATTAACGACACATTAAAACATAAACACATATGGTAATGTTTAGATAGCAAGATTCCAGCCTTGAACATTAATGACAAATTTTCAGAAATACAAATTGTAAACATTATGTTTCTGATTTTTAATTTTCTGTAAACAGAAATGCAAATTGTTTAACACATTTGGTCATTACTACTTGATGTACTTAAAACTAAAAATTGTTTAAAAGCATAAAACTAAAATAAAAAATGCAAATTTTCTGTAGTCAGTCAATTACAAAAGAAACCTAAAACTAAAACTTCAAACTCAGTCAGTAAATCAAAACATACTTGATGTACTTCCATTTCATATAAACTACTAATTGATTAAAAAACAACAAGAATCACATAGGGTAAAAGCAATAGTCGACCTTACGTTAAACCCTAAACCCCAGTAATCGACGTTAACCGACATTGCGTTAAACCCTAAACCTCAGTAAGTAATCGACCAATACAATAATCGACCTTGCATAAAGAAAGAGAATGTACGAATTACCTTTTTGTGAAGAATCGAATGTTGAAGGAAAGTGATTTGCTTTGCAAGGATTGAAACCAATACGAGATAAGGGTTTGATTTTTCTGATGATTTGGAAATCCTGACTATTGAGTGAATGAGCAGTGGATGGTCAAGTAGATTAATCTTCCCAGTGCACGTGGTCGGTTAATGGTCGATTATAGTCGATTAATCGACCGCATGTAACGGTCAATTCAGGTCAGTTAATGGTCGATTAATCTGGTCGGTTAGGATCGATTAATCTACCACTGGTCAATTTTAATGGTCATTTAGAGTCGATTAATCTACCACTGTTCGGTTTTAATGGTCGTTTAGGGTCGATTAATCTACCACGAAGGGTAGATTAATGGTCGATTATAGTCGATTAATCTACCACGAGTAATTTGAGAAGGGTATTTTTAGGTCAGTTAATGGTCGATTAATCTGGTCGGTTAGGATATTAATATCTACCACTGGTCGGTTTTAATGGTTATTTAGGATCGTTTAGGGTCGATTAATCTACCACTGGTCGGTTAAAAGGGTCGATTAATCTACCACGAAGGGTATGTTAATGGTCGATTAATCTACCACAAGTAGTTTAAGAAGGGTATTTTTGAAAGTTTACGTCTTCTGGCTTTTTAATGTAGTCAAAAATCATATAACATAACTCTTCGGGTCAAAAGACCATACTTGACTATTACCACATAATTGATCCTTGAAAAGACCATACAGCTCCTCATTAATCCTAAAGCCCCCTACTGGCCTGCTCCATCATCGTCATCTCTCTCTCTCTCTCTCTTCAACGGTTGACTATTGACCCCTTTAAGTTTGAAATATTGTCATTAACTCCTTTAAAATTAGAAAAATTTGACATTTACTATGAAAAACTATAAATTTATCAGTTTGAGCACCTTAAAAAAAACAAATTGCACTCTGTTATAATTTTGACCCCTATTTTCGCCAAATTCACATATTGTTGTGTAACTTTCTACCTTTAAAATAATCTTGACACCCTTCAAACGAAATCCTAGCTTCCCATTGCGCACGTCCTCGTACACTGTACCTGAAGTCTTTGTTATTTTCTTCTTGGTTGTTGGACCAAAGGCGTTCTAAAGTGCTATTTATTAGGCTTTCATTCATGGTAAATGGTGGACTATCAAAGATTTAACGAAAATGGTAGGAAATTAGAGATATGATAACAATAGTAAGAAATCGGATAGGCGAGGCAACTGTGGGAGCTCAAAGAAGGGACAACGATATGAGCTCGAAGAAATACCCACACAAGAGTGATAAGATATCGACTTTCGCTCAAGGAGCACCTTCATCAGAGATCCAAATGTTCATGAGCTCTATATTTCAATTTTGATGTTTATTAATTTGATTTAGTATAGGGGGTTTGATTTGAGTTTATGTGTATGATCAAGTTTTGAGAGCCTAAGACCGTGGTGGGTGGGTGGGTGTGGGGTTGGGACGATTTGGCTTGTACTACGACAACCACTCGGGTAGATCCCCTAACAGAAGCACTTCCAAATTATCTTTCTTCTTCTTTCCTTTCCTTCTTATTTTTCAATTTCATGTTTACATTATTATAATTTAATTTCATTAGGTGTATTGAATGTTAAGAAGAAACAAGGGTATCTTAGTCATTTGAGATTTTTTGGAGCTCATATGCCATGCCCCTGTTTTAGGTCTAATTTTTGACGAATTTGAGTAAAAAAAAATGATAGATCGACAAAATGTATCCACATAATGCATCTACGTCATGGTTTACACATTGATCAGAATGTACAACACCTAAAGCATGATGATAAGTGAAATATGTGGACAAATTCTATATGTATAATTACTCTTTTAGTAAAATGTCAAAATTGAATAGTTAGGGGAGGATTTTTGTAAGATTAAAATAGTTTGAGGGAGTCACCCGAAACAAATAAAATGGAAACCACAAGGAAGGCGATTAACTTTAGTTTTGCCTGTCAATTATTGAGCTATTTTTAATTCATAGGCAATAGTCAAAATATTAGATTCTCATTTTTGGAAGTAGAATCGCACCCAAATCAGTCAGAGAGCGAGAGAGGAGGGAGAATCTAGTATTTTTGTAGAGTCAATGCATTCTCTCTCTGTACGCTAGCACTATCCATGTATATATATATGTATATATGAAGTCTCTGTAATCAAAATTTGTAATTCGATTTCTGAGCCTATTAGATTGGATTTTTGGGTAGAATTATGACGGTGGCTGGGCAGACAACTGATGACCGGAGTAAGTTTCCGGCGGGGATGAGAGTGCTGGCGGTGGACGACGACCCAACTTGCCTCATGCTCTTGGATACTCTTCTTCGTAAATGCCGATATCATGGTATCTTCACTTTTTTCTTTTCCTTACTCCTTTTATTTGCTATTAAGATTTTTGCTCTAATGGGTTGTTAGATTTGTGCATTTATATGTGGGTGTGTGTTTTTGTGTGAACTTTTCAAAGAATACTCCCTCTATCAGACAAAAAAAAAAGTCAACAAAGTCAAACCTTTTGAAATTGTAGTCCTGTTGAGGGTTTGTAATTAGTTTCTAGTTAATTTGTTTTTCAGTGATATATTGGACTCCTACTTAGTTATGTCATGTCTATTTGTCTGCTCAAAGTGTACTGAAAGTAATTTACTTGCGAATGTTTTGCCGATTAAATTAATATTATTAACTAAAAGCTCGATTCCGTGCTGCGCAGAGGTTAAGAGTTATGTGGACCTTCTAAGAATCATGATGGTTCTGATGGTTTGTTACACAACACTTAAATTTGGACAAACTTGACTGCTCACAAATCAAAGCAACCATGCAAATACATAAGAAACCATCTTGAGATGGGAATGGGCATTTAATTACCATATTGTTCGTACCCATATTTGGTACGTAGGTGACTGGGTAAGTGCTGGGTATTAGTTCCCCACATTTATAGATCATCCACTAATAGTTGGTATTTGAAACAGATGGAGTGGGTTTCTCATACTCATTCCTAGGCTTCTAATACCTGGATATTTGAACCGATACCCATAAGCCAAATGTGCCCTTATGTTATATCCTCACTCTACAATCAACAACTTTAGTAGAATAATCCTAGAGTGTTACATACTTAACGCGCCAAAAACCTAACTATTCAACCTGCTGCTTAGCATGTATGTACCTAAACTCTAGGTAAAGATTTCAGACCGTCCTCACTCTCTTAATAGAAACTGGCCTCTGGCGGTATAATGGATAGAACAGGTGTCTTCTTCAAAGAACCCTTTCTACTCGGAACTCTAACACAAACTCGAAGAGACTAGAAGCCTTTATATAGGAGTTTAGAAATCCAAAGCTTTGCTGAAGATCCACTTTGGGGAGAAATCTCACTCCTTTGCAATATATACCCTCATGGGACTTAATGCCAAGTACTCTGCGCCACATGGCACTAACTACTACTCTTACAGATGCAATGCTTGTAACAGTACAACATAGATACCGACCCAGAAAACCATACCAATCAGGTTTTCAGCATTCCAATATTTACTAGAATCCTAGTAGTCCTTCTTAGAACTCCATAAGGTAGTCACAGTTTCTGTGAGACCTTTAAACTGATTATACCATATGAGATTAACAACTTAGAGAATATTTTGGAAATCTTCCAACCAGTTGCTTGCTTAACTTGCGTCGTTTGAGTCTATTCTGGGTTCAGGGATTTCCTTATAAAGTGAAATTGACCCCCATCCCCCACTAAATGGCATTCCAGTAAGAAATCAAATCAGCTCAAATAATTTGTGACACCCTTAACAACAAAAACTTGACCATAAAGGCACAATTTTATGACCATTTCTGACTATATGGATCCTTATTGTGAGATCAATTTAAATTCTGGTACGAAATTGAATTGATCAATTGTTATTGTGGCTGTGGCTATTCTTAGGCAAAAATACTCAATTGATTGCTATTTCCTGATTATTGGTTATGGATTTGCAGTTACAACGACCAGTCAAGCAGTAACGGCATTGAAGATGTTGCGAGAAAACAAAAATATGTTTGATCTTGTTATCAGTGATGTTCGTATGCCAGATATGGATGGCTTTAAGTTGCTGGAACTTGTAGGGCTCGAGATGGACCTGCCTGTCATAAGTAAGCAGCCAAAAATAAGCCCTTCATTAGAGTATTTTAATATATTCCTTAGATCAAATACTCAAAAAAATTCTTCAGAACTGAAAAGCGAATCTGTACATGGAACCTATTTGATTAGCTAGAAGTGAACTTGTTGTCATTGCCTTTCATGTCTTCGTGTAAACCTTTATTCTTAAATTTAAGATTCTCATTTACTTTCTTAGAGTTCTTAGTTTTGAACCATTGTGTTATCTTTTGCAGTAGGGAGATGCTATTGGCACTCCAAATTCGAACCAAAGTGCACCACTTTTTATCTCTGCAAACTTTCTGAAATTGCCCTCACAGACTCACAGCTACATGAACATTGTCCATTATATCTCCTCTCCTCTCTCTCTCTCTCTCTCTAACCACCCACGTAAGTCTTCACACTCTCTCCTATCTCTACCATACTCAGAAAACCACACCTCTTCCCTACCCAGAAAGTTTATGTTAAATTCTTATCCTAGTTGTAGGCAATAGTGTGTTCAAAATCTTGGATTTACAATTTGTTAAAGAAGTTACTTTAATTAATCTATCTAAAATCAAGCTTCATCCACATAGCATGGGGATCGATCGAAGTTGTTTGAGAGGAGAAAAGCTAGTGAATTGTATGAATCTACATCGGTTTAGTTTTATCTCATGTCCTACGGGAAAAACTCGATTTTAATCCACCTGGCTAAAAGAAAATACACAAGAATCTTGGTTTTATTTTATTTAAACCCGATCCCCGTTCTTCAAATAACAAAAATTTCCAATTTTTAATAAATTCCATTTTTACCAAAACACCCATTAATGAACTGGCTGTTTTGTAAATTTTAAAATGCTTTTGTGGTTATATGTTGTTGAGCTTATTCTTGTGATGGGTAAAGAAGAGAGGAGAGGAGTCAAGAGAGAATATCTGCGAGTACTTGGTACAGAGAAAAAGTAATTAGGTCGAGAGGAGGCCGGTTACTGGGTAGGGAAGAGATGAAAGAGGCTATGAGTGGTAGAGAGAGAAAGAGTGGTGAGAGAATGCAGAATAGAAAAAGGGAGCCTTACATTGAGTGAGGGCAATTTCAGAAAGTTTGCAGAGATAAAAAAGAGTGGAGTGCTTTGGTTCAAATTTGGAGCGCCAATAGCGCCTCCCCTGGCAGTATTAACCCATTCTAGTTTTTTATTACGTTGTAAATGAATGGTCATGTAAATTGTTTAATGAATTTCACAGTTTAAGTTTGTTCAATGCTAAAGGCATTTTATTTCAAAATTTAAAGTGGAGGTAGGAACATGTCTATGGTGGTTATATTACCAGGTTTTATTGCTAATAATGGTGCATTGATGTAATGTTAGTGCTGTCTGCATATGATGATACTGAGCATGTGATGAAGGGAATTACTCATGGAGCTTGTGATTATTTGTCTAAACCTGTCCGCATTGAGGAGCTAAAGAAAATCTGGCAGCATGTGATCAGAAAAAGGAAGATTGACGCCAAGGACCAGAAGTTTTTTGACCAGCCTCATGGTGATTTTGTCGAAGTAGGAGAACGGTTAATGGGAGCAGGAGAGACTGATCAGAATGATAAGATCACTAGGAAAAGGAAGGACCAAAATGGAGATGAGTATGAGGAGCATGATAAAGATGGGGACATTAATGAAGATCCATCAATGCAGAAGAAGCCTCGGCTTGTTTGGTCATCTGAGCTGCATCGCAAATTTGTTGCAGCAGTGCATCAGTTGGGCATTAACAGTAAGTTTTTCCTGTATCCATATAAACAAAGTTGGTAAAGAGAAGTCCTGTTGTATTTATTGTTTCTTGTTAAGAGGAATTCTATTGGTAGTCTAAAACTATTAGGGACTTATTTATAATAAGTTGCCATATGTGTTGCATGTTTGTCAATATTTTACTATGTCGATGGTTGAAAATTCTCTAGTTTATTGAGATTTTTGTCTCACTGGTTCATGAATCGTTGTAATCTGACTCTAAATTAAGAGTATCTAGTAGTTTATTGAGATTTTTGTCTCACTGGTTCATGAATCGTTGTAATCTGACTCTAAATTAAGAGTATCTAGTAGTGACTGATCAAGTTCTGAGTCACTACTGTTATATATGCTTGCTACTCCCTCTGTCTCGTATTTATTGTCCGTATATATTGTCCATTGGACAAAAGCTCACATGTCTAGGATCCTCGTGAATGCATCCAGCATCCATTGTATAATATCCATAATTCCATTTATACCCTTTATTTAGATTTTTATTTGTGCACTTGCAGGAGTTCTCATGTTCTTGTTAGGGCCATAATAGGAAAGTTGTTAATTAATGTGCTTTGGACTTGTAAGTGGCCAAAAACTATGAGACATCCAAAAATTGAAAGTTGGCCAATATATGTGAGACTGGGGGAGTATTAATTATAATTCTTGTGCATGAACTGTTCTATTTTGACTCACAGATCTTTCTGGTTAATCTTTCGCTTTGCTTTTCTTTAAATTGCAGATGCTTTCCCTAAAAGGATTCTAGAGATGATGAACGTGGAAAAGGTTACTAGAGAAAACGTGGCCAGCCATCTCCAGGTGCAAATTCTTATGTTTCCTGCCTCGGTTCTATATGATCTGTGATCCTTTGTTTTATTCAGCGCTTACTATCTTACTCTATGGTTGCAGAAATATAGGGGGTACTTGAAAAGGATTAGCGAAGCAGCAAGTCATCAAGCTAATATGGTTTCAGTGTTAGGGAGGGCTGATTCTGCTTATTATCGAGGGGGTTCTATGAATGGATTTGGTGATCTTCATAATTTGGCTATGTCAGGGCAGATTCAGAATGATGCTTTTAGATCCTTTCCTCCAGGCGGTGTACTTGGTAGATTAAACAGTCCTGGTCTCGGTATGCTTGGTCTTTCTTCTTCAGGAATTCATCGAGATCATACTCAAAATTTAACCAACCCCGATACTGGTGTGACCAACTTTCAGTCACATATACAACCCGAAAATCAAAATGGGAATATACTTCATGGAGTACCACTGTCATCAGAACTTGATCAAGTGCAACTTAATCAAAATGTTTCTAGCATAGCACAGCTCTCTGATAGTTCTAATGAATCAAATATTTATCCCATTTCAAATGTGTTCTCGAATGGCAGAACAATTGTTGGTAGCTCAAGCAACTCCCTTTTAGCTGTCCAAAACTACCCCGTGGCGGTAGAAAAGCATCTTCAAGGTACCGTAATGAGCGGGGTTCTTGGAAACCAATCTTCTCATATAGCGAATCCTTTAAATTCAGAATGCTGTCAGTCACTGGATTTTAAAGGATTCACTGACAACTGGTTGAATGCTGTTCAGTCATCTCAGAACCTTTCAAATTCTTGTACATTCAGTGATTGCTTAAATCAGACTACTCAAAATAACATGAGACACATCCCTACTATGGCTGTGCATAGGGGAACCAATCCTCATGCTCGATTGGCAGATCGAGAAACTGATTTACAATACCAAGCAGCCCTTGTAAGCAGTAATGGCAGGCAAAGTTTGAATTTTATGCCAAGAAAGGAGTGGGATGACCATGAAGAATATAAATCTCATATGTCTAACCCGATATACAACTCCACTAATATCTCAATTGCCCCCCATTATGATGGGGGTCCAATGGGCCAGAGGCTGGACTCAGGAAGCATGATAAGCTACAACCGGAGTGATTGTAGTTTAGTTGGGCAATCAAATTTTCTTGATCCCTTGCCCCTGCAGCATAATGAGGTTGAACAGCCAGCTGCTCAGACAACAGAAGATTTGAAGTATGGAACCTTTAAGGGGCAAAGTAAGCCACACGGCAGTTATGCTTTTAGCAAAGTTGACTCTTTGGAGGATCTACTGACTGCGATGATAAAAGAGGTACGTAGTAGACTTGTGTTTTTGGTTTGGATGTGTTGTGGATCTCTTGTTTTAGATTATCACTACAGCATTTTTGTTCTTACTGAAGTTAGTCTGATCAGAAGATTCAGAACTATAGTCCTCTAAAATACAGAAGTAGGAGATTGGGAACTTGTCCATAAAAGATGTTGTGCATGTTTTCTTTGGGTGTCTCCTATGCTATTGCTATTTCTATTTTATCATTTAAATTAATTTAAGACAGGTTTTCTGAATCTGTTAGAACGTAGAAGTAAGATGACATGACCTATGCTTTGTATGTGTTATCAATCCTTTGCAAGCTATGTTGCTTACAAAGCTTGCTTTCGTTTGATTGTGAATCTTATGCAAATAGACATAAAAATACTTGCTTTTATCGCTGATAGACATATCATGAACTTTTGATAGTATTTGATAAATTGCTAAAATAGGACAGTAGGGCCCAATATAATTCGTGAAGCAGTCTATTTGAAATAGTTAGACTCTTACCACTAAGTAAGTTTTAAAATTTTTTTTTATTATTATTATTATTTTTTTTTTTTGAGGACTACTCTGTAAGAATCAAAATGTTCAATTTGAAAGGACATTGGAACTAAGAAAATAACTTCGTGCACCTCTTATTTCATCTCCTAGAACAGATTTCAATCATTCTAGGTGAATGATTTCGTAGAATGACAGTGTAAAATCTCTATATTGAGATTTCAAATATAACCCTAGAATGATGAAAAATCCAAAACAGTGCAGTATGTAAAAATCGAAAGCTTCTCTAATATAACTAAGAGAAACTCACCATAACCGAGATATTTATGCACCAACCAAAAAGAAGACCATAAAGTGAAAACTTGTTACTCTTTAACTTTTTCTCTATATATCTATAGCTATAAAATAGAAAGAATTGTGATTATGATATAAAGAAGAGTACTTATAAAAAAAATGATATAAAGAAGAGTCGGAGATGTCAGTTCTAGGGAGAAGAAAGGTTGAGATAGAAGAACATCTTGAGATGTCAGTTCTAGGGAGAAGATAAGTTGAGATAGAAGAACATCTTGAGGATATAGAGAAGAGGAAGTGTGGGATTCAGTGGTGTAATTAGGTTGGGTAGTGTAGGAGAGGATATGGTGAACTTAAAGAACTTGGTAGGAAGACAGGAAGATGAAGTATGGATTGAATGGGGCAATTAGACTGGGCTTTGAGTTGATGTGCTCAAAGACTAGGCACGAAAAGTAGACTTTAGTTTTTGCTGTTTTTGATCCAACAATCCCATTGCATTGAAACAACAAAATGATTTGAATAAGGAGTGAAAATAGATTGTGTTGGGCTGGGAACACTTGCTGCAAATAACTTCTACTTTACCTAAAATATTGTAATGTTGGCGTTCCTCCCCTCCTTATTTCACTCTTATTCAATTTGGTGCATTTTCAAGGTTTTGATTTAGGAAATTCAGTGCTGATTAGGGATTGGATTGCGTGTTTTTGTTGTTGGTCTGGGGTGTTAGTTTATGGGTTCTGTAGGTTATATGAAGGAGAGGTAGTTTTTGGTGGCTGGGCTAACTTTGCTGCTCGCAATTGACAGCTGTGGATTAATAGAGGGGAAAGGGGAAAGTTCACTAGAAGAAGATAGTCTATGAAATCAGTTTAAGTACTAATGACAAGTACTAATGAGTATTTCTTCCATTTCAAATGCATAGATATTAAATTGTGATTTGTACTGCACTCAATGCCTTTGACCATATCCTCTATGCGACCAATGAATTTGGCTCTCACTTGGCCCTGACTGACTTATGCAACTTACGCCGGAGAAGATAAAAAGGTAGGGATACTGGATAGAGTAATCAAGTGAGGTGGGCCCTCTAAATATGTCCATATTACAATGTTACCCTCCATACTATTATTTTAATTTTATAACCCTCATTTTGGGTAAAAAGAATTGGCATGTTGTTAGGATACCTCTCAGGGGGGGTATCTAAACAGCTCCATGTATATATACACGCGTGCATGTGTTTGAATACACTGATACGTAATGTATGTTTGTATATTTATATATGTATAGATGCACGTGTGTATATACATTGTAAATTACACCATTGGTCCTCGTGCTTAGACTTTCTCTACAAGCCGCCCCCAAACCTTAAGACTTTGCTCGTGTTTCGTAGGTAGGAAGTATGCATTCTTTTGCTTGAACGGTCTCTGTTGGGTGGTACTGAGAAAGATTAGTGATAGGGATCCGCCTTTTTTATCCCAATTTTTCATCTTGATCTATGGTATTGAGAATGATTAGTGATAGATATTTATATATGTATATATTGCACGTGTACATATACATTGCTAATTACACAATTTGTCCTTGCATCTCAATCTATGTGGCAAAGCATTAGCATCAAATCACTTATCTTGCAGGCCAAAGTTTAACTAAAGTTGCCACCAAGATTGGGATGAAAAATTGGGCTAAAAAGTTGGCACCCCTATCATTTTCCTTTGAGAAAAACTCAGTTAAGTGATCAATGTGGTTTGCCCATGACCTCTAAGTTTGTGCCGTATGATCATTTGACCCTTTATGATATACGAAAATTTCACCCACAATATAGGCATTTTTCCTATATGACCCACGTAAAGTGATCATGTGTTATCAGATGACCACTTAAAAGAGGATCTCCTTATGCCATCCATCCGAAGAACCATGGCCAAGCATAAAACTTGTACTTTGTACCAAACATTGGCGTCGGATTTTTGCTGCTCTCCACCAATACACTTAATCTTAGTTCTCTCAACATTTCTCTCGATACTTTTCAATGTTTTAGATGTTTGCCACCTTAGCATTTGAACTTTAAAATAACAAAATCTTAAAATTGCGCGATTACTTAACAAGCAGCTTACAACGTATTGTGGGAACTGAGAGAAGTGTGTCACACGAGCCAGATCCAGTAATGTAGTTATTCAAGGACCGTTTGAGGAAAAGGTTAAAATTGCACACACACATGTTTGATATAGGATACTTGATCACATTTTTTTTTTCTTTTCTTTTTCCTTGAATGTCAATCTAGGTTTTCATATTTTGATATTAGATCACAATTCTTTGTTGCTAGTTTCTCTCCATCATCATTCTATAATGATTTGATCCATGCAATGCAGGAACAAAAGGCGTCAAATAAATTCGAAGGAAGGGGACCTTGGATGTGATACTTTCTCCCATTCTATCAGCACATGCAAATGAGTTTAGATATTAAGGCTTCCACTCTTGTGAGGAAAAAAGATTTGAAGTGAAGCTAGTCTATTTTACTTCCTTTGGGTAATTATTTTGAGTGTAACTTTACTCTCTTCATGGATTGAACCAACTTAATAGTTTACACATCATCTAGTAGCGCTTTCTTACATAGTAGGTCTAACTCTTGGTTATTTGCATTTGCAATGTTCGTTTCTTCGATTATAATGTGCAGCTCTTTTGTTGGCTGTCGTAGGCAGCCTCCCCGTGGTGCCCGTATGACTGACTGGCAGTTGAGGGAGAAAGTATAACAAATCTCTTCCACTCTTATGTGTGTTGAATGCTTCCTTCAATATGGTAAGGGGGCTCTTGCTAATCCCTAGTATGGTAGTCCACCCCCTAATCACTGCTGTTGAATTTATGCGACTATCTATCCTTTGGACAAACCTTTTTTCCATTATTCTCCATCGTTCTAATTGTATTCGTAGGTCTTCGTCTTCAACTTTCAGCCAAGAAAGTCACCTGATTCTAATACGAAGCTCACGTGGTTCTAGTATTTCCCACGAGTTAGTCAATTAGACAAGATTTGAAGCTCCCAAACATCATGCCACTATTCCTATACCATTTTCTCTGCCTTTGATACTGAACGAATCTCTCTCCATTTATATGTTGAGTGCTTGGTTTTGAATGAATTTAGTTAGGCTGTTAAAACTTGGAGGATGGTTAAGGCAACGGTGACAAAGGCTTTTTGTTTGGCCAAAGCTGGGAAATAGCCCTGGGTTTATGAATTGAGGGAGATGAGCAAAAGGCCAACCTTAGGGTAGAATGGTCCACCAGAGGTCAACTGATCAATAATAAGGAGGGGGTGAAGAAGGGGGAAATATTTTGTGGTCTTTGAGCATTATGTAATTAGTTGATATGTTGTTTCAGAATCAATAAGAGACCATAAAACTGTTGGTATGAACATTTTTTTTTCTAAGGTTCCAATTTTAAGGGTTCAATAGCTAAAAAAGATGTCTACGGTTCAAAATCAATCCAACATTGCTACTGTGGTGACAACTTTACTTGAAGATGCACATGCACCTTAGATGCACTTTGCCTTCAAGGCAAAGTTGTCACCAGAGTGATAACCATGGTGGTAAACCTAACATTTTTGAAATCAACAAGTGACCATAAAATTGTTGGTGTCGACGTCTTTTTCAAAGGTTGAAATTTTAAGGGTTCAATAGCTGAAAAATATGTTTACAACACATAATCAATAAGAAACCATAAAACTGTTGTTGACATCTTTTTCGAAGGTTCAAGTTGTAAGGGTTCAATAATTGAAAAAGATGTCTAAATTTTCAATTTTATGATATCTCATTGGTTTTGGAATACAACCTACATCGATGAGGCAATATTCAAGGCCTACTAAACATGTTTTGGTGGAGAAGCATGTTTGAGGGTTTTTACAGCCTCTCACATACATGTATAGTCCCTGAATCTTATTCTAGCATTACACTTTCATCAATCAAGCGTAAGTGGTATTAAGCAAATAGTGGCACAATTATACTCCTTCCGTTTCACCCAAAGAGTCTACGTTTGAAAAGTCTCATAATTAAGGGATATATATGTAGTATTGGAGTTGGATACAATTACAATATTTTAGCATAGTTAAATATGTTTGCATCACATGTGGAAGGTAAAGTTGAAAGTTTTATGAAAATTGTAGGCATAATTTTATAAAATGAACCTTTTGAGTGGAACATCCCAAAATAATATAGTAAACTTTTTATCTGGAATAGAGGGACTATCATTTTAATTTTATTTAAGGAAACTACAGTAAGCTTGTGGTGATACCTTGGGTTTCGAGGGGCCTACTAGCTAAATCAGAACATAGGTCATGGGTCATTCATGAGCCATATACTCACTCCGTCCCTAAATTATTGTCTTTCTTTTAATTTTTTGTCTGTTCTAAAATAATTATCTTGTTTGAAAACTTTCATTTTTAGAACATCATTTTTACCATTTTACCCTTACTTTTTCACCTACTTTAATTATGAGCCACATACACATGGACATTAAAGACAATTTCACATTATACCAATATTAATAATCAAGTCAATTATTTTTTTCTTAATCTGTGCGCCGAATCAAATAAGACAATAATTTAGAGATGGAAGAAGTATTTTAATTGGAGAAATTGCTGGCCGGTCCACTTTCCCAATTTTTTTTTCTCTCCAGTACACCCTTTTTTTTTTAACCGCTACAAGGTATTTTAAAAATTTTCTTCCTAAAATACCCTCAACAACATCGTTGCTTCAGATTTGAGATTCAAATTAATGTATAAATGATTTCATGTTATTAATATAATCTTTCTTCATGTTTGGGTATCAATTTTCATGCATAAAACACGAATTTGATCAAATTCAAATTTTTTGAGTTCATCCCGTTTTTCTTTGTTCTTGAGCTGTTTTGGCCACTTAAATCTCTGTTTTAAGCTTCGAATTTGTTTAAAATCAATCTCATATTATTATTCTAACTTAGTACTATATTTGTGCACAATTTTTCTACCAAAAAATACTATTTTTGAGCTTCAAATCAAGCTTGACAGTGTGCTGTCCGAAAACAGAGGAAGATGTTCTTGGACTGATTTAATTCGCCAATCGCAGTATGCTGGGCAACGCAACGGGGTTCGACCTGCCCGATCAGGTCGCAGGGGTCGAGGGGACAGCGTCCCTCGTGGGGGTTCGGGGGCAACGCCCCCGAAAGGTAAACGAAAATCAAGAGTGCGCTGCGATGATGTATCGCGATGCAAATATGGCTCATCGCGATGCAGATATGGCTCATCGCGATGCAAATATGGCTCATCGCGATGCAGGAGTTCTTTATTAGACTTATTAATACGAATGATCCATATATGGCTCATCGCGATGCAGATATGGCTTATCGCGATGCATATATAGCTCATCGCGATGCAGGAGTTCTTTATCAGACTTATTAATACGAATGTAAAAGTGATGCATCGCGATGCAAAAGTGGTGCATCGCGATGCAAAGGTGGTGCATCGCGATTTTGGTTTCCTAAAGTGTACTGCGATGATCGCGATGAACCAATTGTTACATCGCGATGCACCACTTTTACATCGCGATGCACCAATTGTTGCATCGCGATTCGCCAATTTGTAAAAGTGGTGCATCGCGATGCCAAAAATAGTGCATCGCGATGCAAAGGTGGTGCATCGTGATTTTGGTTCCCTAAAGCGCTCTGCGATGATCGCGATGCACCAATTGTTGCATCGCGATGCAGAAGTGGTGCATCGCAATTTCAAAGTGGTGCATCGCGATGCAAAAGTAGTGCATCGCGATGTAGTATGTTACTGAAGTGCGCGTGTTTTTCTTTCATTAATGGCATAATTGTCTTTTCGCCCCAAAAATGTCTTTTTTTGATTTTTAAAAAAGATGAGTGGACTGGAGCGATTACAAATGTTTAAAAAGAAACCGGCATGTAATTCACCCATTTTAATTTGCTTAGTGGTATAGGGAGGAATACATGGTAGTGATACAGAGAGGATCTGGAGTTAGTTTGGGCTTAACTATTGTAGACATAAGCCTATTTCCTCCAATGAGATGATTCTCAGAAAGACCGTGTACTACAGCTGGCCTCTTTGTGAGTGTAATATATTAAATTCATTTATTCTAAACTCTCCGTTCTATGGAAAGAGTCTATTTTCTATTTACGATGTTCCATTTAAAGAGTTCATTTTAAGAAATCATGTCTACAATCTTTCATAAACCTTTTCGTTTTACACTCCATATATGTTGTAAACATCTTGGTTATGCTAAAATATTTTTTGTAATTATGACCAATTCCAATGCTACTTATGTATCCCTTAATTATTAGACTTTTCAAACATAGTTTGGATGGAACGGAAAAAGTATTTCCTTAATTAACACATTCCTTGGTACAATCTTCCCTTTCTCAATTGAACGCTTAAATGGAAAAAGTTATGTGGAACCTCGTTACTAGAAATCTCTTAGAGCTCGTTTGGTGCAGCGTTTTTAAAATACAGATGTTTTCTAATAAATGTGTTTAGATATTACTTCAAAACACTTTTTTTTTTTCTAGCAGCGTTTTATAATTTGCGTTTTGGAAAAAAAAGGACTGAGAATTCTAGCATTTTAAAATGCAGCTGCGTTTAGAAAATACAATTTTTTCTGTCGCAGAATTGAAACATAGTTTTTACAAATAACCTCCGTTATATCCTTGCGTTTTGACCAAAACGTACGACCAAATGAGCTTCTACATGCGATGAGATTAGTAACCATTTTCTATCTCATTGCCATCCAAATGAAGCCTAAGGTTTAATGGACCTCAGAAACTTGAGATCATTGTTTATGAAATATTATAGAAAATTTACAATACTTGTGATCTTGATTAATAAATTAATAATATTATTTCCTGGTCTATTATTTCTCTCGTCTTCTTCGTGACGCATCTTTGTCCCACACCAGTCGCATGGCTTCTCAGAGGTCGCTTCACATCTTTATAGCTACTCGCCATCGATTAGAGCTCCTCTGATCTCTCTCCCAACTCTCTCTCTCAATCTCACAAACTAAACTAACTACGATTTGGGATTGTAACGACCCGAGCCCGAAGCCCGGTCCGCCACGCATAGCCCACTCACTGGCCCACTAAGCACCTGGGTCAACTAGCCCACCACAAGCCACCCAAGAGTCCATGGATAGGTTGGTGCCCAGTGGTAGTGGGTGACCACTTATAAAGCACACACAAGTCTCACATCTACCCGATGTGGGATATCACAATCTCCCCCACTTGAATCCTTGACGTCCTCGTCAAGATCCAAAGGAGGTCTAAAGGATCGGCACCCCGGGCGATGTGTTCCAACACATTTTCGGCCGGGACCCACTCTGATACCATTTGTAACGACCCGAGCCCGAAGCCCGGTCAGCCACGTATAGCCCACTCACTGGCCCACTAAGCACCTGGGTCAACTGGCCCACCACAAGCCACCCAAAATTCCATGGATAAGTTGGTGCCCAGTGGTAGTGGGTGGCCACTTATAAAGCACACACAAGTCCAACATCTTCCCGATGTGGGATATTACAATCTCCCCCACTTGAATCCTTGACGAAGTCCCACATCTACCCGATGTGGGATATCACAATCTCCCCCACTTGAATCCTTGACGTCCTCGTCAAGAGCCAAAGGAGGTCCAAAGGATCGGCACCCCAGGCGATGTGTTTCTACACATTTCCGGCCGGGACCCGCTCTGATACCATTTGTAACGACCCGAGCCCGAAGCCCGGTCCGCCACGCATAGCCCATTCCCTGGCCCACTAAGCACCTGGGTCAACTGGCCCACCACAAGCCACCCAAAAGTCCATGGATAGGTTGGTGCCCAGTGGTAGTGGGTGGCCACTTATAAAGCACACACAAATCCCACATCTACCCGATGTGGGATATCACAATCTCCCCCACTTGAATCCTTGACGAAGTCCCACATCTACTCGATGTGGGATATCACAATCTCCCCCACTTGAATCCTTGACGTCCTTGTCAAGAGCCAAAGGAGGTCCAAAGGATCGGCACCCCAGGCGATGTGTTCCTACACATTTTTGGCCGGGACCCGCTCTGATACCATTTGTAATGACCCGAGCCCGAAGCCCGGTCCGCCACGCATAGCCTACTCACTGGCCCACTAAGCACCTGGGTCAACTGGCCCACCACAAGCCACCCAAAAGTCCATGGATAGGTTGGTGCCAAGTGGTAGTGGGTGGCCACTTATAAAGCACACACAAATCCCACATCTACCTGATGTGGGATATCACAATCTCCCCTACTTGAATCCTTGATGAAGTCCCACATCTACCCGATGTGGGATATCACAATCTCCCCCACTTAAATCCTTGACGTCCTCGTCAAGAGCCAAAGGAGGTCCAAAGGATCGGCACCCCAGGCGATGTGTTCCTACACATTTCTGGCTGGGACCCGCTCTGATACCATTTGTAACGACCCTAGCCCGAAGCTCGGTCCGCCACGCATAGCACACTCACTGGCCCACTAAGCACCTGGGTCAACTGGCCCACCACAAGCCACCCAAAAGTCCATGGATAGGTTGGTGCCCAGTGGTAGTGGGTGGCCACTTATAAAGCACACACAAGTCCCACATCTACCCGATGTGGGATATCACAATCTCCCCCACTTGAATCCTTGACGAAGTCCCACATCTACCCGATGTGGGATATCACATAAAGCAAGTCAGCATTTCTATTTAGCTTGATCAACCTATATTTTCCATTTTCATTGTGGGATTAATTCCCCACTTTATATATTGAATGCATATGCAACTTCGGAGTATAGTTAGCCTCTCTCTATGATGCATTTAGATTGCTGTCATGCCACATCCATATGATAACATTTATATTTTTTTTATCGAGTTGACTAATATTTCAATCTACTCTGTTAATTGAAGAGGATTTAATTATATATTTCGATCTACTCCTCTTAAAAGCATAAAGTAGTGCCAAAACTCATGTTAAATGGTTAGTTTTGTAAAGAGATTGCGACAATAATATATTCGTATTTAAATATGTACAGAAATCACTCAATTGCAGTTTTTAGTTCTCTATTTTCATGGCATGAAATCTTTCTCTCAATCATTTATGATATCCTCTAGGAATACTCACAATTATTCAAATTCATTTGAAGTCGAGTTTTATTAACCCAAATCCTATAAATAATTTTCATCGATAATCTGTGTAGCACTCCAAGTAGACCCGCTACTGTTGTTACTTTATATCCTTCAAGTACCTTAACCTCAACACACAAATTAATTTATCTAAACGAAACCTAAAATAATTGAAATATAATCAAACAAACCCAACTTCAAATTGAAATAAATCAGAACAATTATTCAAGTGCAGAACAAAAATCAAATAGCATCAACAATCAGTTAATCCAAGAGATTCATAATCAAACAAACCCAATTTCTAATTGAAATAAACCTTGGAAAACATAAATATCTAGGAATCATATTCAACTAATGGATAACTCATACCTTATTAGAAGTCTAATCAAGAGATCGACAGAGACAGAGAGATGTCACCCAGTTCATGGAAACCCTTATCGCGGTTTATCCCTGTAACGACCCGAGCCCGAAGCCCGGTCCGCCACGAATAGCCCACTCACTAGCCCACTAAGCACCTGGGTCAACTAGCCCACCACAAGCCACCCAAAAGTCCATGGATAGGTTGGTGCCTAGTGGTAGTGGGTGGCCACTTATAAAGCACACACAAGTCCCATATCTACCCGATGTGGGATATCACAATCTCCCCCACTTGAATCCTTGACGAAGTCCCACATCTACCTGATGTGGGATATCACAATCTCCCCCACTTGAATCCTTGACGTCCTCGTCAAGAGCTAAAGGAGGTCCAAAGGATCGGCACCCCAGGCGATGTGTTCCTACACATTTCCGGCCGGGACCCGCTCTGATATCATTTGTAACGACCCGAGCCCGAAGCCCGGTTCGCCATGCATAGGCCACTCACTGGCCCACTAAGCACCTGGGTCAACTGGCCCACCACAAGCCACCCAAAAGTCCATGGATAGGTTGGTGCCCAGTGGTAGTGGGTGGCCACTTATAAAGCACACACAAGTCCCACATCTACCCGATGTGGGATATCACAATCTCCCCCACTTGAATCCTTGACGAAGTCCCACATCTACCCGATGTGGGATATCACAATCTCCCCCACTTGAATCCTTGACGTCTTCATCAAGAGCCAAAGGAGGTCCAAAGGATCGGCACCCCAGGCGATGTGTTCCTACACATTTCCGGTCAGGACCTGCTCTGATACCATTTGTAACGACCCGAGCCTGAAGCCCGGTCCGCCACTCATAGCCCACTCACTGGCCCACTAAGCACCTGGGTCAACTGGCCCACCACAAGCCACCCAAAAGTCCATGGATAGGTTGGTGCCCAGTGGTAGTGGGTGGTCACTTATAAAGCACACACAAGTCCCACATCTACCCGATGTGGGATATCACAATCTTAATATGTGAGAGTTACTTACTCTGAGAATATAATTAGAGCGTTAAATGATTGTGGGTTTAATTGATCCAAATATAATATGATGCTTGCAATAACTGTTAGAGTAGAATGCTCAGAGTTCCAATTTGATTGAATTTTATTCTACGTGTAAAACAATTTTATTGGAATTTATTTTTATATATGAAGGCATTTCTTTATCCTATATTTTCATATTAAATGTTTATTTGATAAAGTCCTTAGACCATTTTTAGCTATGGGGCATGGTTACGCATTTGATGGTAATCATGGAAAATGCTTCTAAGGCTTTGGTCTTAAAATTGGTTCTAAGTCGGTTGGCTTTTCAAGACAAGGACATTGAAAAGCCTTGTGAGACTTATGCGTATGATGCATGTTCCTATGACGAGGATGTTGCATTCCATTAACATTATCGTTGTGACGCAAGTGGGTATATGCAGGTGCTTGTTAGAGAACAAGTTCACTGAACATGACCCGTTGGAAATTCTTAAATGGAAATTTCAATTGTCAAATTAAGAATTTTCACATTGTGATAGTACATGATTAGTCCTCGGACTTGAGGTACGATAGTAGCCTTGTGTACATCCTGTAACACTTTAATTTACTTACTGATTGCTTGACAATCGCAAAGGGGTATTTTGGGTATTGCACTGGTGTGCATGGAGGTTAATCAGTAGCCAACATAGAATTTGACACTTGTCAGATGATAAGAGAATTTCCTGTGTTTTTCATAGTTCATGATTCGAAGACCTTGGCCAAGGCATGATGAATTTGATTCATAAATGAATCACTGGTACTTGAAATGGAATCACAGTTATTAAATCAATTGGATTTTGACTTATAATCCATGTCCTAGATTTAATTGGAAAATTAGATGTCGAAAGGACCGTACATGTATGCACTCGCAATTGAAATAGGTTTGCTCGCTATTTCACCTACTGCTAGACATTCGTGCTACTTGCTAGGTGTTCCCACGATTTGTAGGTTCTTGAAATTAAGGAGTTAATTTCAAGTATATTAACTAATCAGATTATTTAATAGAATTAATTGTTATTCATAAGTTACAAAATTGTTGTAAGCCTACAACTAGCATTAGTTGTAAACCTAAAGGGTCACACACTAAGAACGGAAGGATTCATTTGTTCAATCAAGGATTATTCCAAATTATTGGACACAGTTGATTAGTAGAGATTAATTGATGGATGGAATTGATTCGATCAATTTAATTAAATTTCGGCTCGGTCAATTAATTTAGATTAATTGATGGAATTTTATTGAAAGTCTAAGCCCAATATTTAATTAAGCCCGTTGGAAGAGCCCATCTTGTTAATTTGAAAGAAAATAAAAAAGGAGGGGTTGTATTGCTAATATTAAATAAATGTTATTTTAATATATGGTAATAATAATATTACCATATCTTCCTTCTAATGAAACTAGACACAATTCTGTATACATTAGTTGTAGTACACATTAGGGTTTTGATTTTTAATTAGAAGGAGTTATATTAGAATACAATAAGTAAGAAAAAAAAAAAGAAAAAAAGGTGGTTACCTTTTTGAAGATAAAGACGGCCGCCTCCCCCCTTCAAGAAATAATCAACTTTTCTTCCTTGATTATTCTTCTCAAGCAAGAAAATCAAAAACTTACTTTTTGGTTTTATATTATTGAACAAAATGGATAAAAATTGCTAGCGAAATTTTAATTCGGTGATTCCGTTCATTCGTGTGGACTATCTTTAGAGGAGGGACGTGTGGACCTCTACAAGTTAAGGATTGGAGATTTTGCCGGCAATTGATTGCCTCCACATCTTCATCAAAAGGAAGCTTTAAGGAAGCGTTTCCGGTAAGAGCCTAAAACTCTTCTTTATTACTTGCACAACACGCGCGATCGTTAAATCGTTACGTGAATCGGGAGCTAATGTTTAACGTATATTGTATACACGTTTTATAAAATTTTAAATTCTGCCGCGATTAGCCTGCAATATAGCGAACTAACAATAACATCTGTTGTACCAGTCGAAATTAGAAATGTATCCTATAAATTGTTCATGGTTAAATGATTTAACCCCCCCACCCCATCCAGTATAACAACTTCTCTTAAAAAAATCTAAATGTTATGATATGGACCATGAGTTCTGGCACTACTTTATGCTTTTAATATTACAATTTTTTTCCTTATGCATGCTCGTTGTCACAGATGCGATATGGATGCAGAAGTTATCAAACGTGTCGGCAAAGCTTATCCGAAAGGCAATCAGTTCAGTTTACTGCATTACTGGAAATGATTGGAAGAACTAGGATCGATTTTTGAGCTTGTTGTAGTGATTTCAGCTGCTCGGCATAGCTCGCAGAATTTCTTTTAGAATTATATTTGAGTTTCTTTTTCTTTTCTTGACTGGTGTACATGGGCATGATGATAAATATGCACTTACTTCTTCAGTTTAGTTTTGTCGGGTGATGTGGAATACATATGAAATGTTCGAAATCATAAAATATGATATGGTTATTTTGACTAAGGTTGGTAAACCAATGTCATAGGATGATGTAATATTAACTTCTACCTGATATTGGCGTCGTCTTATTTAAAAGCATGCTAATGCACCAGGATCCTACTCTTGGGATCTTGAAGGGTCTATAATGTGTAATGTACACAGCCTATTGTATTAATAACATCAACTGCCTTTACTTTATTTAACATCTTCATACCTCACTTCATAATTTGACTGATGCATTTACTCCTCAGACGCTTGTTTGAGCAGCAAAATATTTACAAATCTATCAGGTTTACTACTCGTGTTGCATTTTCATTGATTAACTTGGCATGATTTTGCAATATTTAGTCTGCATTTACCTATATTTGCACCATTACAACTTTCACATATTTTATTAACCACTTAACAGTTAACATATTTTTAACTTTTCTATTGTTTTTGTTCTTGTTCAGGTTCATCACGTTCATCCTAATGCTGCCCCTTATAGGTCAAAAATTGTTAATGACAACTGGGAAGACATTTGCCAATTGTTCGCTCAAGACCGTGCTAATGGTGAGGGTGCTTAAACAGCAGCACAAGCAAAATTAGAAATGGAAGTGAACCAAGAGTCATTTGACTTAGAGGAGACCATTGCAACCACCGAGGGAGACAGGAGAGGCTTAGAAGAAGATGCTATGTGACCACTCGGAGGGGAAAGTAGACAAGGTAAGTCCAATGCCTTATCTTCATCTCTCTCTCATCCCAAAATGCAGAAGCATAGTGGTTTAAAAGCATTACATGATGTACTCTCTCATACATCAAATTCTCTTGACCGCTTCACGAACTCTGAAGCCCCTAAAGCTACAACACAAATGGTATTAGAAAAGTTGTCTAAAGTGAAAGACTTGGATAGACGATGCTTTGAAAGCAGTTGATGCATTTATGAATGATCAAAGGAAATTTGAAACATTGTTAGGCCTTTCAAATTAGCTGAAAGCATAGTATGTTTTGATGCAACTTGGTCTTGTGTAGTGGTTTTGGATAGTTCTTTAGAATTATGTGTTGCTTTGTTTTCATGATTGCTTAAACTTGTTGATTGTAATAAGTTTAGTTGTTTTGAGGATGATTTAGTATTAAACTGTGTTGATTTTATGATTTTTCACTATAGTTGGTTGTGATCAATTTCCTTATTATTTGAAATATAGTTATTGTGTAGTAATTGTATTTTATGCTTTATTATAAGAAATACAAAAGGAAAAGTATATATTAAAGTGGCAAATTCATTTCCATGAAACTAGTTGAGTATCCAAACAATAGAATTTAAATTATAAATCAATTCTAATGAAATTTCACATATTAGCCAAACAATAGAATTGAAGCTTTATAGAATTCGAATATGTTGAAATCCAATTCTTCAAAATTGTGATTCTAATTCAATTCCAAATCTGTGTATCCAAACGGACCCTTACTGTTCCTGAGGTTGGCTGCAAAGATGATCCAAAATGTTAATGAGATGAATTCAATGGATTCAATGCATTCAGATTACATGTATTAGTCGAATTTTTGAACTTTTCAAATGTACTTTCCCAAGTGTAGTATATAGTTCTCATAGTTCATTACACCTAAGTGAAAAATATAGGGGAATACAAGCTTCATGTTGGATTTTTAATCCGACCTGGTATTATTATTTTTTTTTTACCTTTCTTAAAATTTTATTCTTCCTTTTTCTTTAGTTTATAATTTTATTACTCCCTCTGTTCCTAAACTATTTTTCAAATGAAATTTTGACGTGTATTTTTTATTTTTTTTCAAAATAATAAAACACGTAATTTGATATACTTTTTTAGTACTACGAATGTAACACCCGCACCATTTGCATATATACATTCGATTTTTACGATTCTTTTATTGTCATCGTCATTTCGTGTACAAATTTCATTCAAACATGCTTGTAATTGAGTTGATTGCATACTTCACATGTATATTGATATGTGGTTGAAGTTTCGTAGTCATTCGTACTTATATTGGTGTGCATTCATAGCTTCATTTTATGTAGTTTTGATCGTGTTTCGGATGTTTCTTAGGCTTGGTTTGGGTTTGGGATCATCTTGGTTTCATTTGAGAACACTTAGACATTATTTTGAACACTCTGGAATGTCCTAGGCTCGCCCTAGCGATCAACTTGCTGAATCTCAAGTCTAAAAGTTGAAAACCTCTAGGAGTTGCGCACCTTAGCGCGTCCGTACGCGCTCGCACCCTAGCGCGCCCCGGCTGGCAGTTTTGTAATTTTTTTGAGTTGTTGACTCATTTGACTCCAATCCAAGGGCTGTGATTTATCACGACCTTTGACCACTTGACTAGGCTTTTATCTCCTCCCTAACACCATTAGAGACCCATTTTACAAGCTCGCTTCTCTCCTTCAACCTTAGAAACTTGAGAGAGAGTAAAGAGAGTCCTTGAGAGAGAAAGTGGCACAACTTTGTCATTCGATGTCGGATTGATGATCCGTCTTCGCCATCGCGAAGCTCTTGACTAGGAGAACATAATCCCTGGGTTGCATGTAGGAGTTCTTGGCTTGAAAATCAAAGAAGTAAGCTACTACCCCTTTTTCTTCCCCAAGTTTGTATTGATTATCATCCTAGACTTGTTAAATGATGAAACTATGTTAAAATCATCATCTTTGGGTATATTTTACTATGTTGACTTTTTAAATTTGTGGTTGACTTTTTAAATGTGTTGCGAGACTTGTTTCTACATGTTAGAAAATCAAAGTATTGTTATCAATTGTTAAGTTTACGGTATAATTGATTCGCGTAAACTCGAACTCATTAGAAACCAAAAATGACTCTAACGGAGTTCGTTAGGATTTCATAATTTATGAGATCACATGTGTGATTTGGGAATTCTTGGATGATTCGAGTGATTTGTTTGGAAATTTGGTTATACCGGTTATGTGTATTAATATTACGTTAATTGTCATAATTTTCATATGTTAGTTATTTGTTGTGTGAGATTTTTATAACCTACTTGAGACATTCGTATTGTTATTGAATGTTGTTGTTGAGGTATACTTCCTACTTTGGAGTATGACCATTTATTTTAAATGTCGAGTAAATATTCTACTTGAGCATTTAGTTAAGTCCATGGCATATTTATTTTGGCGGTGTATTGACGCTCGATTATTGTGGGAGCTGGGGCTACGTAATAGTCGAAGGCCAATACATCGGGCCTCGCCCTACCGTTGGCCACGGTAGGGGAATAGCGCCAAGTGTTGTATGGTACAGCCGCGACTTTGGTAAGCTATTACCGTGGTGATTTTGCCAGGTTGTAGGGATCGGGGGCACCCGGTGTGTGAATACAAATAAAATGGTTCACAGGTTCTTTGTTTAGAACTCATGGTTTTGTTTATGGTTCGAGCACATCAACAACGGCTTCGAATTCAAGATTTGGTTTATTGATCGAGCACGTCAACAACGACTTCGATATTTGGTATTATATTGGTTGGTTGGTTGGAAGTTTTGGTTTGGTCGGAGGTGTACCTCGACGCCATATCCCTTTTAAATGTGTTTACTTTGCGCTCTTATTTGTATCCTATATAAGCGAACGTTGGTCATGGTTTCCAACCGGTACGTGACGGTTAGAGATGTTAATCGGGCTGGCCCTAACGGTTTCGGGCCAGCCCGTAGGGCTGTGGCCCTAGTGGGCTTCGGGTTAGACGATCCAATTTTTTCGGGCCACTGATATTGCGGACCTAACCCTAACCCTAGCTGGCTTCGGGCTAAACGGGTCACGACTAAAAAAATAAATACATCACAATCTCAAAAAAAAAAAAAAATACTGAACATGATTGCATTGATAAAATACTGAACAGGATTGCACATACTGCAGATTCACATATTGCAAACCATTGATAAAATTCTCTAATCAAAATCAATAACAGGATGTGCTAACTTAGTTAATTCATTTGCTACTTAACTAATCTACAGACTCACTAAGAACACTGAAGGAAACACTTTCTAAATTCATATCAAACTTTCAAGGCCATAATAGCGGAATCAAAGTCTCAAATTAGGCTTAAAGCTACAACCTTTTTTCGAATATAATAAATAATTCTAACACTTCATTACTTGAAACTAACCAAAAAAGGAAGAAAAAAAAAAGATAGCCCTGAACAATTAACAGATTGGGGACATGAACAGCAGAAGCAAATTGATGTGTGCGAAACGAAAATTCAAAAAAGCTGAAAAAACAGAGCAAATATCATGGACATGCGTATACGTTTATGAGTATATAGATACAAAATAGTTGGTGAATTCTATGTTTGTGAGCAAATATCAGAAAAGATTATGTTTCCTTTTTGAGGTAATTACCTCGCGGAATAGTCAACTGTTTTGAAGACAATATCCAGATAGTGAACTACTTTCCAAATTTGCACTTGCAACCTAGTCTCTTTGTGGATTTCATTGGCACTGGGCAGTGATTACGTCAACAAAACATTACTGATTGGGTTGTTATATAAGAGAAAATGGAGTATTTGGTAAATGAAGGTTCACCACAATGTCGAGATAATAATATGAAGATTACGATATCAGACATTCAGACGTGAGTGATTTGACTAAGATCTAAATCACTATAAAAACCCTAGTAATTCCATAACCATAACTACCCATAAAAAATTAAGTGAAGAAAGAAAAAGACAACAGTAATTCATCAATCGTCAGTGCACAAGTCTTTCATACCTTGACAGAGTCGCTGTCACACCGTGGGTGGGTACAGGGCTGACGGAGAACGCAGGACGGTCTGACGGAGGACGCTGGACGGGAGGAGACGGTGAGTCGGTACTCGGTGACGGGCGCTTGGGTCGCTTGGCTTGACTGAGTGTCTGTGTGACAGTGTGTGGTGTGAGGCGTGAGAGGTGAGAGCGACGCTAAGGGACAGCGAAGTGAGCGAACTAGCGAAGGCCGAAGGGGAATGGGGGTAAAAAGTTAGGGTTTCAAAATAATTACCAAATTACAATTTTGCCCTTCAGCCCGCGGGCCAACCCGAAAGCCCGTCGGGCTAGCCCGTGAAACCCGCGGCCCTACAGGGTCAGCCCGTTTAGCCCGGATTGTTAAACGGGCCAAAAAAATTGACCCTAACCCTAATTTTTTCAATTTAAACGGGTCGACCCTACGGTTTTCGGCCCTTTTAACATCTCTAGTGACGGTTGGCGATCGTTGAGCCTCTTGTGTAGTATGGGGTTGTTTGGTTGCATGTTATACTTGTGGTATACCATGGCTTGCAAATGATTAATAATGCAATATCGTGAATACTTGTTGTTAGGTCTCAGGGTGCTCAAATAGGCTAGAAGGGGGGGGGGTTGAATAGCCTATGTCCTTTTTAAAATTAGTTTTACAAAGTTACTTCACAAAAGAATTAGAAAATAGTTTACAGTGGAATAAGGTGAAGTATAGGACAAGTTCAGGATGACTGATTTTGATAGGACAAGATCAGCTATTTTGTGAGCTGTTGGAATTTCTGAAATTTAACAAGTAATAGAAATTCACAAGTGCAGAAAATAAATGGACAGAGATTTTAATATGGTTCACACTTATAAATAAGTGCTATGTCCACAACCAAAGTGGTCAACTTTGGATTTGAAAATCGTGTACTAAGTTTTCCACTAGAATCTTTACAAGATAGATCACTAATGGATCGTGTACAAAAATTAGTTGACCAAGTGTTTGAGGGAGAATTAATATCTACAAAGATATAATCCTGATGTGCTTTGAATGCTAAAGATTGCAATCAATGAAGAGCTATAATGACTAATCGTCTAAGTTTGGAGCTTTTCAAAGGATGTTTTTACAGATTTTGCTTTGAAGCTTTTAATGAACTAGCTGTTGAAGATGAAGATTTCAGAGTTGTAGATTCAGAGCTTTTAATTCAGAGAGTTCTACTTCAATGTTTCAATGGAGTCTTCTATTTATACTTAGAGAAGCCCTTGTAGCCGTTGGAGATCTTCAACCTTGGAGAATTAAAATTTAAATGCATTAAATGCTCTAATCTTACTGTTGAGATCTGATAAGGGGTTCTGCCAGGTTCAGTCTGAATTATGCCATTTTGCCAAAAGTAGGTAGACAGTTGATGCATGCAGAATGTCCTTTTCTGAGATGAATGCTTAATAAGGAAAGAATCATTAAATGAAGTTTACAGGTTATCGTTGTATCAAAGTCAATGAGTGACTTTACCGGTAGCTTAAGGCATATCTTCAGACAAGTCTAGATCGGACGACATTTAGGTCTTCAACATTGCTGATGAAGCTTGACTGAAACTAACTTGTCCGATGACTTGATGGACTTTGTTGAAACAAATTTGGCTGATGACTTGAAGATAGCTGATCTGAACATAACTGATATACAACAGGCTATCATCTGAAGACTATGCTAATTACAATAAGCAATCCTAAGCTATTCAAGCAGTTGTCTAAGTACAAGTTGCCACTCTAACAGACACGCAGGCTTATTAGTCACCTTGGCTTAGACTTAGGTTATGGATACAAGCAAATCTATACTAAATACAACAATCTCCTCTTATTTGCTTGAGTCCATGACCTTATGAATACAATGGAAGCTGACCATGTCCGATCTTAGTAATAACATGCTTTAAGAATAATAGATTAAGAGAGCATGTCCTAGATGGACTTACAAAGAGGTCAGTGTATTCAAAATTTGCAAAGTGTTTATAGATAAAGAATTATGACAAAAGAACACTTGTAATGAGACTGTGTTTAAAAACAAATAGATAGAGAACTTTATAGGATATGTCTTTAAACCAGTGGTTTAAATTTCATGCACATAGAATAATCAATTAGTTATAAAGCATAAAAATTTAAAAAGATAGTCATTGTTCATTAAACAAGAAGTTTGATACAATGTTTTGTCAAGGGTTTTACAAAATACGGAACAAAGAAAGATATACCAGCTAAGTTGAAGCTTGTCCCTCTTGTCTTGAGCTAGCAGCAGCAGCAGCTTTAAGTCTTGCTATTATATTTTTGGCTTAATTTAGCTCTGTAGAGAGATTTTTGTTCTTAAGCCTCAACATGGCATTCTTTTCAAGGAGATCAGTCAGCTAAACATTATGAAGTCGACTCATCTCCTCCTTCATGGACACAAGCGAGGCACCCATGTTGGTGAGCCGATGAACAGAGTTCTGAAGCTGTTTCTGAATAAGGCCATAATGTTTACGAGAGACGGTCCTGGTGGCCCGTACTGACGTATGCACCGAACGGTTAGTACCTCGTTGAGCCTGAAGCACTTATTTGTAGCAGGTATCGATCATCTCAATCATAGAAAGCAGCCCTTAAGAAAGAGCCTCACATTTGTCGTTGATGGGGGTTGTGGAGGAATTAGAGGAGCTTGAGAGACGACCGACTAATACATTCTGACATGCAGCCACTGCCATTTGGCATTATGAGGCTACATTCTTAGCGTCTCGGGCAACAGTTATGACTTGAGTCATATAGTCGGTAATGACGTTTGTCGTATGAGCTTGTATGAGCTTGTTTGGTCGCCAGATGCTGCAGAGATGTGTTGATGTTAGCCAATAGGGTGTCAAAATGTTTCAAAAGATCCTCAACAGAGGAAGGACAGAGGGAGACCGGGCGAAGAGGTTCGCTATCAGGAGGTTGAGGTTGGCTAGAGAATGGTAAGTGTTGGGGAGAAGAGGATTAGGGTTGGCTGGTAGAAGGCGGAGATTGGCTGGTAGACGGATAGCTGATGATTGGTGAGGAAAGGGTTGGTTTGTAAGATGAAGTACCAGGCATGCTGGACTATATGCGAGGTACAGGGAAGAGTTTATCTATGTAGGCTGCATAGGATTGGTCAAGAATATAAATGGGAAGAGAGAATGGAATGGGTAGACGAATATATCGAAAGAGAACAAGAAAACGAGGATTAAAGCCAATATAGGCTGCAACTACTTCAAAGAAGTCACAGACTAAAGGCTTGGTGAAAATGGAAGGATGACTGATAATGGTATAAATAGGGGGTTTTGGAAGAGAGAGAAAGGGGGAGATGTCTGATTTGGTCGGAGGTAGAAGGCCTAGATCCCTGTAAATAGCAGTCCACTGTTGAAAGATCATAAGATCTTGCACAGCAGAGTTGTGAGAAAAGAATTTCTGGGACCAAGTAGGGGGGAAAGGGTCATAAAAGGCACCCCATTGTAGGAGAATATCCCTAGCAGACATGGGTAGGCAAGGAATGCACTTGGGATAGTCAAGAGTGGATAGAAATGGGTCAGAGTTGGCTGGATTTGGTTTAGGTCAGCTGTCTTTAAAGAATAGCAGTTCTTTAACTTTTGGGTGAATATGGCTGTAAGGGTTGAGTTTGGTTTGTTTAGGGGTAGGTTGGTCAGAAGAAAAGGTTAGAGGGTGTTTGGAACGAAAGAGGGGTTGATTATCAGGTGAGTGTTGCAACTCATCTGAGTCAGAGGGTATGTTGGTGGGAATGATAAGAGTTAGAGTTGGTTGGTCAGTGGGAGCAAATGGAGCAGGAGAGTGAGCAGGTTGATTAGGTGAAGACCGAGGTGAAGACTTCTAATCGGTAGAGGGCACAAACTTGACCTTTTTAGCACTTTTCTTGAGGTGTTTTCCGTGCCTTGACTTTGAGGGAGTTGAAGAGGTTTGAGCAGGTTTTGGGTTATCCGATGTAGGAATGTCTAGTGTTAAAGGAGTTGTAGTCGAGGTTTTGGGGAGGCCAAAAGATTCATCTGTGGGTAGAAGAGTTTGTTTGGTTTTGGGCTTGGCTTGTTTGGAGATGGGTTTTGGCGGAAGAGTTGAAGGTTGACTAGAGGTTTGAAGGTTGGTTGGTTGGAAGGTGGTTGTGTCTCTTTCAGCAGCCTTTTTGGTTTTGGAAGGTTTCTTTGATGGTTTGGGTTTAGGTGAAGATAGAGGTGTAAATGATTGATTGGATTTCTTGGGTGAGGGTTCATCAGGCTCGTAGGGATCATGATCGAGCCTTGTAAGATCGAAATCCTCGGGAAGTGCAGCCTCCAGAGGCTTTGGCTCCTCCTGAACAGGAAGCCCCTCAGAGGAGTAGGTCACTTTCCTCTTACTCTTCTTATCTTGAGTAGAGGGACCAACAGTAGTAGCCTTTTTGGCAATATCTTCTCTATACATAGTGATATTGTTTGCTGTGAATACATAGGTGTTGGTCACCTTAATACGATCGTCACTGGCCATTTTTTTTTTCAATTTGATCAAAGCCTTTCATGAGGACATTAATCACCCTTACAAAGGGTCTCTTCATTGCTGGATTGGCTTGAACTTCAGCCACACTCTGAAATATCATAGAGAAAACTATTTTTGCCCAATTTAGTTGCTTGCGGAGAACAACAACTTTTGTCCACACCAGCTGTTGAGAAGTGAAGATGTCCCTAGATCCATTCTTGAACAGGATGCTTTTATCAATAAGATGACTGATGTGATATTGACCTTCAGGGAATAGATTTCGGAACATCTCAGAGAAATGCTCCGGCTTGGCAGATCCCCTCATCATTTCCCAAGCCTGGGCAGATTCTTCAGCAGTTAGATCCAATTTGCCTTCCATAGGCAGATCTAGGATATTGCCTATATCTTTATATGTCAGCTTGATTAGGTAGCCACGAATGTAGCCTTTGAGATAACTCATGTTAACCTTTTCATCTTTAGAAGTGGGAGAGGGAGGAAGAGTCATCCTAGTGTAGAACTCCTCAGCAATAGCAGTGCTGTAGTGAGTGTCATGTAGCTGAAAGAGTGGAAGAAGTCCACATTTCTCTAAGTCTTTTAATAGAGCTCCTCTAGAGGAATGCCTTTGAATAGACTCAGCATCAATAATCATTCCAGGGTGATAGCTGCTCCTTGGAAGATTTTGAATCGGTAGCTCAAATGTTAGTACCAGCTGAGGTGGATGTACCAGCAGTCTTGGATGATTGTGTCTTAGCCTATATACATAATCGACAGAGTTAAGGATAGTCGATACTCCCTCCGTCCCGGATAAATGTTCCTAGTGGATAAAACACAAGAATTAAGAAACATAATTAATGATGTGCTGTAAAATATTTTCTGACCATAATACCCTTGAACATTAATTGAGTTCAACTACTTTAAATAATTGAGTTTATTTAGGATGTGTTATATTAAATGAAGCTTTAAGGGTATATTAGGAAGAATGGTAGAGAATTGGTAGATCAAAGGTCTTTAGGAATATTAGTTGGGACATACCAAAATAGAAAGTAGGAACATTTATCCGGGACGGAGGGAGTATAAAATAGTTTCAGCAGGTCCTTAGAAAAACATACACTGTTCAAATCCAAACCCAAAATATACTAACAAACAGAAGTTTATTAACAATACAGTTCATCTCCAGGGTTTTAGACAAGAGCAGATTCTAACATTTTCCAGAAAATTAAATAGTATGATTTGGAAATATTCATATGTAAATAACTTTAGACACATTTGATACTCAGAAATTAGACAAAAACAACAATACATGATTTTGAAATCAAACATACGCAGTTCATCAATGGCGCAAGAATGAAACAGTTCAAATGAGTTCAAAAATTAAAATATTGAATATAATAAAACTGAAATTGAATGAACTTATGAAGATAAGATTACTCACCATTGAAGATTATGCGCAGAAGAATGGAGGAATTGAAGATTTCAGAAGATTTTTGAGAAATTATCAATTTCTGGAGTTTGAAATGAATAAAGGCGGTTTTTGCAAAATGTGAACAGTCGATTAGTGAATTTTCTATTTATATCTCTGACAAGTCTCAATAAATGGCATTTAATGAATTTTGAAATTCGCATTTAATGTCTTGATAAGTGACTGTTCATATAAAATTCGATTTTGACCTTTCGTTTTAAAGACTACCGTTCAGGAGAGAAAAGTACTTACTTAAGGTTGTCCTAAAACATCGGGAGAGTGATACTTGGCTGATAAGATAAGAAGTTCTATAAACAGGCAAAGTGTAATAAATTAAGACATTGTTTAAAAGTTAAGGATTGAGATCAAGCATACCAAGCTCTCCTCTTAGATAGGCAAACCTGGTTGAATCAAGTGGTTTGGTGAAGATATCAGCTAACTGCTGATCAGTAGATACATATTGCATGCTGATGTTACCTTTTTCCACATGATCTTTTAAGAAATGAAATCTCACATCAATGTGCTTTGTTTTGGAGTGCATAATAGGATTTCGAGAGACTGAGATGGCTGATGTATTATCACACATTATGGGGAAATCAGCAGTTTTGATTTCATAATCTACAAGTTGCTGTTTGATCCACAGCAATTGTGAGCAGCAGCTACCAGCAGCTATGTATTCTGCCTCAGTTGTTGAAGTTGAAACATATGCTTGCTTTTTACTGGCCCATGAGATAAGTCTATTCCTTATGAATTGACATGTCCTACTTGTGCTTTTCCTGTCAACCTTACAAGCAGCAAAGTCAGAATCAGAATAGCCTATAAGATTAAATGATGAATCCCTTGGATACCAGATACCCAAGTTGGATGTATCAATTAGATATCTGATAATTCTTTTGACCGCCTGTAAGTGAGACTCCTTTGGATCTGCTTGAAATCTAGCACAAACACAAACAACAAACATAATGTCAGGCCTACTAGCAGTTAAGTACAAAAGTGACCCAATCATGCCTCTTTAAAGAGTCATGTCCACTTTCTTTCCCTTTTCATCTTTGTCAAGATGACAGTTAGTAGCCATACGTGTGCTGAAACTGTTTGCATTTTTAAGCCCAAATTTCTTGATGAGATCCTTAGCATATTTGGCTTGATTGATAAAGATACCAGTTGAGCTTTGTTGAATTTGAAGTCCTAGGAAGAAATTGAGTTCACCCATCATGCTCATTTCAAATTTACTCTGCATAAGCTTTTTAAACCTTTTGCAAAGATTTTCATTAGTAGAGCCAAATATAATATCATCGACATAAATTTGAACAAGTAAAGAATGACCTTTATGTTTCATAATAAAAAGAGTAGTGTCAATTTGACCTCTCACAAAGCCTTGAGTTATCAAGAACTTTGAAAGGGTCTCATACCAGGCCCTTGGAGCTTGCTTGAGTCCACATAATGCTTTCCTTAATTTGTATACATCCTCTCTTCTTGAGTTATCCATGAATCCAGGTGGCTGTTCCACATAGACTTCTTCTTGCAGTTCACCATTGATGAATGCACTCTTAATATCCATTTGATATACCTTGAAGTCTTTAAAGGATGCATAGGCCAGGAATAATCTGATAGCTTCTAATCTTGCAATAGGAGCAAATGTCTCATCATAGTCAATTCCTCTTCCTGTCTGTATCCTTGAGCTACCAATCTTGCCTTATTCCTGGTGATGTTTCCATTCTCGTTTATCTTGTTTCTGAAAACCCGCTTTGTTCCAATCACCATTTTTCCTTTAGGTCTAGGAACAAGAGACCAAACTTGGCATCTATCAAATTGGTTTAACTCTTCTTCCATAGCCTCCACCCAGCTTGGATCTTCCAGAGCTTCATCTATCTTCTTGGCTTCAATATTTGAAACAAATGCTTTAGAGTACATGCATTCATTTCTTGAAGCTTGTCTAGTTTGAAAACCAACATTAAGATCACCAATGATTTGAGTGATAGGATGATCTTTAACTTCTCTGACTTCAACAGGAAGATCTTGTCTGATAGCATCAGCAGAGTCCAATTCTTGAGAAGTGGAGATGTCTGGAGCTTGGCTTTCAGAATGGTAGGTTATTTCCAATGTAGGTTGAAATACTTATGGTGTAGATGGAATAGTGGATTCTAGATTTTCTGAATCATCATTAGCTGGTCCACTATCACCACTTGGAGGTTCTATCAAGTTAATCCTTGGAGGAACTTGTAAAGAGGTAGCTTCAGCAGAGTTGGAGCTTGACTGTTCTGTACCTGTCTCAGACTCATCAGAATCATTAGACACCTTAGGAGACATATGTGGCCCAATAAAATCAAATTCATCAAAAGAGACATGAACAGATTCAACAACTTTAAGAGAGGTTTTATTATAAACTCTATATGCTTTTGAAAATTTAGCATATCCCAGAAATATTCCTTCATTACTTTTGGATTCAAACCTACCTCTATGTTCTCTACCATTGTAAAGAACATAATATTTGCATCCAAATATTTTGAAGAAACTAATATTGGGAGCTCTGCCTCTCCATATCTCATATGGAGTTTTCTTATGAAACTTGTTAATAATAGACTTGTTTTGAGTGAAGTAAGCTGTGTTTACAGCTTCAGCCCAGAAATACATAGGCAGCCTTGCTTCGGCAATCATGGTCTTCCCAGCTTCAATAAGAGTTCTGTTCTTCCTTTCAGCAACTCTATTCTGTTGAGGTGTACTAGTAGCAGAGAAATTGTGACCAATTTCATGGTCAT
Organism: Platycodon grandiflorus; assembly: GCA_016624345.1. Taxonomy (NCBI): domain Eukaryota; kingdom Viridiplantae; phylum Streptophyta; class Magnoliopsida; order Asterales; family Campanulaceae; genus Platycodon; species Platycodon grandiflorus. Next base: position 46,147,121 of record CM028367.1, on the reverse strand, counting down.
CACAATATTTTGCCATACCATTGTTCTTGAATTCTGTCCCATTGTCTGATCTGATATCAGCAATGTCATCCAGCTTCTGAGTTTGCAGTCATCTGAAAAGTGCTTGTATGGTGTCATAGGTTTCATCTTTAGAAGACAACATTTTAACCCAGGTGAATCTTGAATAGTCATCAACTACCACCAGTGTATATTTGCTGCCACCGAGACTAGTAGTAGTGACTGGACCAAATAAATCCATGTGAAGCAGCTGAAGAGGTCTGGTAGTGGATAAACATGGCTTGCTTTTGAATGATGATTTGGTTAATTTGCCCAGCTGACATGCCTTACAAAGCTTGTCATGATCTGCTAATATCTTTGGCAGACCAACAACCAAGTTGTCCTTTGATAACTTAGATATGTATTTGAAGTTGAGATGGCTGTCTTTTGTGCCACATCCAACTGTTATCATTTGAGGTCTTTGCAATCAGATATAGGCTTGATTTTCTTCCCACAGCATTCAGATCAACCACATACACATTTTCTTTTCTGAAACCAGTCAAGATTGTTGTGTAGGTCTCACTGTCCTTTATAAAGCAAGGACTTGAGGTGAATTGACATATCAATCCCGTATCACAGAATTGTGATATATTTAGGAGATTGTGCTTCAAGCCTTCTATTAGAGACACTTTGCTGATGGAAAAATTTCCTCGAACTATACATCCATAGCCAACTGTCTTCCCTTTGGAGTTGTCACCAAAGATCACTGAGGGACCTTTTGCTTTAATAATGTTGGAGAAAAGATCCTGGTCTCCAGTCATGTGCTTTGAGCAGCCACTATCCAGATACCATAAGTCTTTCTCATCCTCATTAACAGCCATGAAGCATTCCTGAAATTTAAGCATTTAAGAATATGATCCCCTTTTATTTTTGGGTCTTGAGGGTTAGCAGCTTTTTGGAATCCATACTTGTTTAACCTTTGGAGGTGTGAACCCTCTAGGTTTAGGTATGAATCTCAGAAGGCATTCATGAATCTCGTGGCCATGACCTTTACAGAAAGAGTATTTATGAAAACCTTGAACATGTTTGATGATTTTTTTAGGAGTTTTCTTATTATCAGCAGTCTTGGAAATGACCGATTTACTGATGACAGGCTTATTGAATTTAGGCTGATAATGCAATTTTCTAGTGATATTAGGCTTAACAATAATAGGCCTTTTAACAAAAGGTTTTACATTTTTTGGTAAAATTTCCTTGAGCTTTTTATCAGCAGGGTTGTGGTTAGCAATCTTTCCTTTAACAAATTTAATAGGCTTGAGTTGAGATTTCTTTGACTTGTTATCAGTCATCTCTGTTTTCACAGGATGACTGACAACAGGTCTTTGTTGCTCAGCCTCCCTATTTGCAGAGTCATTGTTGTTGACAGATTGCTTACCTTTGGACTTGTCTGATTTGTTTTTGGAGTAAACAAATGCAACTTTGTTAAAACCAAGTCCTTGCTTTCCGTTTTAAGAAGGATGCTGATCATAGACAACTTCCTCAGCCATTTCCTTAGCAATCACTTCAGCTGTCTCATTTTCTTGAGAATCAGATGGACTTCCTACATTGAACTCACTTTGGAAACCTATATCAGTTTTGTCATCAAGAGGTTTTTGTTTTGAAAGAATGGTATCAAAGTTTCCTTTGGAGTTATTCCAATCATCAACAACCTTTTGGAGGTCATCTTTCTCAGAATTGATTTTCTTTATGTGCTCAAGTAGGAATTCCACTTTTTCAGTCAATGTTTTGTTCTCCTTTTGAGTCTTGATATTCTCAGCTTGTTGTCTATTGAGATCTTTGATCTCAGACATCAAGGTAGATTTCTTAGAGATAGCTAACTCATGTTTTTTGGCTAATTTTACATAGGCAGTTTTAAATTTAGAAAATTCTTCCAGCATGTCTTTGTTGGCTTTGATGAGTTCTCCCCTTGAAGGTTCATTGAGCTCATTATCATCACTATCATCCTGTTAAAATGGCAGTGATCTTACTGAGCCATGGGGTGATTGGCTAGGGCTAACTTGGAAGAGGATTTGGAAGCAACTATGGTAAGATTCCTTGGAGGGTAAAATCCTTTTACAGCCGACACCGTAGGTTTGCACCAACTTGGAAGAGGATTTGGAAGCAACTATGGTAAGATTCCTTGGAGGGTAAAATCCTTTTACACCGTAGGAAGCAACTATAGTACACATGGAAATTAAGGTGGAACAACATCTTAAGAGGAAGGGTACCATCCAAGCAAATGCAAATTTCGTCGTAACTCAAGTGCAACAAGAGGTAAAGGCCTTGGTGAAGACCAATTTTAAAACAAAGGAGGCGTCAACTGTGTAAGGTTCTCAAGGAAAGGCCGATAATTATTACCCTAAGAATTGAGATATAAAGTGTTTCAAGTGCCAAGGAAGGGGACATGTAGTAAGTGAGTGTCCTAATTGAAGAACCATGATGATATTGGGTGGAGATGTGGTGACGGATGATGAAGATGAGTGTGCTGACATGCCACCGTTAGAGATGATAAAGTTATGGTCACGTCGAAGGGGACATAGATTTGGCTTTGGTATCTAGAAGAGTGTTGAACACGCAAGTCAAGGGAGGAGAAGAGGAGCAACGTGATAATCTATTTCACACACGATGCCACATTCAAGACAAGGTATATAGTTTGATTATTGATGGCGGTAGTTGTACTAATGTTGCTAGCACTACTTTGGTGGAAAGTTTAGGGTTATCAACAATTGCGTATCCACAACCATATATGTTGCAATAGTTGAGCAACAGTGGTTAGGTGAAAATTTCAAAAAAGGTGTTGGTGTCGTTTCGTGTGGAAAAGTATAAAGATGAGGTGAAGTGTGATGTGGTTCCCATGCAAGCTAGACATGTGTTGCTTGGAAGGACTTGGCAATTCGATCGACGTGTGATTCATGATGGTAGGAATAACACGTACTCTTTTGTGTTGAAAGAGCAACCTATTACTCTTGTACCATTGACTCCAAAGCAAGTTTGTGAAGACCAAGAGAAGATGCGAGGCTTAGCTAGTGGAAGCAAGAGGGTCATGATGTGTTCTTCAAGAATGGGCTTTTTTGGGCATGAAAGTGGTTTGATAAATGAGGAACAATTTGGGCTTCAATTTCAAGATGATGGGATTTTTAACGAATTTCTTTCAATGGATTTGAAGTCAAATCCTTCTCAAGAGGGAGGGAATGATGTGATTTTGAGAAAGTTAAAGTTGAAGATATCAAATTCCTATATTGAAGGTCAAGAAGTGAAGAGAGTTTGCATTCTCAAAGGTCAGGGGAAGGCGTGCCCGTGCCATAGTCTTCAAAGCAGCCATGCCAACTGCTGGATATGTGACAATCTTTGGGTCGGTCACATCACTTGTTCGCTCTAAGTACTAGGATTGATACATAACATGGCGCGCTCGCATTGGCCTGATTTTTAAATTTTGTTTTGTACATTTTTTATTATTATTTATTTTCAGTATTTCCTTTATGGTTTCGGTTTCCTAGTTATTTTAGGTTTGTTTACTGCTTTTCCTAGGGTTTGTAAGCCTATATAAAGGCCGCTTAAACATTGTTTTCATAGTTAGTTGAGTGATTGAATAAAATTGAGTTTTTCTCTTTCAAGTATGTATGTCGTTCTTGAGTAAACCCTTTGATCCAATCAATTGTGTGTCGGTGGTTTAATCAAAACCCTAGACTTATCAATTGGAGATTCTTCCCGATTGTGGCGTCTTTCATAATTTCGCGGTTTTGGTTTCTTCAGCAATGACGAATCGAGATGTCATCTACATCAAACCTTTCTAGGAGATCTTGGGTTGCGACGAAATTCGTATTAGATCTAATCACTATATGAGTTTTTTGTTTATTTTTCACATAGTATTAGAGTCAAATACATTGTATTGTATTACAAGAGTTATCCTAATGAAAGTTTCGCCATATTGACATATCTACAACTATTTTACGTGTAGATAATACTTTTACATCTTGTGTTTTTATCGGTTCTTTATTATTCCGCTGCATAATTTTATTGGAAATCTGATCACATCTTGGATCGCATTTATATTCTATGCAAAATCTTTGAAAATAATTGACCCCTACAAATCATTCAATTGTAATCAGAGCAATCACTTGACGACACTAAGTATTGATCCTGTATGAGTGCAGTTTTCATGGATGTTCAAAGTGTTTCTGTTTTTGACCTCCCACTCTTGATGGGTCAAACTATTCAATTTGGAAGGTTAAGATGTGAGCCTACATCAATTCTATTGATGAGAGGGCTTGGCGTGCTATTCTTACTAGGTGGTCTGCACCGAAAATTGTTGATGTCAATGGTGATTATATTAATAAATTTGAAATTAGTTGGTCCAATGAAGAGGTACAACTATCTAATTTGAATCCAAAAGCACTTAATGCAATTTTTGGAGCACTGTACATGAATATGTTCAAAATCATTTCCAATCATACTGTTGCCAAAGATGGTTAGGAAGCTCTTCAAAAACACTGTGAAGGTTCTCTAGTGTGCGACAAATAAAATTGAGGTTGATAACTACCAAATTTGAGAATTTAATGATCGAAGAGGACAAGGATATTAGTTCCTACAGTAAATTGAGAGAAATAGCTAATGAAACACAATCTCTAAGTGATTCCATTTCAAATGCTAGGTTGGTTAGCAAACTAACACGTTCTTTACCTGAACGATTTAATATCAAAATTTCTACCAAAGAAGTGGCTCGTGACACAACCACGCTAGGTCTTGATAAATTTGTAGAAATCCTTCAAACCTATAAGCTAAATCTTGTACAACAGAGAAAAGGGAAAGACATTGCTGTATAAGTTCTTCCAATTGTCCCCCATGATCTCTTGGAACTGTCCAAAGAGATTAATGAAACAAATATAAGAGAAGAATCCATTGCTCCTTGTACAATAAAAATTCAGCAATGTGCAGAGAACAAAAGTCAGAGTCGAACTCCTTCAATTTGATAACAAAAACATTGATTAAATCCAATGTAGAGCTTGCTCCGGATATGTACATTAGATTGCTCAATGTGCCAATACCCTATGCAAAAAGGTATGAGTTTTTGTGCTACCTTGAGTGACAGTGAAGATGAAAACATTAAGGATCAAATTGTCCTTACAATAGTCATCAAAAATGAGAAATTGTTATAAATTAATCCTTCTAGTGTTTCTCGAGGTGTGTCCCGAGATGTGATCACACCTTCAATCACATCTATCACATATAAGTTGTCTGATTACTCTTGTTTTAATTCATCAACTGTTGATGATATGAAATTCAAGAAAATGTTAACTTTGAATCTGAAGAGTTAGACTTGCTTGAAACTTACAAGGAATTGTACCATGGTTGGCTTAAGCGAATTGAGAGGATCAAGTGCCTTGTGAAAATAAATGAACGTCTCACAAAAGAGAATGACGACCAAAAGAGTGTAATTGCTCGATTGGAAGTTATGCTCACCAAAAGAAACATTGAGCATAACAAGACCAAAGCTGAACTAGACAAAAGTCTTGATACCTTGAATAGGATGTACATAGGTAAGGCAAAACTTAATCAAGTCTTGTCTATAGGAAGAGAAAGCAAGGTCGGTCTAGATTATAAGTCTCGTGTATTTGTCAAAGAAGGTGAGGAAGTTTCAACCTCCTCAAACAACAAATGACTCATTGTGAAAAAGTCTAGATCTAGAAAGCATCATTTCATTTGTCATTACTGTTTTGTTTCTGGTCATATTAGACCATTCTCTCATAAAAGAAAAGATTATTTACTAAAAAATCATTCATGGAAACAAATGCCATCCTAGATGGAGTACAAAAAGCCATCACATTCACAACATCACATTTAGAAAACTGCTAGATCTGTTTGGGTCCCTATATCAAAAGTGAAATGCAATGACGTTTATACCTCATTGAAACTATGTTACTAGATCATGTTATTTTGATAGTGGTTGCTCTAGTCACATGACAGGTACATTACAATATTTGTCTAACTACATTACTATTGATGGAGGTAATGTCACCTATGGGGGTGGTGCTTGTGGTAAGAATGTTGGAAAAGGAACTTTGATTGTCATAAAATTACCTAAACTTCTAAATGTGTTTCACATTGAAGGCTTATGGCAAATCTCATAAGCATAAGTCAATTATGCAATGATGATCTTTATGTCAAGCTCAACAAAAGTGCTTGTGAAGTCTTTGATGAAACTAACATTTGTATCCTCGTAGGGATAAAATCATCTAGTAATTGTTACCTATTTGGTAATAGTCGGACATGTCATATTTCTAACATTGATGAAACTGATCTTTAGCATCAAAAACTTGGTCATGCTAGTTTTCAAAAGCTTAATGTGTTGGCTATTGATTTATTGAGATTATAATATTTATAATTGTTTAGTTTAAATTAATTAATTGGTTTTGCCTTTCTTGGTGTTACTAATTGTTATTTATATTTTTATGTGTTTTAATTCTTTTAAAGAAAGGTTATTTTAGGAGATTATATTTTGTAAGGGTTTATAAAGTTTATAAAGTTTTCACAAAGAGGGAATTCATATGTAACTCAACCCTAAAAGCTATTTAACATACAAATTGCAAAACAAGTCCTATTAAACCCTTGAATAAAGAATTGACTTTGAATCCTGCCCCTCCCACGCAAAGCACGTCAACCGGCCCTTCTAGGGTTTCATCCCGGCGGCTACTATGGCGCAGCCGGATCTGCCGCCGCCGCCCGACCCGCCCAAAACCTTTGCTGAAGCCCTCTCTTCTTCCAAACCCGTTCAACCCATTGATTTTCTTATTCATCCAGCATCTCACAAGGGTGAGCCTACCCTCAAGCTTTCAGACGATATTGTCACCAAGCTGGCGCAACCGTTTCAACATACCTTGGTTGGTAAGTTTTCTCATGGACGGCCATCTATGGAAGCTACAAGAAAATCATTCCATACCTTTGGCTTGAAGGCTGATTTCAAGTTAGGCCATCTCGACGCCAAGCATATCTTAATCCAAGTAACCCACGACGAGGATTATCAACAGCTATGGATTAAAGACCAATGGTATCTAGGTCGCTTCCCTATGAGGGTTTTTAAATGGACTCCGGACTTTCGGCCTGATGTTGAGAGTTCTTTAGTCCCTATTTGGTTTGCTCTTCCAAATCTCCCTATACATCTGTTTCATAAGGCCACGATGTTTGACATTGCAAACCTTTTTGGTAAGCCATTAATGTTGGATCAAGCCACCAAGACTCTATCTCGTCCAAGTGTTGCTCGTATTTGTGTTGAAGTGGACCTCCTAAAGCCGATTCCTAAGCGGGTTTGGATTGAATGTGGTTCTCAATTCCATGGGTTTTGGCAAACTTTAGAAGCTGAAAATCTAATGCGCTGTTGTTCTCATTGTCGTCGCCAAGGACACACCGAGGACTTCTGTAAAATTAAGCATTCTATGGCTGGCACTTCCTCGAACCCCACGGCTCATCAGACAGCTCCAAACCCATCTTTAATTCCACCCTCAAACCCTACCTCCCAGTCTAAACCCGCAACTCGTTGGACTCCTAAAAAGGCTGATAAAGGCAAAAGTGTTATCATAGATTCTGCACCAAACACTATTGTGATAGATGATGGTTTTGTAGAGGTGAATGACAATGCGGCTCCAAAAGTCACAACAACTACTGATAATCATAATAATTCTTCGACTGCGGCTCCAAAAGTCACAACAGCTACTGATCTGGATGGTATTATGGCTAATGAGCCGCATGCTCCTCAACCTACCAGTGACGTTTTGGATGGTGCACAGGCTGGAGGCGTACTGGAAGATGCTGTGGTTGGTGCTCAGGATGAGATGATTGTGTTTCCCAAGGCTGTGCATGTCTTGGAAGCTGAAGTTCTTCATGGGAACTTGGATGATATGTGCGCAGTTGGTGAAGAATTAGAGCAGCTGGTGAAGAATTAGGAAAAGCCACTCTCACCAAACCGTTTTGCTGTTTTGGACACCTTGGAAGATTTGGAACATGAAATAACTGATCTTGCAGCTTTGGATTTGGAGATTCATCCTTTAATAAAGAACAATGCCAATATTCCCAAAACTGACAGGCTCACCCGTCGTCAAAAAGCTAAGCTCTCTACTTTGTCTCTTCCATCAGTTTTTAATGGACCTTAAAGCTCTATTTTGGAATATTCGCGGGATTGGTAACGATCCTTCCATAGCTAGGTTAAAGTATCTTGATCGCACTCATAATATTTCCATTATTTCTATTTTTGAACCCATGATAGATCCTGACAGAATTGATTTTATTACTCGTCGTCTTAAGTTCAAATATTGCTTTAAGAATTCTAATGGTTCAGTTTGGGTGTTTTTCAAGGCCAATTTTACTTGCCAAGTTGTTCATAGCTCTTCTCAGCAGATCACTATTCGCGTTCAGCACTACTCATGGCCTGCCTGCTCTTATTTCACTTGTGTCTATGCCAAATGTGATTTGGAGGAACGTCGACTATTATGGGCTGATTTAATTGATATTGGAACTCAGTTTCAGGATTCTCCTTGGCTTGTCGGGGGAGACTTCAATATTATACTTCATTCTACTGAAAAATCCGGAGGTAATGGATGGGACCGAAGTGGTGCTATGGATTTTCATGCTTGCTTAGCGGCTTCTGGCTTGGTTGATCTAGGCTACTCTGGTTCTGATTACACATGGTGGAATAAAAGGGAAGGATCTCGTACTATACATCAGCGTATTGACAGACTCCTTGGCAATTCCAGTTGGCTTGACAGATTTGTCTCTTCTTCTGTTCTTCATCTTCCTCGTACTTGCTCAGATCACTCTCCTTTGCTGCTCTCCTATAGTTGGGCCTCGTCAGTTCATGTGGCCCCTTTTCGTTTTCTCAATGTGTGGGCCAGTCATAACACTTTCTTGGATGTTGTAAAATCAGCTTGGGATCTTCCTGTCTCTGGCTGGCCTATTTTTGCTTTCTCTTGCAAACTCCGTAATGTGAAAGTTGCTCTGAAACAGTGGAACAAAGAGACATTTGGAAATATTTTCTCTGCGTTAAAGATTACGGAGGCGGATGTCCTTGAAAAGGAGCTTCTTTTTTAGCTTAACCCTTCTGATTCTAATCGGACTTCTTTGCTTGAATCTCAAGCTACTCATCGGCTTATGCTTCGGAGGGAAGAAGCTTTTTGGGCTCAGAAATCTCGTATCTCATGGTTAAAGGAAGGCCAAGGCAACACTAAACTTTTTCATGCCTCTGTTCGTCAGGCTCGTCCCAAGCTTCATATCCATTCTATCATGAAAGAAGATGGGTTGAAGACTCTATCAAGCAAGAGGGTATTTCTTATTTTCAGTCTCAGTTGTCAGCTGATGGTTTGAGGGACGACTCTCTTCTTGATGTTATTCCGCAGTTGGTGACCTCTGAATGGAACTCTGAGCTTATTGCTTTCCCCACCATTGAGGAGATTAAGGAAACAGTTTTTTCCATGAGTAGTGATAGTGCTCCTAGGTCTGATGGTTTTTCTGGTAAGTTTTACACCTCCTGCTGGGATATAATTGGTCACGATTTGTTTCTTGCCGTCTTAGATTTCTTTGCCGGCTCTTCTTTTCCCCGATCTTGGACTAGTACCTTAATTGCTCTTATTCCTAAAGTGGAAAATCCTAACTCTTTTAAGGACTTTCGGCCAATTAGTCTCTGCAATTTTTGTAATAAGGTTCTCTCGAAGCTTTTGGCCTCCTGGTTAGCTAGTATTCTCCCCTACATTATTTCTCCAAATCAAAGTGCTTTTACCAAAGGCCGTGACATCCATGATAATATTCTTCTTGCTCAAGAACTTATGAGTTATTTGAAGAAGAAAGTTGCGGGCTCCAATATGGTGATAAAGCTTGATATGGCCAAGGCTTTTGATAGGGTATCTTGGTTCTTTCTGATTAAAGTTCTTCGTCGATTTGGATTTCATGAGGTTTTCATTGACTTTATTTGGCGTATTATCTCCGATAATTGGTCCTCTATCCTCTTTAATGGAGCGCCTGCGGGGTTTTTCTCTTCGTCTAGAGGCCTCCGTCAGGGTGACCCTTTATCTCCGAGCCTCTTCATTATTGCGGCTGAAGTCTTGAGTCGGAGCCTGATTAAACTTCATCTTGACGACCCGTTGACTATTTTTTCTACTTCTAGTGGTTGCCCTATTATTTCTCACCTTGCTTTCGCTGATGATGTTGTTATCTTCTGTAACGGGCACTCTCGTTCTCTCCAAAAGCATGCAAAGTTACTATCCGATTATGAGAACACTTCAGGTCAGCTTATTAATGGCTCTAAAAGTAGTATCTTTGTTGATCCTTCTATGGATGAAAGCAGGGTAAATGCCATTGCTTCTTTATTGGGCTATCGCATTGGTTCCCTTCCTATTATTTATTTGGGTTGTCCGTTATACATGGGTCAGAAAAAAAAAACAGTACTTTGACTCTATTGTTGCTAAGCTAAAAGACCGCATAGGCACATGGATGGGTTCTTTCCTCTCTCATTCAGGTAGGAGTATCCTCATTAAGTATGTTCTTCACTCAATGACTTCCTATCTTCTTGCTGCTTTGGATCCGCCAATATCAATTTTAAACCATATTGATAGATTGCTCGCTAATTTCTTTTGGGGAAGTATAGATGGTAAACAGAAGGTTCACTGGATTTCTTGGTCTACCTGTTGCCGCCCTGTTATGGAGGGTGGTCTTGGCATTCCTTCCATCTCAAATTTGGTGAAAGCTTTTTCTATTAAGCTTTGGTGGAGATTCCGCACTCAAAAGAGCATATGGGTGTCTTTCTTGCGTGCTAGATATTGCTCTACTAATCATCCCACGGTGGCTTCTAGCAAAGGATCTCATGTTTGGCAAAGACTTCTAAAAGCTCGATCTGTTGCGGAACCTTTTATTCATTGGAATATTCGTAGAGGTGATTGCTTGACTCGATACGATAAATGGCTTCCTGTTTTCCCTATTATGACTTGCGATTCTGCTCAGTTTGGTTCTGTCAAAGACCTATTCCAATCAGCTTCATCTTTATCCTGTCAAGCCAAATTTGTGTTACTTCCAAGCGTGGTTTCTAGTATCACAGATCTTCAGATTCAGTTGCATGATAAAGACGATATTCCCTGCTGGACTGCGACTTCTACGGGCAAATTTTCGCTCAAGTCTGCTGCTGTGATTTCCCGTGAAGCAGGCCCGTCTCTTCTGTCCTCCAAGTTTGTCTGGCAGCGCATCATTCCCACCAATATCAGCATTTTCATGTGGCGCCTTCTCCCTTCTCGCGTTCCTATTGATGAAGCTGTCTCTAAGCGGGGTATTTGCATGGTTTCGCGATGCAGCTGCTGCCTTTCCAGCCCGGTGGTTGAAACCTTCGTCCATGTTTTTCTGACCAGCAGCTTGGCTAGCTCCGTTTGGCAGTTTTTTCATTATTGTCTTGGTATGGGTGTTCCTACATATTATTCTATTCAGCAGCTTTGTATGAATTGGTGGTCTCGAGCCGGCTCATTGCTTTATCGAATTATCCCTTCGGTGGTTCTTTGGCATCTTTGGAAAGCTCGAAATAAGGCTAATTTTGAGGGATCTCACTCTTCCCCTCGTAGTATTATTATTGCGGTCCAAAGTGAGATTAATCTTATTTTAAAGGCTGCTACTTTTTCACCTATAGATTGGTCTCATCTCAACCTCAAGGTTCGTCGTCCAAAGACTGTTACGATTTAAGCAGTCTCTTGGCTCAAGCCTCCTTTGGGAATAGTGAAACTCAATACAGATGGTGGCAGCAGAGGTAACCCTGGTATAGGAGGAGGTGGGGGAGTCATCAGAGACTCGGAGAGTCGCTTTCTTTATGGTTTCTCCTCCTTTTACGGAGATTGCTCCAACTCTATTGCTGAAGTCCGAGCTCTTTTCCAGGGGGTTAGTTGGCTTATTTCTTAAGGATTTCATAATTCTGTTGTTGAGTTGGACTCTAACTTTCTTTTTGGTTGCATTACCAAGGGACATTACTCCCCCTGGTCTCTCCTTTATTATATTAGCGCTATTATCTCTATGCAACAATTGGGGAACTATTCATTCCGTCATTGCTTTCGCGAGGCAAACTCTGTTGCTGATGGCCTTGCAAATCTTGCTATGGATTCTAAATTGGATGCCTCTTTTCGTTCCTTCTCCCAACTCCCTATTTCTGTTAGAGGTGATCTCCGGATGGACGCTCAAGGGATTTCTCGTATTCGTATTTCCTAGTTTTTTTGTTTTGTTTTGCAGTTGTTTGTATCTCCCTTTTTCGAGGTTAGGCTCCTTTGTCCTCCCAGTTATAAGGGCAAGGCTGGTTGTCCCCCTCAGGTTTGTACCATTTTTTTACATTAATAAAATTTAGCAGGGTGCCGTCCCTATTTCCTTAAAAAAAAAAAAAAAGTTTATAAAGTTTAGGATTTGTTATTTGTTCATTGTGTGTGCCGTATTACTTCCTTGTGATTCACGGCTGACCTAATTGAATTTAAGTTAAGAATCCTTGCTATATGGTATAACTTTTATTTTAGGTATTGAGTCCTTTTTTGATTCACTAACCTATTAACCTTTTTTATGGTAAGTTGTTTTCTTATTAAACAAGCTTTCTAGGACATATTTGAAGGCTATATATGCTGGAGGACTAAGCCTTGAAGACTAACGAAGTACAAAGTAAAAAGAGAGAATACACAAATTTTTCGAGAGAGTTGTTTTGAAAAGCTGCTGCTGCGTCTTACGAAAGAAGCCCTCAATGTGCCTTCATTAGAGGCTTCATTCATAGTTTTCCAGCGCTGTCTTTTTTGTCATTCACCCAACCTTTTGGTTTTAGACTTGATATGTTATATATTTAGTATTTTTGGGTGATCTATTATTCATTGATTATATCAGCTACAGGTTAGAGCTTTTCATTTGATTTTCACTAGTTAGTAGGTTTTCATATTTGTATTAAACTACAAAGTTTTGCCTAGTGAATGTTTTGCCATATTGGCTCACCTCAACAAGTTGTTTACTTATTGATTAAAATTTACTCTTTTGTGTTTCATCTCATACTTCTTCCTTATACTTGTTTTTATTATTCCGCTGCCATATATATCAATGTGTTCTCCAATGTGTTCACTACATTGAGTACATTGGATAGTACTGTAATACCCCAAATTTCCGTTAATAATAGTAAATTGCATAAATCAATTTTGCAATTATTTTGGGCCGGTTATATCGGTTAGTTGGGCTGATTACCTTTTAGTAATAAAAAATTATAAATTCGATCCGATACATTTTGATATTGTTACGTTGGGTTTGACCCGTAAATTAGCCCACTGGTTTTAGCTCAGGAATTAAGTTTGATAATAATAAATAAATAAATATATAAAAAATAAATTAATAAAAAAAACTGATTAAGGGGACGTGAGGGAGTGTGAGATGGTGGAAGCTACTGCGTCCGAAAAGATAAGAGGAATCTGGGTTTTGAATTTTGAAAGTGAGATCTTATAGTAATCGTATTGTGCCGCGTTCGGTAGAAGTTCAAAAAGTAAACAAGTTGAGAGCCTAAGCTAGAGAGATAGAAAGAGAAAGAATAGGTTTAATCGAAAGAGAGAGCAAACGGCAGCAGGGGAGAACGTAGAGGAAGAGAGGGAGCAGCAGTGGCACCCGAGTTAAGGAAGAGGAAGGAAGGTGACGACGCATAAAGAAAGAAGAGAGTCACAAGCGAGTGAAGAGAAATCCGGTTGCGGTAAATCCCATGCTTTCTTTTAAATATAGAATTCCAATATGTGTCTTGTTGGGTTGAATTTTCAAATAATACAAGGTTATAGTTATGTTTGGACTTTGAGTAGTGTGTGAAATCATTGGGAGTAAGGGACGGATTCGATGGAGGGAATGTGCTAAAGTGTGTGCGTATGTATGTGGTTTGTGTGTGTGGGTTTATTACTGGAAGGAAAAAAAAAAGAGAAGAGAAAGAAAAGAAGAGAAAAAGAAAAGGGAGAGAAGCTGGGGAAAAAGAGAGAAAGGGAAAGAAAAGAAAAGAAATAGGAGAAGGGAAGGGGGCACGGCAGAGAGAGGGGAGGTGGGGTAGGCTAGGTAGGGGGAGTCTGTGTGTATGTGTGGTCAGTGCATGGGTTAGTGTGTGTGTGTACTGTGTGTCTGACCAGTGCTTGTGTCGGTGTGTGTAGGGTGATTGCATGTGAAAGTTTTGGTCAAATAATAGTATAATATCAACTATTTAAGATATGCTTCATATGATAAATAATATTGGTGACTAAGTACATGGGTTAGTGTATGTTTTGTTGTTGTGGTTGTGAGTGTGAGTGCAGAATGTGTGTGAGGTTTGGGCCAAAATAATAAAGATTGGAGTATTCTGTATTGGGAATAAAGTTGAGAAAGGTACAAAGATATTAGTGTTGTGATTGTACATTAATATATGTAATTGTATGGTGTTTTGGTTTAGCCTATCTAAAGTTATTGGGGTTGTATTTTATTTGTTACAAGTATAGTTGGGTGATTAGTATTTATGTTTTGGATATAGGTTCGGACGAGCGCGTGTAACGACTCTTATTCACATACGTGTTAGTTTCGCTTTGCTATTAAGGTAAGGGATTTCACTTCTTTTAGGTTATTTTGTGAAGTATATTTCTTTTAGGTTATTTTGTGAAGTATATTTCTTGTGACGTTAGATTTCCTTGTTAATCCTTGAATTATCGTTTTTATTGCCATGCCCGACCTCGTGTTGAAATTTTCTTTGACTCCGTCGATTCACGTTTTGTTGTATTAGATTCTTCAAAATCTTGTGTTATATCTATGGTATTTGGTGAAATACTTTTAGTTTGAGAGTAAATTCGTATGTGTTGTTTGATAATATTTTATTTTATTTTGAACTCCGCTATGATCACTAGTTGAAGAACCCGTCACTGGGTATAGAGTGAACCTTTTAGTTCGTGATTACGAACAACCTGCCACTGGGTATAGAATGAACCTTATATTTTTGTACCACCTAGCCTTTGGTGTGGTAGTCTGGACTTACCTTTATTAGTTACCCTTGGGGTAAAATTTTGGTACCCTTCGGGGGCATTTGTGTACTTGGTCAATAGACCACCTACGTGATCATGGCATCTGTGAGTAATCCGTCATGACTAGCCGGTATGGGACGGTTGATGACGATTGGGTTACTCGACTTCGTACTTTGCATGTTTCTTTTCTTTGAGCTCTTATTTGTGAAACACTAGTTCGTTCACCTTGTTCACTTTTGTTATAAAGCATTATATGAACTGCAAACTACCTTTTTGTAACATTGTTCACTTTGATTATTCTCCTTGTGGATCCACCTTTCCTTAGAAACCGGAGGGGCAGCGTTTGAACTTACTGGGCATTGTTCGCTCACCCTTCACTTTATTCTTCTCCTCAAGTCACAGATGAGATATTAAGGTTTTATGTTGAGGCGTGCAAGCAAGGATGAGCTAGAATTTATTTTATTGAGTTTTATGTAATAAGTTGAATTCAGGTTTCGATGTTTGAATAACTTAGTTATTCCTGCGAGACAATTTATTTTGGGCCTGGACTTTGAGATTGTAAACTTGGGTTATCTTTTCACTGTACACTTTCCTTGAGAACTAATTTTGATCTATTGTAAATTTGAATTAGTTAAGTTGGATTGTGAGCTGTGACGTGTTCGGGCTTGGGCCCGAATAGTTGGGCTCAGATTTGGGGCGTTACAAGTACATTGATATTTATCTTTTACAAGTATTTGTTTTTCATTTTAATTTGATTTATATTATTTTTTTGTGGTCCCAATCTCTTTAAATTGGTATCAGAGCCAACACTTGACGTACAAAGTGAAGGTCCTTAACTAATTGGAGCCATGATGAATGCTCAGAATAATACTATCACAAGATTCCCATTCTTGATGGTACCAACTATTCAAGTTGGAAAAACCAGATGCGTATTTACACAAAGTCTATTGATGAACGTGCATGGCATGCTATTCTTACAGATTGGTCTCCTCCAACGAGGACAGATGATGAAGGTGATAATTTACCTAAGTCTGAAATTGATTGGACTAATGAAGAATTAGTCTTGGCCAATTATAATTCTAAAGCCATGCATGATATAAATTCTGTTGTTGATGCTCATCTTATGAAGATTATTTCTAACTTTAGTTCTACCAAGGATGCATGGGATGTCCTTCAAAGACATTGTGAAGGATCCAAGAGTGTGCTGCAAACTAAACTTAGAATGATCATGACTAACTTTGAGAATTTAAAAATGGAAGAATCTGAAGACATATCTTCCTGCAGTACCAAGATCATTGAGTTATCTAATGAATTACAATCGTTAGGAGATCCTATCTCAAATAGTAGATTGGTGAGCAAACTCATGAGATCACTTCCTAAAAAATTTAATGTTAAAATTTCTGCTATAGAGGAAGCTCATGATACTACTACCCTTGATCTTGATGAATTAATTGGTATTTTGAAAACTTTTGAATTAAATCTCACTCAACAATCAAAAGGCAAAGAAAAGGTAATTGCCTTAAAAACTCGGACTGAAAAGGAGGATGAGTTATTTGAAATTTGCAATGAGATGAGCAAATCTGACTTGAGTGAAGATTCAGTGGCTTTGTTTGCTAAAAAATTTGGAAAATACTTGAATAAAAGAAAAAGTCAAAATAATTCTAGAAATATTCAAAATACTAATACTGAGTTTTTTAATTCTGTCTTTAGACCTAATCCTAACAGGTTTCAGGAAGCTTCTTCTACAGGTCTTGGAAATCAAAATGGACCAAGAAACATTAATACAGTTCAATGCCATGCTTGTAAGGGATTTGGTCTATAATACCCCAACCCTATTTCCTTCCTAGTTCATTCGTAATTACTTGACATCGGTGACACTCACATCATTCATATAATTTGTATGCATTTTGTTTATTAATTTTATTTAGCGTTTTGGTTAGCTTCATGTGATTAGTATGCCTTGATTTATAATGCGTTACACTTCTAGCGATGTTTTCGGACCTTCCAAAGACTTTTCTTGAGTATTTTGACCTTTCCTTAGACTTAGAATCATTTTGGGGTCATTTTGTATCATTTCGGGAATGTTTTAGAGCATTTTCGGAGATACAGGAGCAGAAGGGGACGGGGCGCCCGCCTAGGCGGCCGCTCAAGGGACAGAAACTTCAACTCAGAATCAGTCTCTAGTAATTTGGCCATAACTTTGTGTAGAAAACTCAGATTTGCAATCCGTTTGATTCTATGTAAACTAGACTTCAAGGGCTTTCTAACCATATATTATTTGTAATTTTTAGACTTATAGATCATCCTAGACATATTTTTAAATTTGAATGAAAATGAGAATGGTGACAGCATTTGATCATTTTGGTTTTTGTTGAACCTTTGACCCTCTTGGACCATATGACCCATTCCTTTTCTTTGACTAAAGTTAGAAAATGTCCTAGGAGTCTTTGACCAGCTGAGACTCTATCTTTAGACCACAAGAGAGTAACCAAATACTCTCCATTTCACCTTCTTCATCCATGGAAGCTAGAGAGAGAGAGAGAGATGAGCTTAGAGAGAGAAAAGTGCATATCTTGAGTTTGGAGAAGACTATCAACAATCCAAGCACACCATTTTAAAGCTATTGACATGGGGATCATTCTATACTGATTGCATGTGGAATTCCTTGGGTTTTCTTGGAGTGAATTCATCAAAGAGGTAAGTAACTATAATGTTTTGTATGTTTATGAGTTGAATTGGAAGAGTTAATCATATAGGTTGTGTTAGTTGACTTTCATTGTGTTAAATCCTTGGGAGAAACATGTTATTAGTTACTTTATCCTATGTTTGATATCTTATGTTGTTGATTGGGCTTGAAATTGTAATTGAGGAAAGACATGATGATTTTTGGAAGCCAAATTCATAGTTCTTGAAATAAGCTTAGTTACTGTTTTAAGGCATGTTGTTGATTTTACTGGGGAAAATTCGTCCATGGGATTTAACTGAATTTTGGATATGTTTTACATTGATATGTTTTATAGGCTCCTGTAAAGTTTCATAAATTTTAGAGGTCGGGAAGGTACTCGTTTAAATTATGTATTATCACTGCGTAGAGTAGTCTGTTGCTGAAAATTCTGGGTTGTAGTTCAATCTTTATGTGGTTGCATGTGGATGAATATAAGTCCGAATAGACTTATTTAAAATGATAAATTGTAATTTGGAATGTCTAATTTCTGGGTATGTAAGATTCATAATATTTGGACATGCGTACAATATTTGGTGAATTTAACGGTACTGTTGTGCAGTACCGAATACGTATTATTGTTGTTAGTCTCCAGGAATTAGAGACTCGTCAATGTGTAGTTGTTGTTATTATTAAACCTTGAGTATTGGTAACTCGTTAGAATTGTGTTAGTTGTTACTCGCGACCAATTGGCGAGATTTCTATGGGTGGAAGATACACCAAATATAGGGTATTAGGATTGGTTTAGTTATTTAGGGACGATACTGCGGTTCGTCCCGATGTTTCAAAAATGGGTATTGACTCTAGATAAGTCGACATGAGATAGAATATTTATATTTAAAAACTATACGAGCTATATACTAGTCGTGACTGACTCTGGCGGAGTCGAATATGACGTAATAAATAAACGTCGAATAATGTGGTAATTTTATTAATGGGTATAATCGACTCAATGGAGTTGAGTAGTGGATAGTATTAATCCCTACATGACATATATTAATTTCCTACAATGTGGAATGACGAATTGATGGGTTTATGACTTAGTAGAACTGTTAGGTCCAAGGTAGGTTGTATGACTTCTGGTGTAGAAGGCAAAGTGGATTCAGGGTTTTCAGAGTTTTCATTTGTTGGTTCGCTTGAGGATTCTAATAGGTTGACTCTTGGAAGTTCTTGTGAAGAAGGAGGATCGGAGATGGGACTTGGCTGTTACATGCTGTCTCATGTTCATCGAATCATTAGTAACCTTAGGAGCCAAATGTGGCCCAATGAAATCAAATTCATCAAAAGAAACATGTACGATTCAACAACTTTTAGTGAAGTTTTATTGTAAACTCGTATGCTTTTGAAAACTTGGCATATCCCAGAAAAATTCCTTCATCACTTTTGGATTCAAATTTACCTCTATGTTCTCTACCATTGTAAAGAACATAGCATTTACAACCAAATATCTTAAAGAATCCAATGTTGGGAGCTCTGCCTCTCCATATTTCATATGGAGTTTTGTTATGAAATTTGTTTATGATGGACTGTTTTGTGTGAAGCGAGCGGTGTTCACGGCTTACGCCCGAAATACATAGGCGGTTTTGCTTCGGCAATCATTGTTTTTCTGCTTCAATGAGAGTTCTATTTTTCCTTTCGCAACTCCATTTTGTTGAGGTGTGCCTAAGAGAGAAATTGTGACCAATTCCATGGTCATCACAATATTTGGCAACACCATTGTTTTTGAACTCGTTCCATTGTCCGATCGACATCGAGATATCATCCGGCTTCGAGTTTGTAGTCTTCGAAGAGTTCGTAATGATGTCATATGCTTCATCTTTGGAGGACATCATCTCTACCCAAGTGAATCTTGAGTAATCATCAACTACCACAAGAGTATACTTGCGCCACCAAGACTTGTACTAGTTACAGTCCAAACAGATCCATGTGCAAGAGCCGTAGAGGTGCAGTTGTTGATAGGCAAGGCTTGCTTTTGAAGGAAGATTTGTGTAGTTTGCCCGGTTGACATGCTCTGCGTGTGATTCAGTTGATAACTTAGGCAAACCAACAACTAGATTATCTTTTGATAGCTTCTCCGGTATTTGAAATTGAGATGACTAAGCCTTTTGTGCCACAACCATTGTTGTCGATGATGACCTAGCAACCAAGCATAGATTTGATTTTCTTCCAACTGCATTTAGGTCAACAGCATAGACATTCCCTTTTCTGAATCCAGTCAGGATAGTTGAACATGTCTCATTGTCCTTTATGAGACATTGACTAGAGGAAAATTGACAGGTTAGACCTTTATCACAGAATTGTGATATGCTTAGCAGATTGTGCTTTAAACCTTCAACTAGAGAAACTTTGTTGATAGAAAGATTGCCTCTGATTATACTTCCATAACCAATGGTCTTCCCTTTTGAGTTATCTCCAAATATGACTGAGGGACCCTTTGCTTCAACAATGCTTGAGAGAAGATTTGGATCACCAGTCATATGCTTTGAGCATCCACCGTCTAGATACCATAGATCTTTTTCTTCTTCATTGACACCATAAAGCATTCTGAAATATAGACATTTAAGAATATGGTCCCCTTTTATTTTTGGGTCCTCAAGGTTAGCAACCTTTTGGGATCCACACCTGTTTAACCTTTGGAGGAGTAAATCCTCTAGATTTAGGTGTGAATCTCAGAAGGCATTCATGAAACTCATGACCATAGTTTTTGCAGAAAGAGCATTTGTGAAATCCTTCAACATGAGTAATGAGAGGTTTCCTATTATCAGCAGTCTTTGGAATGATCTTTCTGCTGATAATTGGCCTATGGGACTTAGGCTGATAATGCCTTTTCTTGTTGATATTAGGTTTACAATAAGTAGACCTCTTATCAAAAGATTTTGTATTTACAGCACATGTCCTTTAAGCTTTTATCGGCGAGAATTCACTTCTTTTGCCCATTTATAGGCGTGTTGAGATCAGCATCTTGCCTTTGACAAATTTAATAGGTTTGAGGTGAGAGTTCCTAGACTTGCTATTAGTCATCCCTGTTTCCTTAGGGTGACTAATGACGATTTCGTTGCTCGACTCCTATTAGCGAGTCATAATTGCGGTTGCTTTCTTTTGGACTTGTCTTTTGTGTTCTTGGGATAAACAAAAGGAACTTTGTTAAAGCCAAGTCCTTTCCTTTTGGGAGACTGCTGGTCATAAGAAACTTCTACAGCCGATTCTTCAGCACTTACTTCAGATGTCTCATCTTTTTGAGAACTAGAAGGACTACCTACATTGAACTCATTTTGAAAACCGATACCAGTTTTGTCATCTAAAGATTTTTGGTTTGAAAGAATGGTATCAAAGTTTCCTTTAGAGTTATTCCAAGTATTGACAATCTTTTGAAGGTCATCTTTTTGAAATTTATCTTCTTGATGTGTTCAAGTAGGAAGTCCACTTTTCGTCAAAGTTTTGTTCTCCTTTTGCAATTTGATACTTTCGACTTCTTCTATCAAGATCTTTGATCTTAGACATCAAGGTTGATTTCTCGAGAGACGACTAGTTCATGCTTCTTGGCAAGTTTTACATAGGCGACTTTGAATTTTGAAAATTCTTCCATGTCTTTGTTAGCTTTGATGAGCTCTCCCTTTGATGGGTCATTGAACTCATCATCATCATCACTTGTCATTTTGTTGAAATGGTAGTGACCTCACGAATCATGTGGTGACTCCCGGCCATAAGGCATATGTTGGCTTCTTCGGCAAAATCACAGAGTCATCCTCATCGTGTCGTGTCACACCAAGTAGGTAGGTTGCTTTCATCAATGTCTTCACCACCATCCCTTTTTGTTTTTGAAATTTGGACTCGGGGCGTTTCTTATAAAATTCATACTTTGGCTTAGGACATTGAGACGCAAAGTGGCCTGGTTTCCTACAATTAAAACAAACTAGCTCATTGTCCTTTTGGTGGTCTGCTGATTTATAAGGAGCAGAACTTTTCGGTTGAGCAGTTGTTTTATAAGGAACAGCAGTTTTGTGAGAAGACTGCCTATGTGATGATGATTTATTAAACCTTTTGAAACGTTGATATTTCTTTACAAACATAGCAAAGGCTTCGTCAGAAAGAATATCATCATCTTCACTGGATGTAGAAGGTGTTTCATCAGGTTTTGAACAGAAGGTTCGAGACATGGTGGTAAGGACAAGTTTTTAAAACTCTTTTCCATTTCTTGAGCTTGTTGGATCTCAAGCTCATAAACGAAAGACTAGCATAAAGGTTTCTAAGAGTCAGTTTGTTTAAATCTTTTGACTCTTTCATGGCAGTAATTTT
Organism: Platycodon grandiflorus; assembly: GCA_016624345.1. Classification (NCBI taxonomy): domain Eukaryota; kingdom Viridiplantae; phylum Streptophyta; class Magnoliopsida; order Asterales; family Campanulaceae; genus Platycodon; species Platycodon grandiflorus. The sequence continues at coordinate 46,125,104 of CM028367.1, read as the reverse complement.
AACATGCCATAAACTGCCTAGTGCATTTAGAAATCTCATGTTTATTTCTTTCATTTCATACTTCTTTCCTAAAGAATAGCAAGAGTTGACTACCTCATAGAATCTGTCATAGGCGCTTCGTAGAGACTCTTTGGGATCCTTTTTGAAGGAGTCAAACTTCTGGATGCAGGTGTATAATTTGTTATTTTTTGTCTCACCATCACCTTCAAGATATTCAAGGATGGCTTCCCACATCTCCTTTGCTGTGTTCAGGTTGATAATCTGCTGGTACGTGCTTATATCGACACAGCTAGTAATGATGTTGATGGCCTTTCCATCCAGAGCATCATTCTTTCGGTCTTCATCATCCCACTCCTCTTCTGGCTTTGGTACTTCAGGTTCAGCAGTTGCATCTACCGCGGCCAGTGTATTAGGCTTCATTGGAATTCTGGGTCCATCTGTGACACATTTCCACAAACGTTTGTCAATTGAATTCATATGTCTTTTGACTTTATCTTTCCAGATGTCAAAGTGAACTTCATCCAAGACAGGACAATGGTTCACGTTTGAAGTTTCCAACATTTGGTGAGCAGCCATGATCTTTAATCTCTCAAGAGGTTAATCTCGGAAAAACAAGTTTTTCAAAGAGTGAAGCTCTGATACCAATTGTTAGGTCCAAGGTTGCTCTATATAGGCTAGAAGGGGGGGTTGAATAGCCTATGTCCAATTTTTTTTTTTAAAATTGATTCAAAAATCTTACTTCACTAGGGTTTTAAAAATTTTGCAGGCGGAAGTCTTGTGAAGCACAGGACAAGTTGAAGATGGCTGATCTTCACAGAATAAGATCAGCAGTTCTCAACAGTTTTGGAAATCTGGAAATATAAGCAACACAAATAATTCACAATCACACACAAGTAGACAGAGTATTTAATATGGTTCACACTTATGAATAAGTGCTACGTCCACAACCAAAGTGGTCAACTTTGGATTTGAAAATCGTGTACTAAGTTTATCCACTAGATATTTTACAAACTAAACCTCTAATGGATTGTGTACAAAAATTTTGTTGACCAAGTGTTTGTGTGGGAGAATTGAGATCAATAAGATTCAATTCTCGTGAGCTATGAAGAGCTAAGTGTTGCAATCAATGAAGAGCTTTTAATGGACTAGACGTCTAAGTATGAAGCTCTTCAATGAAGGTATACGAATAGGACGTTTAAGCTTTTAAGAACTTGAAGACTATAGAGATTCGGTAGTTGGAGTAGTTGAGAAGCCTTGTAAATGCTGCCATGAAGTCTCCTTTTATATGCGGGAGTGACCTTGGAGCCGTTGGAGATCTTCATGAGTTGCTCAATTTGAATTCAAGAGCATTTAATGCTCTAATGGTGTTGTTGAGCTCGATAGGTGGTTACGCAAGTTCCGTCTGTCACGACATTTTGCCAAAAATGGGTAGACTGTGCTTGCAGGCAGAATGTCCTTTTCTGAATTGTATGCCAAGAATGGAAAGCTTCATTAAATGCGTTTTGCAGGTTAACGTTGTATCGCAATTAATGAGATCTTTGAGTTAGGACATATCTTCGGCGAGATGACTATCGGACGTTCTTGGAGTTCTTCAACTTTGCGAGATAGAGCTTGGCTTGTACGAACTTGTCCGATATCAAAGTAAGGCTCTGAATCAAGTTTTGCCTATTTGTGCGAGAGGGCGTCCGATGTCCTATAGGCTATCTTCTTCAAGACTTATACAATTAGCAACTCTAAGCTGTTCAAGCTATGCCTAAGTACAAGTTGTCACTCTAACAGACACGCAGGCCCATTAGTCACCTTGTCTTAGACTTTTAGGTTATGGATTCAAGCAAATCTAAGCTAACATACAACAATTGGTATCAAGCCTTCTACACCAGAAGTCACTTTGCCTTCTACACCAGAAGTCATACAACCTACCTTGGAATTAACCTACCCTTTAGAAAATCAAGCTTCAGTCACTTCTACTTCTCAAGAATCCAACTCTGCTGATGCAACCAGACAAATTCAACCTACAGAAGTTAGGGAAGTAAAAGATCATCCTATCACTCAAATCATTGGGGATCTTAATGTTGGCGTTCAAACTAGACAAGCTTCAAGAAATGAATGCATGTATTCCACTGCATTTGTATCTAACATCGAACCCAAAAAGATTGATGAAGCTCTGGAAGATCCAAGCTGGGTAGAAGCTATGCAAGAAGAGCTAAACCAATTTGATAGATGCCAAGTCTAGTCACGGTACCTAGGCCTAAAGAACAAACGATTATTGGCACAAAGTGGGTTTTCGAAACAAAATGGATGAAAACGGCAATATTATAAGAAACAAGGCAAGGCTGGTAGCCCAAGGATATAGACGGAGGAGGGTATTGACTATGATGAGACATTTGCTCCTGTTGCAAGATTAGAAGCTATCAGATTATTCTTGGCCTATGCCTCTTTCAAAGACTTCAAAGTTTGTCAAATGGATGTAAAGAGTGCTTTTCTAAATGGAGAACTTCAAGAAGAAGTCTATGTAGAACAACCTCCGGATTCATAAACTATTCAAGAAGAAGATGTCTACAAGTGAGGAAAGCCCTTTATGGACTTAAACAAGCTCCAAGAGCACAGGTATGAGACCCTTTCAAAGTTCTTGACATCCCAAGGCTTTGTAAGAGGTCAAATTGACACTACCCTCTTCATTTTGAAACATAAAGGTCATTCCTTACTTGTTCAAATATATGTTGATGATATTATCTTTGGTTCTACTAACGAAAATCTTTGCAAAAGATTTGAAAAGCTTATGCGAGTAAATTTGAGATGAGCATGATGGGAGAGCTCAATTTTTTCCTTGGTCTTCAAATTCAACAAAGTTCAAATGGTATCTTCATCAATCAAGCCAAATATGCAAAGGATGTTATCAAGAAATTTGGTCTTGAGAATGCAAACGACTTCGGACTCCTATGGCTACTAAGCGCCATCTTGACAAAGATGAGAAGGGCAAGAAAGTGGACATGACTCTCTGAAGCATGATTGGTTCACTTTTATACTTAGCGCTAGTAGGCGATATCATGTTTCTTGTTTGTGTTTGTGCTAGATTTCAAGTGATCCAAAGGAGTCTCACCTACAATCAAAAGAATCATCGATATCGATAGATACTCCCAATTTGGGAATCGGTATCCTAGAGATTCATCTTTTAATCTTATAGGCTACTCGATGCTGATTTTGCTGCATGTAAAGTTGACGGAAAAGCACAAGTGGGACTTGTCAATTCTTAGGAAATAGACTTGTCTCATGGGCGGCAAGAAGCAAACCTCTGTCTCAACTTCAACAAGCGAAGAATACATAGCCGCTTAGCTGCTCACAATTCTGTGGATCAAACAACAACTTGTTGATTATGAGATTACGCGATAATTGTCCTATAATGTGTGACAACACGTCGGCAATCTCGGTATCTCAAAATCTGTCATGCACTCCAAGACAAAGCACATTGATGTGAGATATCACTTTCTTAAAGACCATGTTGAAAAAGGTAACATCGGCATGCAATATGTGCCTACAGAGAATCGGGTAGCGAGACATATTCACAAAACCACTTGATTCAACCAGGTTTGCATTTTTAAGAGGAGAGCTTGGTTTGCTTGACCTCAATCCTTAACCTCTTTGACTAACTATTTAAATCATTTTTACAAAATTGTCTAAATGACTGCAAATTGAAACTCGCGAGAAATTAGACAATGCGAGCCTTACATGTCCAAGTCGGCGGTCTTTATAAAAAGTAGGCGGACCTAAGCACGTCATGAAGTCGGTCATTCATCGGGTCATAAATGCGGACTTCAAAAATTATCAAATACCATTTATTAACTTGTCGAAGTACAAAAGGCAAATGATACAGTATTTGTTCACATTTTCCAAAAACCGCCATTTGCCAGTTTTCAAAAACCTCGACTTCCATCGCAATCTTCCCAAATCTTCTCAAAACTTGAATTTCTCTTGTTCTCGGCGAAATCATCAATGGTAATGATTTCTACACCTTCTAATTCACTTAAATCAAGTTTTATGATTTGCATTAACCTAATTTGTGCTATTTCGAACTATACTTCATTGATGAACGCAAAATCTTGAAATTGACGTTTGAATCTTGTTTATGTAGCATAAAATTGTGACTTGGATTTCTTTAATATTATGTCTTTAGCTTTCACAATCTGTTTACTTAAAAATTGACAAAATAGGTAGATATTTTGAAACCCAGTTCATGAACTGTTCTTGTCATTCGTCATCATACGCACATATTTTGGGTTTTAATCGAGCGATTACTGTTTGTGTTAATATCGGTGATCACTCACATCGGTGTATTTAATCATACCTTCTTATATCTATGTCTGTTCTCATATCCACTAACCGTATAGGCAAGGACTAAATCTTCCAAGGCTACCGACACAACATCATCCTCTGCATCCGCTAAGCCATCTAGGGCTAAGCAGTCGCAAATCTTCCACTAAGAATACTTCCCAGTCAAGTTATCATCCTGGGATGACGATCGATCGAGATTCCATTATCGGCACATCTGGTGATGCATTGCTTAAGGATTTAACGAAATGTGGGCTTCTTCCCTTGTTCCAACTTCATGATACCCACTACAGAATGCTTTAGGCGAGGAATTTTACACAAGGATGATTCGCCTCCTCCTCCAATGCCAATGAACCGGTCAACCTAAGCTACATCAAAGGTTATATCGAGGCCATTACATCAAATTGACCTATAAGGATATAGGGGCAATCCTTGAACTGCCTATTGAAGGCAAACTAGACTTAGATCTTGAATCGGCGCTTGCTTGGGAAATGATGCGAGGATCGCTCAACTCGAAAGGTTCTCGAGATGTCTAGAAATCTCTTCCCGAAAATGCTTATCACATCGGTCATCGATCGATAAGAGCATTCTCTTCAAGAATGGGGCAAGAGACATTTTTACATCTCAACAACTTCGTGGACCAAAGCGTGATTCTTGGCGGCTCAGCGGGCAAAAATTGTTTTCTATCTTTGTCGCAAAGTGTTGCCGACGTCCAATCCAACCCCTCCATGCGACGACCTTTCGTACGAGTCATCAATGTCATTCTTCGCAGATTTGAAGAAATCGATGATAAAGTTATCACCGACGATCTCATCAAGGTGTCTAACACCTATGTTTTCACTTGTCAACAACGTTACCCGATCAGGACGATATGGCCAAACGATCAATAGTCATTCTTTGGTCTTGCCGCTTCCTCCACTAGTGGCACTTCTACCCAAGCCGGCAAGGGTAAACGGAAAGTCACGTGTTACGAGCCGAGCCAGTGAGGAGGAGCCTAAACCTATAGGTGAGCTTCGAGAACTTTGATCTCGGCACGCTTGATCATGATCCTTATGAACCTTCGAGCCTACTTCCAAAAGGCCAAACATTCCTCCTCTCTCACCCTCCGTCTCAAGAAAAACCGCAAATCTCGCACTAGATCGAGGTTGAAAAGGATACCTCTAATTTCAAACCCAGATCTCTCCAAACTCAATCTCAAACGGACTCTCCATTCCACGAGATGAATCTTTTGGTGCGGATGTAACATCGGCCGCTCCTTCCACTCAGTGTATGCACCAACCGTTTCCTCTCCACCGTTTCTCCATCGCGGTTCCCACCAAATCCTCTCCACTTTCTACTTCTGCCTCTTCTTCACCTACACGGTCCGCTCATGGAATGCGCATTAAAAAGAGTGCAAAGAAAAGAGTGCACTTCGAAGAACCTGCTGATATAGCCTCTTCACCACTTCACCACCTCTACCTACTACCACTACCACCTCACCTACTTCCTCACCTCCTTCCTCTGCTCCCATTCAAACAACCACCACACGAACCATCTATCTCACTGCCATCATCTCTCAACCACCTTCTTCCAAACGCCCTATCTCTCCCTCTTCGACCTGCCTATTCCCAAACGCCTCAAGACCAACCCATACAGCCATCTACACCCTGAGGTGCAGGATTTGCTGTCCTTCCGGGACAACAGGCCTAAGCCCAACCCTGCTGATTCTGACCCCTACCTTTCTACCCTTGACTACCCCAGGAAAATTCCCTGCCAGCCTATGTCTCAGTGAAATTATCTTTAAATGGGGTGCTTTCTATGAACCTCTTCCTCCCTGGTCCCAATTCTTCTCCCACAACTCCGCGGTCCAAGATCTCATGATCTTCAACCAATGGGTTGCAATTCACAAGGACCTAGGCCTTCCTCTCCCCGAATCAACCGTTTCTTCTTTCCTTTCTCGCCTAAACCTCCGGTCTTCACTCTTATCGCTATCCTTCCATCCTTCTTCACCCTGTGGTCTACAACTTCACTGATGTAGTCACCACTTACCTTGGCTTCAACCCTTTCATCTCTACTCTATACCGATCTCCTCCCCCTATCTCTATCTCAACTCCTTTTCTCATTGGTCGTCTAAGGCCTCCATCCCCTCTCATCCCTCCATATTATCCATCTCTTCGTTTGACCTACCCTAGCCAATCCCAACCCTCTACCACCATATTACCATTTCCTCCTCCGGTCCTTCTTCAACATCCTCCGGCCACTCCCAGTCTTCCACCAAGCTCCTCCACCCTCTCCTACCCAAGTGCGCAATCCTTCCCCTTCGCAGGTCCATCCTCTCCTCCGTGGGTCATCGACTCGTCGATACCTATCTAGGTTTGTTCATAAATTTTTGAAAGACTTTGAGGTCATCTCGTTGACCTAACAAAGGCCTGCACGGCTCTCTGATCGATCTCACATCACCCATGTCGGGCGATTGCATGACCCAAGTCATGGAAATTTCGAAGGGCGCCAAGGCCGCTTTGATGCTGCCTCCGGTCCATCTCGGCCGGCCAAGCGCTCTTGCCGGCCGGATCACGCATCTTCCTCCTCGACATCTGCCATCTTCAAAACCAATTGGGACAACATCGCCACTAAGATGATGCGAGATAGTCGACATGATTGAAGGTTACAAGCTTATACTTCACTCTCAACGTCGGGCCAATCGCTCTTTCACTCCTCTGTGAGAGCAACGCGCAATCACCTCCAAGCACTTGGCCTTCTATCGCAAAGAGCACATCACTACCTCCACCCGTCTTGCTCTCATTGATACATCGCTTGCGTCCATGAAGGAGGAGATGGCTAGACTCAACAATGATCGGCGGACAAGGCTCATTGAGCATAATGCACTAATCAAACGAGAAAAATAGCGATCGTCCTCTGCATTAGGCGATACAAGAGACGAGTTAGCCGAGGTCAAACAGAAAAACATCGATCTCTCCTACGATTTGGCCGACGCAAAGATGAATTAGCGAAGCCAAAGAAGAAATTGCAAAACTAAAGGCTGCTTGCTAACTCTAGATGGACATCAAGAGGCTATGAGCCATCTTCATCGGGCGAGAGGCTATGGTCGTAGACCATCTAGGTCATCCTCTCGATCCGGCGATAAATTTTTTTGCAAAAACTTTGGAATTAAACTCTATGTTTAATTCACAATGTTTATATTTTAAATATTTTCATGCTTTTTATGAACGCTTATTATGTGAATGCATGAAAATTAAACCACCGGTTTAAATACATGTCCTATATTGTCTATTCGCATGTTTTTAAATTCGGTCTAATTACAAGTGTCGATGCTTAATTTCCTATTTGTGAACACTTTGTAATTCTTGAATACAATGACCTATATGTAAGTTCATCTAGGGCATGCTTATTTAATATATCAATCTTTCAAGCATGTTATTACTAGATTTGAACTTGGTCGGTGATATTGTATTCGTAGGGTCATGGACTCAAGCAAATAGGAGGAGATTGTTGTATGTTAGCTTAGATTTGCTTGAATCCATAACCTAAAAGTCTAAGACAAGGTGACTAATGGGCTGCGTGTCATTAGAGTGGCAACTTGTACTTAGGCATAGCTTGAACGACTTAGAGTTGCTAATTGTATAAGTCTTGAAGAAGATAGCCTATAGGACATCGGACGTCCTCTGCACAAATAGGCAAAACTTGATTCAGCAGTCTTACTTTGATATCGGACAAGTTCGTACAAGCCAAGCTCTATCTCGCAAAGTTGAAGAACTCCAAGAACGTCCGATAGTCATCTGCCGAAGATATGTCCTAACTCAAAGATCTCATTAATTGCGATACAACGTTAACTCCGCAAAACGCATTTAATGAAGCTTTCCATTCTTGGCATACAATTCGAAAAGGACATTCACGCAAGCACGTCTACCCATTTTTGGCAAAATGTCGGGTGATCGGAACTTGCGAACCACCTATCGAGCTCAACAACACCATTAGAGCATTAAATGCTCTTGAATTCAAATTGAGCAACTCATGAAGATCTCCAACGGCTCCAAGGTCACTCCCGCATATAAAAGGAGACTTCATGGCAGCATTTACAAGGCTTCTCAACTACTCCAACTACGAATCTCTATAGTCTTCAAGTTCTTAAAAGCTTAAACGTCCTATCGTATACCTTCATTGAAGAGCTTCATACTTAGACGTCTAGTCCATTAAAAGCTCTTCATTGATTGCAACACTTAGCTCTTCATAGCTCACGAGAATTGAATCTTAATTGATCTCAATTCTCCCACACAAACACTTGGTCAACAAAATTTTTGTACACAATCCATTAGAGGTTTAGTTTGTAAAATATCTAGTGGATAAACTTAGTACACGATTTTCAAATCCAAAGTTGACCACTTTGGTTGTGGACGTAGCACTTATTCATAAGTGTGAACCATATTAAATACTCGTCTACTTGTGTGTGATTGTGAATTATTTGTGTTGCTTATATTTCCGTTTCCAAAGCGTTGAAGCTGGCGATCTTATTCGTGAAGATCGGCCATCTTCAACTTGTCCTGTGCTTCACAAGACTTCCGCCTGCAAAATTTTTAAAACCCTAGTGAAGTAAGATTTTTCGAATCAATTTTTAAAAAAAAAAAAAAAATTGTACATAGGCTATTCAACCCCCCCTTCTAGCCTATATAGAGCAACCTTGGACCTAACAAGAACTTTGACCTTGGTTGACTTAGTCAAACATTGGTTGACTACAAGTTACGTTGAATAGTTGAGTTATGTTCTTGTATAAACAAGTGTTAATGGTATATAGTTGCCTCTTCAATAGAGTATATTGAATGATTATAGGATACTATAAGGATCCTAGGTTGAGTGTAATGGCTATGTATTAATTAATGGTTGTAAGTGCAGTAGGCTTACCTTACGTTGGGGTTATGTATGTGTCTAGCTATCACGACACTATTTGGTTGTTAAGTTGTACAATAGACCTACTTTGTCTATTGTATTGTTTTGTTTATATGTTCAATGAGTACGGACATGTTGGAATTGTTCTAGTATGAGATAGGACAATCATCCTACTTTGATGATTGATTGTGTGTTTAGTATTTACAAGTATATTGAGTTGATTTGGTATGTGATTCAATAGAACATATGATGATTTGTTGAGAATGACGAGTAAATATCTACTTGTGCATTGTATTAAGTCCAGTGACATTTGTTGTTTAATCAAGGTGGGACGACCTATAGTCTTTACAAATTTGTTTTGTAATCGCTATAAGTTGCCGTACCGAGTTCACACACCCTCCTCTCGTGGCCTGCTTGAGAAGTAGCCCCTGTTGTAGCAATACGCATGACTTTCGCTTGCTAGTTGAACCCGATGGGATTAGTGGGACGTCGATATTACGTACACGGGTATCTAGGCACTATTGGTTGTTTGTGTATTGCAGAGCGACAAAGATGGAGAAAGAGAAATGATATCCTTTATAATATGGTTTAAGTATGAGCAGTTAATGTGAATGTCAAGGTGCTATGTGACTTATATGAATTGTATATCAACGATGATATTACATGTTCAGTATGGTGTATAAATGTCATTACCATGTTATTCCTATTGTTGAGCATTATGCCATGTCATATAGTCGCATGTAACAACTTGTTGATTAATGGTTAAGTTGCAATTGTGCCTAGACTAGTTATATGTAGAGTCTTGGTTTGCTATTGCATTCATATTCATATCATACAATACATTATAGTGGCTTACGGGGTCTTTTAGACTCACCCAACAACCTCCTCAGTTTGCAGGTTAAGTTCCAGCACAACAAGTCTTAAAGCTTAGAGTTAGCAAGATGTATTTGTGTTGTCATTTTCTTCTTATTTCTTGTACTGTAAGATCGTGAGGTCTACTAAGTTATGTAAACTTAGTATATTGGTAAAAATAGTTGTATTCTTCAGATTTGTATTTTAATGCCGACTTGTGAGGTCGTGCCGGTTGTAGTATTTTATAATTTCGGTTTACAGCTCATGGTCTTGGTGTGGCCTTGTGCCTGTCGATACTTTATTAGTAGTTTTCCCGAGCGCGTAGCTCGTGGTGTTTATTATTGTTGTGTCTCTGGCTCGTGTATTTAGCCGTTGAGGTTTTTATTGTTGGGTTTATTTTAGTGTTGTTCTCCGGTGTATGTTTGGCCATTGAGGTTTATTTAGTTATGGTTGTTGTTCGAGTTTTTGAAACTCAAATTTTTTCTTGTATTTCGCTGCATTAGTTTTGGTTTTGAGCTTTTGTGGCTCACTCTTATCAGTTGATTCGATACGTTTTGTTATTTTGGCGCATCGAGTTGGGGTTCAACGTCGGATCCCAAACTCGGGGCGTCACAGTTGGTATCAGTGCTTAAGTTAGCTTCGCGGACAGGATCCTGTTTAGGTGATTTGGGTATTGGGTTGAGCGATTAATGTCGAGTGTTTGTGTTTAGATTTGTCTTGAATGTTGGTAAGTTGTTGAGATAGTCCATGTAGGACTGGATTTGTTGAATTCTTACGCTCACGAGAGCAGAGACTAATGATATGTAGTCTGTTATTTAACCTATGGAGGTTAGTGAGTGCGCTTTAAGTCCTCGCTAGGATGATGATGACTAGTGTGAGTCACTTAAAATGTTTAGTATTACAATTTGACCAATTTAGGTGGTCTTGTTAATCGTAGAGATGTATAGCCGGACACTTTAAAAACATCTTAGGCTTGAGATTGGTGGTCATTTGAGGGGATAGTTGTGGTAGACCCAAGATTCGGGTCACGAGTTCTCTATTGATTAATGTGAGTGTCGAATTACGTTAGTACGAAATCTTGAGTCCGTATTAATTTAGACGCTTTCTTCTTGCATATCACATCGTGGAATGCAAAACTTATACAAACTAGAGACATATGTTACACTTAGGTACATTTTCTTGTATCTGCTACCTATGTGCATAAGACCAATTTTAAAAGGGCATATTTGAAATCACTTTTCCCTAACGCCCTACGATGGAAGCTTTTGAAGCCACTTTAGAAGGGCCCCTGATTTGGTTATCAAGAGATATTCGTCGAGACCAAGATGATACCATGTTAGATAGAAATTGCCTAACCCTATGACCAAATAGAATGGACAAGTAAATGGAATAGATGCGCTTCAAAAGGTTTGTGAATTTGTGAGGATTGATTATCACTTCTTGTGTAATGGTTCGATATGTATTGGTATTTGTATGAGTCATTGTGCTCAGTTGAATGTGAACAGTGATTGGCTTGTGATTAGCCATTTGTAACTTGTTTGTTGTCACATGTATGGTATATTTACCCGAACTTAAAGATTTGGGTGTTGTATTTGGCCACCCCGGTGGGTGAGCATTTGGTTATTATTATGGTGTAGTATACGTCGTAGAATGAATACAACGTATTAATTTATTCGGACTTTATAGATTGTACGATACCGATAGATCGTATAGCCTTGTACGTATGCCAAATGGTATAGCAAGGTGGTTGTCTTTAGAACCCTACGTACATGCTAGATGTGTTGGGTTGAGAGTTAAGAATGTTTCATCCTCGTGTCCTATTATGAGTGTGGTATACTCTATGTCTCCGGTAGCGTGTCTAGTATCCGCCATTGGTATTTGACAATATCGATTCATTTCGTCAAACGTGTTAAAAGTTTCAAACTCTTGTTATTGTTTATGTTGACCTTGTGATTTATCAACGTTAGTATTTCGTAACACAAGCATGTTACCTTATGGATTCGTGACCTTTTATTTCGTCGCTTGTGTTATTCACGGTATAGTTCGTATGACTCTATATAATGTACTTTTAATTATAACTTGACTAGAGACGGTAGTTAGTCTCGCAATGAAACCTCGAGACTGTTCATGTCTAGAAATTCTAGTTATATGTTAGAATCCTTTCGTGTGAATGCCACTTGAGGTTGATGACCTCCAAATTTGACCTAATAGCCTTGACTATTTGACTTTAATTGTTATTGATGGCGATTGGACTGGTGTGTGTTTTGATAAAGCATTGTGGCGATGCTTATATTCATTGTAAGTATTCAAACTATGAATTCGCGGATGAATTCTTTTAAGGGGGAGAGGATGTAATACCCCGACCCTATTTCCTTGCTAGTTCATTCGTAATTACTTGACATCAGTGACACTCACATCATTCTTATAATTTGTATGCATTTTGTTTATTAATTTTATTTAGCGTTTTGGTTAGCTTCATGTGATTAGTATGCCTTGATTTGTGATGTAATATTTGTAGCGTTCGTACTTGTTATGCGTTACACTTCTAGCGATGTTTTCGGACCTTCCGAAGACTTTTCTTGAGTATTTTGACCTTGCCTTAGACTTAGAATCATTTTGGGGTCATTTGGTATCATTTCGGGAATGTTTTAGAGCATTTTTGGAGATATAGGAGCAGAAGGGGACGGGGCGCCCGCCTAGGCGGCCGCTCAAGGGACAGAAACTTCAACTCAGAATCAGTCTGTAGTAATTTGGCCATAACTTTGTGTAGAAAACTCGGATTTGCAATCTGTTTGATTTTATGTAAACTAGACTTCAAGGGATTTCTAACCACATATTATTTGTAATTTTTAGACTTTTAGATCATCCTAGACATATTTTTAATGTTGAATGAAAATGAGAATGGTGACAGCTTTTGATCATTTTGGTTTTTGTTGAACCTTTGACCCTTTTGGACCATATGACCCATTCATTTTCTTTGACTGAAGTTAGAAAATGTCCTAAGAGTCTTTGACCAGCTAAGACTCTATCTTTAGACCACAAGAGAGTAACCAAATACTCTCCATTTCACCTTCTTCATCCATGGAAGCAAGAGAGAGAGAGAGAGTGAGAGAAGAGCTTAGAGAGAGAAAAGTGCATATCTTGAGTTTGGAGAAGACTCTCAACAATCCAAGCACACCATTCTAAAGCTATTGACATGGGGATCATTCTCTACTAATTGCATGTGGAATTCCTTGGGTTTTCTTGGAGTGAATTCATCAAAGAGGTAAGTAACTATAATGTTTTGTATGTTTATGAGTTGAATTGGAAGAGTTAATCATATAGGTTGTGTTAGTTGACTTTCATTGTGCTAAATCCTTGGGAGAAACATGTTATTAGTTCCTTTAGCCTATGTTTGATATATTATGTTGTTGATTGGGGTTGGAATTGTAATTGGGGAAAGACATGATGATTTTTGGAAGCCAAATTCATAGTTCTTGAAATAAGCTTAGTTACTGTTTTAAGGCATGTTGTTGATTTTACTGGGGAAAATCCATTCATGGGATTTGACTGAATTTTGGATATGTTTTACATTGATATGTTTTCCAGACTCCTGTAAATTTTCATAAATTTTAGAGGCAGGAAGTTACTCATTTAAATTATGTATTATCGCTACGTAGAGTAGTCTCTGCTGAAAATTCTGGGTTGTAGTTCAATCTTTATGTGGTTGCATGTGGATAAATATAAGTCCGAATAGATTGATTTAAAAGGGTAAATTGTAATTTGGAATGACTAGTTTCTGGGTATGTAAGAACCATAATATTTGGACATGCGTATAATATTTGGTGAATTTAACTGCTTGTTGTCCGATACCAAATACGTATTATTGTTGTTAGTCTCCGGGAATTAGAGACTCGTCAATGTGTAATTGTTGTTATTATTAAACCTTGAGTATTGGTAACTCGTTAGAATTGTGTTAGTTGTTACTCGCGACCAATTGGCGAGATTTCTATGGGTGGAAGATACACCAAATATAGGGTATTAGGATTGGTTTAGTTATTTAGGGACGATACTGCGGTTCGTCCCGATATTTTGAAAATGGGTATTGACTCTAGCTGAGTCGACATGAGATAGTATATTTATATTTAAAAACTATACGAGCTATATACTAGTCGTGACTGACTCTGGCGGAGTCGAATAGGACGTAATAAACAAACGTCGAATAATGTGGTAATTTTATTAATGGGTATAATCGACTCAATGAAGTTGAGTAGTGGATAGTATTAATCCCTACATGATATATATATTAATTCCCTACAATGTGGAATGACGAATTGATGGGTTTATGACTTAGTAGAACTTTGACCTTGGTTGACTTAGTCAAACATTAGTTGACTACAAGTTACGTTGAATAGTTGAGTTATGCTCTTGTATAAACAAGTCTTAATGGTATATAGTTGCCTCTTCAATAGAGTATATTGAGTGATTATAGGATACTATAAGGATCCTAAGTTGAGTGTAATGGCTATTTATTAATTAATGGTTGTAAGTATGAGTAGGCTTACCTTACGTTGGGGTTATGTATGTGTCTAGCTATCACAGACACTGTTTGGTGGTTGAGTTGTACGATAGATCTACTTTATTTATTGTCTTGTTTTGTTTATATGTTCAATGAGTACGGACATGTTGGGATTGTTCTAGTATGAGATAGGACAATCATCCTACTTTGATGATTGATTGTGTGTTTAGTATTTACAAGTACATTGAGTTGATTTGGTATGTGATTCAATAGAACACATGATGATTTGTTGAGAATGACGAGTAAATATCTACTTATGCATTGCATTGAGTCCAGTGACATTTGTTGTTTAATCAAGGTGGGACGACCTATAGTCTTTACGAATTTGTTTTGTAATCGCTCTAAGTCGCCGTCTTGGAGTTCACACACCCTCCTCTTGGCCACGCTGAGAAGTAGCCCCACTGTTGTAGCAATACGCATGACTTTGGCTTGCTAGTTGAACCCGATGGGATTAGGGGACATCGATACTACATACAGGTATCGAGGCACTATTGGTTGTTTGTGTATTGCAGCAAGACAAAGATGGAGAAAGAGAAATGATATCCTTTATAATGTGGTTTAAGTATGAGCACTTAATGTGAATGTCAAGGAGCTATGTGACTTATGTGAATTGTATATCGCGATGATATTACATGTTCATGGTGTATAAATGTCATTACCATGTTATTCCTATTGTTGAGCATTATGCCATGTCATATAGTCGCATGTAACAACTTGTTGATTAATGGTTAAGTTGCAATTGTGCCTAGACTACTTATATGTAAAGTCTTGGTTTACTTGTTGCATTCATATTCATAGCATATAATACATTATAGTGTCTTACGGTCTTTTAGACTCACCCAACAACCTCCTCGGTTGCGGGTTAAGTTCCAAAGATAACAAGTCTTGAAGCTTGGAGTTAGCAAGATGTATTTGTGTTCTCATTTTCTTCTTATTTCTTGTACTTGTGAGATCGTGAGGTTTACTAAGTTATGTAAACTTAGTATATGGGTAAAAATAGTTGTATTCTTCAGATTTGTATTTTAATGCCGACTTGTGAGGTCGTGCCGTTGTAGTATTTTATAATTTCGATTTACGCTCGTGGTCTTGGTGTGGCCTTGTGCTGTCGATACTTTATTAGTAGTTTTCTGAGCGCATAGCTCGTGGTGTTTATTATTGTTGTTTCTCCACTCGTGTATTTAGCCGTCGAGGTTTTTATTGTTAGGTTTATTTTAGTGTTATTCTCCTGTATGTTTGGCCGTTGAGGTTTATTTAGTTATGGTTGTTGTTCGAGTTTTGAAACTCACATTTTATCTTGTATTCCACTGCATTAGTTTTGGTTTTGAGCTTTTGTGGATCACTCTTATTAGTTGATTCGGTACATTTTGTTATTTTGGCGCATCGAGTTGGGGTTCAACGTCGGATCCGCGAACTCGGGCGTCACATGGTCATTATGCGAATAAATGTGAAACACACTTGAAGAAAGGTATGAATCTTATTACTTATCTAAGTGATAGTGAATAGGAAGAATCGATGCTTTATATAGTTTGTTTGCTAATGAAAGACCTTTGTAAAAATCCTTTAAGACTTCGTCATATGAATGAAGTCAATGTGGGCACATCCAGGAAGACATCCTGCAAAATCTAGTAAAGCTGTTTTGCCAAACCACCTGTTTTGATATTTTAATTCTCGTGTTTACTCCTAAGGATTTGGATGATTCGATGGGGAAATAAATAATTTTGATAAAAAATATAAAAATCTTTTCATAATTGGAAAGAAGAATGTATTTTGACAAAGGATCTTATAAAAGAAAAGGTTTTTCTCACTACTAACAATAAACGTCTCTCGCGAAAATGATAATAAAAAGGAGCTCTTGCACGTTTAGAATCTCTTCTCACCAAACAAGATTTGGAACTTGAAGAAGTCAAGATTGAACTTGAAAAATCCAACGGGACTTTACATAGACTAAACACTGGAAAAAAGCTAAACTTGATGAAATTCTAGAAATAGGTAATGTGAGTGGAGCTGTGGGATACAAAGCTCCTTTGTTTATTAAAGAATACGGATAAGGGCACACATGATTCTTCAAACACTTTAAGGCTTGTGGTCAAGAATAAAAAAAATATAAACGTAGGAAGTGAAGATACATGTGTCATTATTGTTTTGCTCCCTGGACATATAAAACCCTTTTGTTATAAAAGAATAGCAAACTTGACCAAACACCAAAATCAGAAGTGGATGAAGTCTTCAATGTCCTCTCCAATGAAGTCTCATATGTCCCCACATTCAGGAGCTGTTAGGTCCATGTTGATATGCTCAAAATATAGGATAGAGGGGGAGGGTGAATAGCCTATATGACCTTTATTAAAAATTTCATCCTATTTATAAAATATGTTGAGGGACAAGAATGAAATGATTAATTGGATAGGTCATCTTCCATATTTAAGCAACATAGCTGATATAGAAAGATTAGCTGATGTGCAATCAACAGTTTTCAAAGACTGCTGGTGGAAGATTTGTTATACTTTGCTGATGTTAAAAGAGTAAAGCAGTGGAATAATTAGCAGGAAATGTATAAATTAGAAGATTAAAGCAGCTGGAAATAAATAGGTACAAGTATATCATAACAGCAACCTTAAATCTTTTACTAGATGCAGTGATTACTTTCCATAACCAGATTGCACAATATATAAAAACATATATTATAGGAAAGAAAAGAAAAGGCTGAATGTAAGTAAATACGATTTATATTAAAATTCAGCGTAGGTTTGCTTAAAGACAAACATGCTTAGTACATCAACCTAGACTCTCTAACATATCAATCTCCCCAGGGAAGAAGGAAAGTGAATTGAAAAGAAAAGGGAGAGATTAAGGAAGCGAAATCAAATTTTTCGAAAATACATTGGAAGATGTAGCCAACATTTATCATGTTGTCTTCTTGTAGTATCAACTCGATAAACTTGTGAAGAGAATATTATGGGTTGTTCAAATAACTAGTATTTGAACAACGAGTGCAAATCACTCGCCAAGAATGATGACAATTTATTGCACAATCGACACTAGAATATGCCCGTAAAACAGTGATATATATGTTCGCATATTCCAACACAAAGATTTGCTTGTTTCCATTATGCGTGTTTCACAAGTGACTAAAAGGGCTGCGCACCGGTTAATGTGGCAACTTGCTAAAACATTGAATAGGTCATTAGACTAGGAAGTCTTTATACATGTCTCGAAGTCCGTGTCCTATCAGTATTGATGACTTTTCATATGGATTAGCTCTACCAGCCGCCGCCAGACATTTCTACCACTATGTTTACCAAAGAACATTTACCAAAGAATATCTCATAAGCAATCTTCACATCATCAATTTTAAATCGATAGTTCCTCAAAGTATCGGCCATGTCCTTCATCCGACAACGCAAGAATGCTGATAATTCTCAAGAACATCTCGGTGTTGCTCGAAGCTACAATTCAAAATAGATCCGTTACAAGATCTTCCAACAGCTCAATATACGCATTGATGTCTGCGCTTTCACTATCCAAAAGACATTTCCTCTTCCATGTTTGGTCACGACTTTAAGACACATCCAGACAAAGACCAAACACTGTGCGCTTTCAATCGCACGCATCTCATGTCCCATCCATTCGCCTTGATTCCGGACGTACACCAAGACAAAGCTCACATGAGGTCTTTGCCCAACAGCTTCTTCAAGACACTCGATGTTCTCATAAATCGTACTTTCCAACGGGCAAAAATCCATCCAAGCTTCAACGACTCTATTTTCTACTCCACCTATAAAAGAAACCTCTCTTTCCTCATCTCAAAGAATGCAAGTTTCAAGCATAGAATACTTAGAGTGAGAAAATACAAGTGTAAGAACAAACACTTTGTGGAGAGAAAACTTGAAATTCCTAAGTCAAAGAAGCTCAGTAATCAAGAACTCCTTTCTTGATTTGAGTTCTTCTTCCTTCGAAAGACTCAGTCTCTTTAGCACCTATATTTCAAATTCATAGCTAGAGACTAAGCATCCTGTTCATCGTTAAAGACTGACCAAGCTTGAAGATGTCCGATGAAGAACCAGAGCCTAATAATCCATACTGCATTCATATCGGCCAACTTATACTACATTATCAGGGCTATCGATTTTGCAAAGAATTGTCATCATTCTTGGTCGAGTGCTTTACACTCAGTTGTTCAAATAACTAGTATTTAAACAAACCATAATATTCTTTCTCACAACAAGTTTATCGAGTTGATACTACAGGGAGACAACATGATGAATGTTGGCTACATCTTCTAATGTATTTTTGATAAATTTGATTTCATTTTCTTAATCTCTCCTTTTTCTTTCCAATTCACTTTCCTTCTTCCCTAGGGAGATTGATAGGTTAGAGAGTCTAGGTTGATGTACTAAGCATGTTTGTCTTTGAGCAAACCTGCTAAATTTTAATATAAATACATTTACTTACATTCAGCCTTTTCTTTGTTTCGTAATATATATGTTTTCATATATTGTAATCCAAGGAAAGTAATCACCGCATCTAATATAAGATTTAAGTTTGTTGTTATGATGAACTTGTACCTATTTGTTTAAAGCCACTTTAATCTTAGTTGCTATACTTATGCTGTTTTTGTCCTTCCGTTGTTTTACTCTTTAACATCAACAAAGTATAACAAATATTCCACCAAAGTCTTTGAAAATTGTGATTGCACATCAACTAATCTTTCTATATCACTGTTGCTTAAATATAAAGATGACCTATCCAATTAATCATTTCATCCTTGTTTCGCAACATATTTTATAAATAAGATGAAATTTTTAATAAAGGTCATATAGGCTATCACCCCCTAGTCTATATTCTCGAGCATATCAACATGGACCTAACAATTGAATATCGCTAGTACTCTGTGAATTTTTCTTCAGCCTAACAACCCGAGAGTATCGATCCTCATGCTTTGATTAGATGCATGGTCAAAAGATTTATTTTCAAAATTTTTATTTCTAAAAATCATTTGACGAGAGATTTGGAAGTCATTTTGAAAATACTTTTATAAATCAAAAATCATTTTAGTTTTCAAAACCTTTGTGAGAAAAGATTACCGTGATGACTGTGTGATTGCTATAAAATCTTTCAATGATCAAGTGTATTCTTCAATTGGCTTTATGAAAACTACTATAGTTTAGTAGAGCTTGACTTGCTAAGGATAATATTTGTTGTTAAACATTTTATTTTCAAATCAATAAAATATCCTTTAGCAAATTTTTAAACTTCATATATGATGGATTAAAATGATGTATTTAAAATTGCCATCTTGATATAAGGCTATCGATTGTTTCAATCTATCACCTTTTCAAGAAAGTCAATTTAAATACTTGTGATCCTATATCATAAGAGATTGAGGTTCTTACTATTATCTCTTTGGACATATCTAAGTGTCAAAAACTTTCTATCATGGAATCTACCGATCCTACATTCTATTATACTTAGTTTTTGAAGACTTTGCTAATTATCCATTATAAGAAGGAATCAATCACCGAAAGTTTAAATAAAAAGTAATCGAAGATCTCTAAAGGTAATTCAAGGGAAATCAAATTCAAGAAATCTCTAAATCATTGTGAATGTTAGCTCTTGGTCTAAGGACGTCTATGATGAAGCTGTTCTTCTTCAACAAAAAGCTTCGCTTAAGAGATACGCCCAATGAACCTATGCTCAACTTCTAACAAGTTCTTTAACTACTATGAGCAGATGTGTTTTAAAGGAAAAATGAGAAAGTAATCCGTGTTTCTAATTTCGTATCTTATTGGATTACACTTATAAGTCATGTTTAAGTAATTGTCCATTACTAAATGTGCTTACTATATCTCATTTGTATTATTGAATTTTCGAGCTACTTTTAGCTCATAAATGTTGCCGACAATCATTCTATAAGTATTTAAGGCAGGAACTCATGTAACAAAAATTCAAAGATGCAACAAATCTCTCCATCAACAGATATTAACTTGGCTACGATTTATGAAGGATCGTTGATAACTCATGAATAACTTTCTATGTCCTTCACTCACTCTATAGCACAACGTCAAATCAATATCTACCGGACTATGGCACAATCATATAGAAGTCCACCGATGAGTCCAAGATTTTTGAGAATGACGACTTACAAAGATATACACAAACAGTCGTGAATTGTTTGTTATATGTATACATCCATGTTCTGCTGAATTACTCTTCAACCTATTATCGACATGCCGCATTAATAAAGTCTTATCATACTATGCTTTTCATGATTTATTCGTATGCTTGTATGATTTGCTTTATGCTAACGCTTTCAAAATCGTCACACTTTCCATATCACCGACCTGAAATATAATTAAAACGTCTTTCAAAATCTGGTTGGTGAAGTTCCATATCGATCAACATACACTTCATAAGATCAATTATATATGTACTTGATAGAGTAAAACTTTTAATGACTTGTCTCATTCACTAGTCTATTAAAAGTAGATACATGCTTTACAAAGACCGACTACGTTTAAAGTAAAGACAATTTTTAAGATTTTTCGGGAAATAAACAAAATGTGTTTGACTAACCAAAAGATTTTTCTTCAAATAGATTTCACCAAATCTCGAAAATATCACTCCCCGTTTGCAACTGGCATCACAAGAGAATGAGAAAGGACAAGACCAACAAGAAACTTCACTTATTGGTCCGATCTTTGTCTTGTCTCTGAGTATAAATAGAGTCACTTCTTCTCCCAACTCTATTATCACTCATCAATCGCATAGATTCTACAAGATGTTAAACACCGATTCACTCATTTTCTAAAATGTTTCTAAGTACAAATCCAAGAGTTAGATCAATTCAACATCTCAACAACTGGGTATGATTCTTTCATATTTCTTCAAAGTTGTTTTGGTTTATTTATGTTACATAAAATAAGTTGATTCAAATTTCTCAAGTTGTGTTCTTAAAAATCAAAATCTTTATCCATCACAATTGGTATCCATAAGCGTGAAAAATGTTTTTTTTTAAAAGACACAGCTTATAAGATCTAGAGAAATTTATCAATATATCCATTTCAGAAATCATCAATTGTTAAGCCTTCGACTTTGTTTCTTAAAATTATCTCGATAAAAGATATTTTCTTTCGTTTGTTATGATATTCGTAAAGTTTTGGCCAAATTTCTTTTGATGATATTAAGACTACCATAAACGTTCGATTCTCGAACTTTAAAGAATGTCTTTATAATTATTTCGATTAAAAAGCAAAATAGATGTTTATCAATTTATGTTCTTAGTGATTTCAGTTCCTTTCTAACATTTGGTTATCGATCTCATTGATAAACTAAATTGATTTGATGAATCACTATGGAAACCATTTAGCATACACCAATCTCACCCCAAGAATCTGCGTGTATACATAAGCATAACGTGAAGATCCCGGATAAAATTTATCAAATGTATGGTAAGCATCTGGTAAATTTTTGTTCCAAACAACTACGGTCATATGTACGTATACCACCCATCACCCCAACGATGGCCGATATAGATAATTCAGCCTTGGCCGGACTAGGTAGCTTAGGGAATGTTGACGAAGATGATGAACTGCTAACAACTATCTTCCATCCTTATGCTTATCAAGGGAATTCGTAGTTAAAGCAAGATATCTTTGACGGCTATCACCCCGAGGTTCTTCCAGAGTAACCTCTACGTGTGTACATGTTCTTCCCTCCCCAAAGTTGGAGGAGATCAAAAGGTATTAGCCATCTTGATCTATTCCAAAATCCATGACCATGACCATCCACCATGTCCTCTCGATTAGATATCTTGGATAATACATCAGAAAGTTTTCTCTTTCAAAAGAATCATTGCTTAATTTTTGTTGTGTAATCACAAAGATAGTCATCTCAAGTTGTATTGTTCTTTATTTAGCTGATCTCCAGAAGACATGTTTAAACTATTTGGAGTATTGAATACAAGTTCAAGAACTTGCTTCATGTCTATCTAAGAGCTGTATTCTTCTAATAGCATGAATCAATGTGTTTTATTTGTGGTGATCTAATAGTTTGTTCTTCGTCGTATAAGTTTATTTGACATTATTTGACGATGAAGACTTGATCTTAATATGATGATCATACAACTTCCACACAAACTCGTTGAGATCCCATCAAGAAACACATCCTTGAAAATATGCTATATTGAGTATCGGTCTATCTTTAAAGAATACCACTTCCATTCAACTACTTGAATAATTGCCTTTTGAAATTGATCAACTCACTATGATTAAAATCAAGGGTCACGATCCTAGATAAAATGAGCAGACCACAACAATTTAAAGGATGATCTATCATGTCTAATCATCACCTTTAAATAAAAGAAGCTATAAACTTATTACTCAATCTCTATTCATCAAAGTCAATCTATAAGATCTGTAGTACATCTACTTTGAATAAAAGTTGTCTCGATGTATAGAAGTAAAGATCGCTGAAAATTTTGTTTTTCAAAAATGGGATTACTATTATTCAAGTATATGAAAATATTTATGTGATTCAAATTCAAAATCCCAAGATTTTATATTTATAAATTCAAGGCTTACGTCTTTCTTTTGTAAAACAACAACAACTAGTGTTCTTAGTTCAGACCTACTTAATTTTGTATGACCACTAAGATTATGGTAATAAAAGGCAAGATTAGCTGATTTCATAATGAGATCGAAAACTCGGTTGTCCACTTCAAAGACAACTCGTGAGCATCAACAATTGGTATACATATGAATTTCCATACATATAGCAATTGGTATCATCTTGACTAACAACTAATTAGTAGACAAGCTGAATTCAAATCACCTTGTTATACTTTATCACGTGAAAATTGATGAACAAAAGCCGTAAACTTTAAAAGGAATTGATCTTACTCGAAAGATATATTTTAGGATTCTCTCGGAAGATCGTTGTTCTACAAAAACTAGTTCTTCCTCAAAAGTGAATAAGCAAATATAACCCCGATGTATATATTATGCTTCACTCTCTTCGTACATCTCTAGAACAAGTCCGTGTATGAATGAATACTTCACCATCTTACCGAGAAATGACACGACCACAAAACTTCACTCTAGGTATGTGTTACCACTTGTCTGTCTTTCTCTCTTCAAAGATAAAGAAAATTTTCATAAATAGCCATAAACTCAAGTAACATTACTAATTTTCAAAACTCAAATACCTCTTCTAAGGAATGATTGTCTTGTGTCTATGTGATTCTTAAACCTTATTGCTAACAACTAACATTCCGTTTAATTTTTTTTTAAATGCTTTATGATTATTCAAATTTTTTGTCCACCTCAGAAACTGAAAATTGATATTCAAGCAGACCCAAATTGCCCAAATCATGCCAAATTGGTATCAAAGGATTCTTCCTCCACTCCTTTATCTTCATAAACCTACCCATATCTATACCTCACCCTATCCAAAACCTCATTAGCTAATCTTGAGAAATCAAAGGTGTCAACTAAAAACTAAATGGTCCGGATGATAACTCAATATGGATCCAACAATTGACCATGGATCTCTCATGAATCTAAGATTGTTAATATCATGAATGTCCGATTCCATGAAGCCTACATTCTGACATTCAAAATCAATATCTTCTCAAAGATAGCCGATTCTTTACCTACTCATCTTAAAACCAAGCCATTCAAACTACAATCATTTGACAAGCCCTTGTGACTTGTCTCGATATTAGATAAATCTTTGTGATATCTCTATGTCTTTGTGGCCTACTTAATGAAGTTATCAAAATTCTTTCAAAAACTCTGCTAATCCTCTTTCTTTTTCTTCAGCTAAGCATTATAAACTTCATTAAGAAAAACATATATTCTGCTCTAAAACTTAAATATTTTTTTAGGAGGAGTTTCAAAACAAAGAACTCTTAAATATTTATCTTTTCAAAAACAACTGTTCAAAATACTTTCTTATAAAATCTCTCTACAAAAAGAAGCAATAAATAATAATATTACAGCCTTTTCTTACTCTTCTAAGCCGTTCAGCCGACCAGGAAAAGACATTGTACATTATAGTCAATTTTCTTTTGGCTATGACCCAATAATATATATATATACTCGTATTTTAGGCAAATCGTCACATTTCAAAATTGATATCATCCAATTATAAACATAACATCAAATCCAACTTACTCTTGAAAAACATTTTTGAAATTCAATATGTCTCTTCACATTTCTTAGCACGAAAATGTCCTTTCAATTCTACAACTTCATGTAAGCTTTCAAGAATTCTTCTTCAATCTCATCTCCATCTTCCAAAATTATGAGGAACATAAACTCAGCAAGGCCTACCTATTGTCCAATCTCTCATATAAATTGAGGAGTACGAACGATGCTTGCTTTGTCAACACAGCCTCAAATTGTAACACGACGCCCACGTTTTAGCCAACGACTAAGAGCACGTCTTCGAGATTCCAAACAATGTTTCAAACTTTTGGCTGGATTCCACAAGGCATGTGGTATCTATTGTTGCCTGAATCTTCCCCGCTCCTTCTATATTCCCTCCAACGCTTCATTCGAGCCATTACACATCTCAGAGGAGCATCCATTCATGGAAAAAAAATTCAACGCAGGGATTAGAAACCACGAAAAAGATTTCTAATGGTTAGAAAGAATAACTTGCTTCTCTTATAATGTTTTATCATTTTAATTTATTTTTGTCTTTCTCAACCAACTTTGTTTTTATTTTTTTTTAGAGGAGGAAAGTTGTCGACATATAGCCTCCACCCTATATATGACATATAGCTTCACCCTCGCTTGTGCATGTTCACCCATACTTGTGACCATTAAGGAGGAGATATATGACATATACATCAAGGAGAAGATAAAATGTATCTATTAAGAAGGAGATATACATTAAGGAGGAGATGTAATGTATATATATATATATATATATATATATATATATATATATTGGAGAATTATAAGCATTAAGAAGCAATGTAAGAGGAGATATATAATTATAAAATATTAAGAAGGAGTTGGTATTTCTAAAAGAGGACGAAAAGATCAAATCGTGACGACCCAACCCCCGACCCCGAGATGGGAACGCGTCGTGCCGCCCAAATAAGGACTACAATCATGCAAGGACTCAATTATCAAAAATGACGTGACGCAACATCGACACGATAGAAAAACTCGCACTAAAAATGAACAATTTAAAACTTTAAAACCCGATATAACAATTAATAACAAGTAAACCAAGTCATCGGCAAATTACAAATGAACCCAACACTAACAAGTCATGCTAATATATAAACACCTCGACGGCTAAACATGCCGGAGAAACCATATCAATAAACAAGAGCTAAAGGGATGCTCACGGAAGTCTTAACAAGTGAACCATATACATGTAAACAAGGCTCGGCCAACAAGTGCCAAAAAGACAAGAGACATAAGTAGTACTTCATATATAGGCTACAACAATTTCAAGTTACTAGGATTACACATTCCCAAGCGGTCTAAGTGACTTGCTTAAACCCAACGTCCTTGCAAAAGAAGAAACCAAAAGCCAACGCTACCACCTCTAGGCGACGATCACGAGCACGAGAAGACGATCAACCTCGAGAAGATGGACTCGACGACTAGGATCAAAAACATAAAAGGGAGGGGTAAGTCATAAAAGACTTTGTAAGTAACCAACATGCATGACAGATATAATGCAAGGCATACATAGCACGTATCAAGCAAGATCATGTTAGCACGTAGTTCTCATGTCGCGATGCACGGTGGTTTCACATAAGTGCGTAATTAAATCACATAGGATTAGGATATGTTATAGAACCGGTGCCGCTTCGAGTCCTCGAAATAGACAAGGTTATCACGATTGTATTTGTCGGATGCACGTGTATGATACATCGACCACGATTAGTATTATT